>CM039128.1:10152522-10386086 GCA_022036555.1 Microstegium vimineum | reverse complement strand
CGATTGTTGCTACATCAACAAACAATCAGGCTGAATATCAAGCTTTAATAAAGGGGTTGGAGTTACTCCGGGAAGTTCGTGCCGATGCCGTTGAAATCTTTGGCGACTCTATGTTGGTGATCAATCAATTGAATGGAGTATATGAATGCAGAAGTGAAGTGTTGATTGCGCACCATGTGAGGTGTTTACAATTATTGAAAGAATTCAAAGAATATCGTCTTGAACATATTCCTAGGTTGCATAATGAAGAGGTCAATCGGTTAGCACAGAATGCTTCAGGATATCAACCGATTCAAGAAGTCATTACATCGGTAACGGTTGCCGATGACTGGAGAAAAGAAATTGCCGATTACTTAAAAGATTCGTCTAAGAAGGTTGAAAGGCGTCTGAGGTTTCAAGCTACCAAGTATGTGCTCCTCGACGATGAATTGTATTATCGGACGATTGATGGAGTCTTGCTCAAATGCCTTGGTAAAGAGGGGTCAAAAGAGTTGATGGGCGAAATCCATGAAGGTGTGTGTGGAGCGCATCAATCGGCATTCAAGATGAAATGGATGATCAGGCGGAATGGATATTATTGGCCGACAATTCTTGAAGATTGTTTCAACTATTTTAAAGGGTGTCAGGATTGTCAGAGGTTTGGTAATGTACAGAGGGCACCTGCATCGGCAATGAATCCTATAATCAAGCCTTGACCGTTTAGAGGATGGGCTATTGATCTCATCGGCCAGATTTATCCGTCGTCAAGCAAGGGGCATAAGTTTATACTTGTTGCTACCGATTACTTTACAAAATGGGTCGAAGCGATTCCTTTGAAGAAGGTGACATCGGCAAACATGGTGGATTTTGTAAAAGAACATATTGTTTACCGATTCGGTATTCCTCAAACTATTACTACCGATCAAGGAACCATGTTCACATCGAGAGAGTTTGATGAATTTGCTGCTAATATGGGGTTCAAGGTATTGAATTCTTCTCCTTATTATGCCCAAGCTAACGGTCAGGCTGAAGCGACTAATAAGAGAGTTATTAAACTTATCAAGCGCAAAATTGAAGAGAACCCTAGAAGGTGGCATGTGGTGTTAAATGAAGCCCTATGGTCGTATCGGATGGCTTGTCATGGTGCAACCAAAGTTTGGCCATATCAGTTGGTCTATGGACACGATGCTGTCCTGCCTTGGGAAATTAAAACTGGTTCTAGGCGATTATCTTCTCAGGATCAATTGACAACCGATGAATATGATACTCTTATGAAAGATGAGTTAGAAGACTTAGCAGGTCATCGGTTGAGGGCTCTAATCATCATTGAAGAAAATAAGAAAAGGGTTGCCAGATGGTATGACAAGAAGGTAAAAGTGAAGCAATTTGCCGATGGTGATCTGGCGTGGAAGTTGATTTTACCGATTGGGACTAAGAGTTCTAAGTTTGGAAAATGGTCTCTTAATTGGGAAGGTCCTTATCGAATAAAACAGTCTACTCCTGGCAATGCTTATATTTTGGAAACTCTTGAAGGAGTTACGTTTCCCAGGGCAATCAACGGGAAATACTTAAAGAGATATTACCCTAGTATTTGGGTAGACGTATAGAGTGCTCATTTGAACGCCGATGAAAGAAAAAGTTATAAAACATCGGTAAAACGTACTGACATTATATTACAGAGAAAAATCAAGTATCAATGTTACATTTGCCGATACGATGAATGGTAATAAATTACAACAAGGATTGGATGGCTGATATCGCACGTAGACGAATTTGCTCTATTTCCTCCATCTCCTTGGCATCGGCGTCGGCAGACCCTTCGATCGGCTTGATCTTCTTCTTCAGCGCGATTGCTTGTCGGGCGTTTGTGTCCCTTTCTTGTCGAAGAGCTTTGACGGTATCGGGCAACTGAGCTTTCTTCTGGTTAGCTATGTTCAAAGCTTCTTCAACCTTTCTTAATTCGGCTTGCAGCTCTTCCCTCCTTGCCGATAGGTGAACTATTTCTTGCTCAAGGTTAGTGCCAGAGGCTTCTACTTGGCCGATGCTCTTATGCTTCTCATCGGCAATTTGCTTGAACTTGAGCATCTCCTCTGTAAGCTTGGACTGGGCATTCCTATCGGCAAGGCGGCGTGAGACCTGTTGGTATTGGAGTTGGCGGCTCTCGAGGAATGCTGCCTGGAAGAGGATCTCTTCTGTATCGGTGGAGAGGTGGCCTTGGATGTTCTTGAAAGCTGTCTTTGCTGCAGTAGATCTTGGACATGCTGGGATGTGTCTTGTTGCAGTAGGGAGAGCAGTGCTTCAAGCTTGAGTTTGACCTCTGCCGATAAAGTTGCAGCAGAGCTTTCTTCATCTTCGTCTTCACTGGGAAGATTGACGGCGAAGGAGAATAGGCTATCTGCTAGAGCAGAGACTTCTTGGTTCTCATCTTCGTCAGGAAGGTTGATGCCGAAGAAAAACAAGCTGTCTGGGGAGTCTTGGGCCTGAAAAGGAAGAAGTTAAAATGTGCCGATCATAAGGTTATACTGCAAATTTTTAGGTAACCGACTTACCATCTTAAAGCTGATTTCTTGCCTGGGACTTGGCATGTCGGCTGGTACAGCCTCATCCTGGAGATCGGCAGCAGCTGCCGATGAGCACGCTTTTGTTGGGGAAGCAGTTGGCACTGTTGGTGCTATTGCTGGCGCTGTCTCTGCTGTTGTGATCGGTTCCTATGGCAGTGGTGCCGTCCTTTGGTCAGGATTCTCATCTGGTGTAGGCACTGGTGCCGATACCGATGTTGTTGCGGTTGGTTCCTGCGGTGGCGGCGTTGCTTCCTGGATCGGAGTTTCTTCCACTGGTTGTTCAGGAGCAGATACCGATGGTTGTTCTGTTGTTGGTGCATCGGCAGCGGTTGGTGATGCAGCTGGGGTAGCTCACCTCAAGCGTTTCCACTTTGGTGCAGCAGTAGGCGAACCAGCCCGTTTTTGTTGCAAAGCCTGGGGGGCATCGACAGCAGGAGTTGGAGAAGTTCGTACGTTTAGAGCAGCTGCTGATGGTCTCATTGCCTGAGAATGTTTAGTGCAAGTTATATAAAGTAAATGTTGCCGATGAACAGTATGTGATCGGTATAAGTAAAAATAAGATTTACTGTAAAAGCCCTTGTCAAAGGAGCAGCGGCAACCGATGTAGCCATGGTTTTTGCAGGCGTCGACTTGGGCTTGAGAGTAACCTTAGGTACCTTCTGAGGAGTAAAAGCGGCCACTGTGGGGGCATTATTGCCGATGAGTGATATAGGACTCATCACTCGAAGGTTGAAAGGTTTGCCACTCCTGCTCATTTTGGGGATTGGATCATCAACCTGTTAAACATAAGGTCAGATGCCGATGACAAGAATAAAGTAATGAGAAATGCATCGGAATTAAAAACTTACTGCATCATCAGGAATGACGTGATCAGCGTCAATCATATGCCGATAGTAGTGTGATGACTTGGCAAATAGTTGATATCTCCATTCTTGCCACCAAAATTTGTATTCCTCTGTGATGAAGGATGTTGGTGCCCAGGAGGATAAGTCAATATCTGAGGTATCGGCATTTGGGGGGAGGTTGACGACCTTGTTCCAGTCCATGGCGCTGGAGATGATCTTCCTTGGTTTTATGACTTTGGAATAGCAGAGCTTGATCGCAGTTGGCCGAATGCTAGTTGTCTTGCCGCTGCCGCTGGGTAATAGAACTCGAAGGATGGAGGAGCGTTCTTTCCAGTTCCAAAAATATTGACTGGAATGGCTCGGGGAATAATACTGGCCTTCATGATTATTTCATTTTGAGGCACATTTCCATCGGTAAGGTTGAACAGCAAGGGAAATCGGTTGTCCTTATCAATATATGGCCACCAGAGCTGTTCTGAAGCAGGGATTCCATTGTAAAACTTCTGGAAAAACATGCCGAACTGCTCTGCATCGGCATCGGTTCCTGGTAGCACTATGATAGCTTCTCCGAAGTTGAGTGGAGGTCGAGTTGCCGATTCATCGTCACTGAATACATAGTTCTCTGATATATCCCTTGGGAATTGTTGGGCAAACAAATCAAACTGAAGGACTTTGTACATGTGTGCGTTCAACCACATGTTTATGAACCACCAGGGGCCCCCGAGGTTGCCGATGGATTCGCCTAGCAATAGCTTCTTAGATACTTGGTGTAAAAGACGGTATACAGATCCAAGAAGATATCGGCCGAGAGGGAGTTTTGTTCCATCGGCTAAGAGCTCTGCTGCAGGGAGGTACATTATGGTTGGCCCGACAGTTTTGCCACAGAAAATAAACTTCTCCAGCCACATGTTCAGAAAGATGACGTGCTCTCTTTGTCCTACCGATCCAGTCTTTTGGTACTCCTGGATATAACCGGTCCAACCGCTGATGTTCCGCGTGTTCACCTTATATTCAGCCTTCCTATGGAACAGGGCTGAGACATCGGCAGAAGAGACGTCCAGGCCGGTCAGCATATGCACATCGGCAAGGGTAGGAGTGGCTGGTCCATGTCTGAATAGAAAGGCATTCATGGTGTCGGACCAGAAGTAAGAAGCCGCTATCATCATGTTTTCATTCTTCTCCATATCGGCAATGGAGAGCCTGATGCACTGGTCTAAGTTGCGCTCTGACCAATAAACCTGATGCGTTCTAATTACCCTGAGGTATCATTTCTTCCATCCCTTGGTATAATTAGGCCATGAATGGAAAGCATCCTTCCATAAACCTAGACTGAAACATTCGGATCTGAAGGGAATACGGTTGGTTTCCGCGTTGATTATATAGCTAGGATCAGGATTGCCCATTGGGCCTAGACAGTTGAAGTTGGACTGCTCAAGGGGGATTACTACTTTGTTGTACAGTTCCTAGGTTTCGAAAAGAAGAGGAAGGGTCAAAGAAAGAAAGGGGAAAAGATTGCAAAATTTATACAGAAAGGGAACTGGCAGAAGATGGGATGAGGAAGAAGTGGATTTACCTTGGGGATGTCGACGTGAATCGCCATTGGAGCTTAGAGAGTTCTTGCGATTTGTTTTCTGCCTGAAGGAGGTGCTGTTGCTTGGGCTCACGGAGCAGTTCTTCGGAGTCGCCGCCGAGGTTGAAGACGAAAGCAGGTGAAAAGTGAAAGTATGTCCGGGGTAAAAAGCAGATTGGACTGTGGTAACTTTTATAAGCTTACTCAGGGGTATTTTGGAGTTTCTGCTCGAATATCGAAGGGCATGCGATGGATGTGCGCGATAATCAAGGAGATATGATTGGATTTGCAACTGTTTGTGCTATAGTCGAGGAATTTTATTAATAAATTGCAGTTCTACGCGCGGAGATCGAGGAAGTTGTGTTGTTATCTCGAAGGAACGGCTACAGTAGAGAGAATTTCGGCGCGTAAAATATTATACACTCCGAAATTGGGGGCATGTGTTGACACCGTTTTTCGGCACGTGTCAAATGAACTAAGACTTGTGTTGATCGGTGGCTGTTTTGTATAGGCATCGGAAAGTTATCAGTCGAATTTGCCGATGAGAAAGAATGTTGCAGAAAAGATAAGTTTGTTGCCGATGGGGGCTGGATGATTCTTGCCGATAAGGGTTAATTGGTGAAGTCAAGTCACCAGAACTGCAAAGTTGCCGATGCCGATTGCCGATGAGGAGATGTTGCCGATGCCGATTGCTGATGAGATGGTGCAGATGGGCAGAGTGATGTGGCGGTTGACGTCAGCGGAAGATTGCCGGTGGCTAAAGAAGGAAGCCATGGATTGAAGGAATCTGCCGATGGAAAGTTTTCATCGAGGAAAAGACATAAGGAAACTAGTGATTTTATACCAGTATTGTTATAGTAGTTTGAATCCGACTCTTGCACGAGTCGTTTGTTTCCTTTAAAATAGGGGTGTCTGTTTAGGAAAATAATATTGTTATTTGGGTCCGACTCCTGCGCGAGTCAGTTATTTCCTTTAAAGTAGGAGTTTTGTTTAGGAAAGGTACGAGTCGTGTCTCTGTACAACTCTCCATGCGGGAGTATAAATATGTGCCCAAGGGCTGCGTGTAAAATAGATCCATCAATCATATCAAACAAATCAATTTACTCTTATTTACCTTTACTGCAATTTACCTTTTATTGCATTAGTCTTAGTTATCTACGAGTTCTTCAAGCTTCGACGGGCTGCATCACCTTGATCTCCGTCAAACCCTTGTAAGTTCCGCGTGGGAGTACCTCTGAGCTTTGACATCCGGGCGCATCGCTGTTGTCTCATTCAGCTCTGCTCTAGTTATCCTGATCAAGTCTGAATCTTGGCATCCGGGCGTATCGCCGTTGTCCTGTTCAGATTTTGTTCTAGTTATCGTCCTTGTCGATTAACTAGTCAAATCGACTGGCACACCCTCGGATATCGAATTTCGGGTATAAGCCCGAGGTGTTCGCAGATCCTGACGCTTTTTGTGTCAACACTATGATTAAAATCTTCCCAAGCTTCACCATCTGCTGGATGTCGCAGTTTTCCATCTTTTGTGTGTCCATCATCATGCCATCGCATGTCTTCTGAAGTTTTGGTAGTTGAAAATAGCCTTTTCATCCGTGGTATCAATGGAAAATAACACAACACTTTGGCTGGTTTCTTTTTCTTCTTAGGTCTAACTATAGAACCAATCTTCTTTGCATCTTTCCAATGAGAGCTCTGGCAAACATCACAAAAATCTTTCTTAGCTGCATCTCCTCGGAAAAACATGCAATCTTTGGGGCAAGCATGTATTTTCTCATAGTCAAGGCCTAAAGCACGGATGATTCTTTTCACTTGATAATATGTCTTAGGTAGGTCTGCCTCAGGAGGATATGAATCAGATAGCAGACCCAGTAGGTTTGTATATGATTCTTGTGTCCAGCCATTTAAGCACTTAGTTATATAAGTTGACCAAAAATGACAACTTAGAAAATTTACACCCAGGAAATAAGCTTGTGTGTACATCCTTCAAGTATCTTTCATACTGATTCTGTTCACTCCCCTTAGCATTGTCATCTGCAGGATGCTCATCCTCTGTTACAGTTTGTTCCATATCTGCAAATCGTGATTCAACATCATCTTCTACACCTTCAGACATACTTGGTAGTGACTCAAACATTTCAGCCCTACAAAAGACAGCTTGAAGTAGTTCTTGCATCCCATCTTGTACTGCAGCAGCCCTTGGGACACCAGAAGTAGGCAAATTAGTAGTGTTATTTGGAACGTCAACAAATGCAAATGGTGGACTGTCATACATTTCTCCATGATGAACCCGGGTCGTATAACCTTGAATAATACCATCACATCTCAAATGTGTTCTGACTTCATCATGACTCTGGTTTAATCTGTTTTTGCATTTTTTTGCAAGGACAAAGTATCTCGCTATCAAGTGGAATGTCGCGGTAAGCAAAATTCAAAAATTGCTGAACACCATCTTGGTATGCAGTATCCTGTCTTGGCTTATTCATCCAACTTCGATCCATCACCCTTTTAAAAGAATAAAAATGAAATGGAATCAGTAAGTGTTTTTCTTTTGGAATACATAAAGATATCTGAGGATGAATAATAGTATTGCACGCCAACAAAATCAGATCAACAATCCTTTAGGTACATAATAAAGCAGGAACTTATTCTATGCAGACATGGTACTAGATACAAATCTTATATTGAGCTGCAAGATTGGATTGAAATTTACATTTGTTTCTAAATCAAGAAAGTGAAAATACAATAGTTAGGTGACACCACAACTGGATCTGCTCCATTTTAATTTTTTTCTTCAATGGATCAATCTTGGACTGAAAAAAATTATATATCTATGTCTAAATTGAGCCTCCTGGTTTTAGTTCACCTTGCAGCCCTCCTCTAAATTCAACCAACACACTGAGAAAACTATAGTTGCAATATATATGCAAACTCAATTCTATAAATAAATAAATAAAATCAGCCCAAAACATCAGTTATCTGCATATGTGCATATTAATTAAAATCCTCCTTGGAGCCCATTGTATTGCTAGAAGTCAATTGGCATAATAAAAATATTTTATCCTTGTATTATTCAATCCTGAATGGAAGATGGAACTCATATACTAAATTGCTAACAACATATATAGTTTCAATCCTGAATGGAAGATGGAACTCATATACTAAATTGCTAACAACATATATAGTGCCACCTATCCATCTCTAGTTTTCTGCAGTTCCAGGATTACAGAAGTTGCAGAATTGATCGACTTCACCGATAAACCGGAGACTAGAATAATATTATTCAATGACAATGACTCAGTAGTTATTGATATTTGTTGCATATCCGAATTCCAACACAGAGCAAACAGATTACAGCCCCAGATCCAGTGGCGGAGCTCGTCAACTTTCATGCCTAGGGCCACTAGAGAAAAGCATGTATACTACCGCACCTAGCTCAAAATACTATTCGTACGTGATCTAATATTTAATATCGATAGATAACAAAATTAGCTTATAAATACATAAATTTTAGATGATATATATCTCTAATTCATGCTTCAATCCATAACATAATTGATAGAAACATAAAATTAATTAAAAAATAACTAATGATGTGTTGGCGTAGGAGCAAGAGAGAAAAAATGATTTGATATCTTATAACCTCTACATTGTGCAGCTCTACAAAAAATTGACTAATCAATTAATCATTCACGCAGGTTTTAGATTGGAAGAAGAGAATACAAGAATAGGCTATGAGAACCGAAATTTACGGCTCAGAAATCATACCTCACGATGTGCAGTGCAGTGCGGCTGCGGCCACGCAGGCAGCATTAGCTTAGACCAGCACGCCTCCAGCGGACAGACTAGCGACAGCCGGAGTTGCTGGCCAACGCCCAACGGCTGCTGCCTGCTTGTGCTTGGTTGACGAGCGGTATAGCGCGGAGACGAGAAACGTCGGAGATGAGATTGCGGCGCGGAGTGGGGATCGCAGTGGCCTAGACGGACTAGTGGAGTCGATGCTGGGGATTCTTTATTTCTATCCTAGGCCGGTTGATTTTGGCCCAACGCGTCTAGTTGTCATTTCGAATTGGGGTAGGAATTTACACATAGATATTGTAGATGCGTTCAAAAGTCTAAAATTATACTAGATTTCACGTCACATCAAACATTTGAACATATACATAAAGCATTAAATATAGATAAAAAATAACTAATTACACAGTCACCTATAATTTCTGAGACAAATCTTTTAAGCCTAGTTAATCCATGATTAGATAATAATTAACAAATACAAACGAAAATGTTACCGTGCAAAATTCCAAAAGATTTTGCATCTAAATAAGGCGATACTATAAGAGGTAATTGGTGTCATGCTTAATAATAATATACTAATTTATTTATTATAAATACTTTTATTTTTTAAAGTTATAATTATTTCTCGGGAAGCAACAATGATAGATAAATTAGGGACAAAAGGAATAATAGATGAATATATGAGCTTTCCTTGTAGTCCAGTGGTAACAGGGGCATCCTTGGACTGTGTGGACTGTACGACTTAATTGGCCTCCCAAAAATCGTGGGCCCCAAATTTACTAAGTGACCTTTATTTCTAATGTAACTTTCATGTAACTTGTTCCTTGCCCTTTATTTCTAGTGTACTTGTTCTAACTTGCAAGCTATGTGTTATTCAAATAGGATTAGAAAATACGAATTAGGAAATCAAAAGAGAATATTTACAATTATTTTCTTGTTTTGGCACTAAAAATAGGTCTCCACTTGCTTTTCGATCTGGGCCTCCTATTTTCTCGCAACGCACCTAGTGGTAGCGCTGCCATCTAAAGTACCACATGTGTGAGGTTCCAACCTATTACTAGCACTATTTTTCTATTTTTTATGTTATTAATATTCCATATTTTTTGTGTTCTTTTCATGATATTATATATTATAGTGGTCAAGATTACAAGGTGGTCCAAAAGAAAGTGATGTAGAATGTCAAGAAATTTATTTTCAAATTTTAAAACAAGTTCCAACCTATTACCGCCACAATTTTTGTGTTCGTTTTTATGTTATTAACATTCTATAGTAATTTTTGTGTTATTTTTATGATATTAGTATTATAATATAGTGGCCAAGATTACAAGCAAGACCGAAAGTCACTTGTGGTAGAATGTTAAGAAAATTATTTTCAAATTTTAAAACTTAAATTTATGGTGATATGAATCATAAGTATAAATGTTTAGTAACTACAAATTTGTATAAAAAATATGTAGAAAGGACTTAGATATGTAAATGATATTAATAATTTTTTTATAATGTCTCTATATGCTACTGATGGATGACGAAGGCACATTTAATTTCATTTCACTTTGACATGTTTTCAATATCATATCAAGAAGCATGTTTACGTGACTATGTACGATTATTGATATGCTTTGCAACGTGTATAAATTATACTTACGGTTTAAAGCGTGTCTAAATTCGTGTTATTTTGAGACGACTTTAGTATTGTATAAAAAATCATCTTTAATGGGATATGGAGCGTTCTATGATACGCATTGTAACGTGTCTAAAATCTACTGACGATTATAAGCGTGTCTACCATCGTGTCACTTTGAAACGCTTAGAATATCATAATAAAAGTGTCTTTAATTGTCTTTTAACACTAAAAACGTGTCTAATATCATGTTATGTTGTCACGTTTTTAAAATCGTGTCAAAAAACATCTTTACATGGCTATATAGAGACACTTTAGTGTGCGTTACTATAAAAGCATGCCTAGAGCCGCTTTTTCTTGTAGTGATGTGCCCACATTATTAGTTTGACATCTCATGTCCATGACTTGTGAAACATAGTCATCAACTAATAATGTGCTGATCTAATATTCATAGACATTCTAGCATGAACTCCGATCAGGGACAACTTTAGAATAACCATACAAGTAAAAGAGTTTCACAAACAATTCACATAATTGTTTATCGATACAAATTGTCTTTAATGGATATTCATTGAACTCATAACATATCATGGATACAAGGAAATACAATCATCTCTATGATTACCTCTAGGGCATATTCCCAACACTATTATCTAATATACCTATCACCATGTACATACGCATGTAACTTTTCTTAAGAGCAAAAAGTTCGAGGAATAAAAATGCGGGAACTCTCGGACCGACCGCTTAGCAAGGTGCACTCTCGGCACGCGCTAGAACACACCTCGCTCGGGGGCTGGGAAGGGGGTAACCCCCTGTCTTTCACTCCAAAAACTTTTTCGCTCAAAACCTCTTTTGCCGATCCGCTAAGTGAAAGCCCGATCTCCCCCACCAAGAGAGGAAACCTCGCTAGACCGTGTCGAAGGGCCGCGAAGTACTCTAGCTCCCCGGAGCCAAGTACCTCCACCCAACCGCACGCCCGAACAGATCAAAACTCCTCCTAGGGAAAATCGGGCAAGTAGCCCAAGCCAAAAAGAAAATGCGGAAACCAACAAGCAAACAAACTTAAAATAAGCTCACCAAGGAGCTATCAAAGTCGTCTAAAGCCCTCCCGGGGGCACATCGTAAATTTTTTATTACAAGGGCCCTCGGGCCTGATCACTGACCACGTAGGGTCACTCCTCCGGCGGTGGGAACACATCGTCGTCAAGCTTGGTGGCCAGGATCGCTGCAGGCTCCTCCGCATCGGCCTCGATCCGGTCGAGCAGGTCCTCTGGGCGTCCGGGGGATAGCCTTCGCTGACGAGCGCAGGAGTCACCGCGTCGTAGAGGCAGGCGGCGATGGCCATCGTGCGGTGGACCCCGATGCGTAGGGCCTCCCGGATCCATGCTTGGCCCCACTCCCAGAGCAGGTCGACGTGGGTCCTGGCCGCTGCCGAACCACCCTCGACGGCTACCATGCCGAAGAGATCGCACACCCCGTGCACGGCATCCCGCAACACCTGTGCCTCCTACGCGCCGGCCTGCAACCCTAAAGCAACAAAAAGGGGATCTCAATCCCTAAACAAATGACACACAACGCCAAGGCAAACGAGCAAACGAAGGAAACATACCTGCGATCTCTCCCCCCAGACCGTCAAACGTCGCGTGGAGCTGTGAGGCAACCTTCATCAACTCGCCGACCCGGGTGGAGAACTCCAGAATCCTCCGGTCGGCGTCAGCATTGCGCTCGCGCGCCTGGTTGGATAGGTCCTCGAAGCGCGCCACGGCGTCGTCTCGCTCCTGACGGTTGACGTCACGCTGGCGCCGCATGGTGTTGCGCTCCTCCTCCATAGAGTTCAGCGCCGAGACGGCCTGGCGCCGCCCTTCCGCCTCAGCGTCGCGCTTAGTCATCAAACGCTCAACTTCGGCCTGATGCGTCGCGCGCTCGTCCTCCAGCATCTTGTGGATATCCACAGCACCGGTGCGGGCTACGTCCCGCTCCCGTTCGAGCCGCTCGACGTCGGTCGCGTTCTGGCGCGCTAACACCAGGGCATCTTCCTCCCTCGTCGCCGAGGCCCTCAGCTGCTCCTCCAACTCGACCACTCGGCTATGAGTAGTCAAGAGGACCTCGGCCATGTCCGTATCCCCGACTTCTGCCCACGACCCGAGGCCCCACCGCCCAACTTCATGGCGGAGGAACTCGGACTTCTCGGCGCTCGTTGACATCAGGATCTGCGGGGAAAGGGATGTCAGGAAGTCAACCAAAACAGAAGAAACAACGCTTACGTTTGGGCGGCCTCTCACATTGCCATGATGAGAGAGGTCGTCGTTGAGCAACGCGATCGATCGATGGAGCTCCTCCACCGCACGCACCACGCGGCGGCCATGCTCCCGGCGAGAGCTCGCAACACGTTGCCAGTGTCGAAGTTCGCGCTGGTCGTCTAGCATGAACACTGGCTCCCCCGGGTTTTCTCGGTTGACCCACGCGATCGGGTCAGCATCCCCGAAGGAGTGACGGTCAGCGCCAAGCCAGCGAAGGGCCCCAGGAGCGGTCCCTCCCCCGGTGCCAGCCGACCCGCCCTGCGAAGCCATGCCGGACTGGGGGGGGGACATCCTTCGACGCCCGCGCGGCCGCCAGCTCCTCCTCTGTGAACGACCGGGGGACTGTCACATCACGAGGCGACCCGCCGTGGGGAGGGGGGCCGCCCAGACGTCTTTCCTCCTCTGCGTCGGTCGTCACCGCGGCGCCCCCCCCAGCGTTGCGTCCGTCTGGACCCCCTCGGCATCCATAGCTACGGTGACGTCCAGGCCACCCCTCCCCAGAGTCGTCCACGACTACCACCTCCGGGGGAGAGGATGGCACGACGACTGCGGGGCCAGCGTCAGCAGGCGTCAGCGACGTCGCGCCAACCGTGGCGGCATCGTTTGGGGTCGGGCCACTCCCGATCCCGGCGACATCCATTGAATCGGTGACCACGGCTGTGACGTTCCGCCCCGGGCCAGCCAGAGGCGCCTCCCGACGCAATTTCTTCCAGCCCGCGTGATCAGAGCCCCCGATGACCCTGCGACATCGATCCCGTGTTCACACGAACAATCGTATCTCATCGATAGAACGGAGAAAGACACCACGCAACGGAGGCTTACCGTGGGGAGTAGACGCGGCCACGCTTCCGCATCGGCTCCATCACGCCCCGGCCCGAGGACCCCGAACCGCCGCTCCGTTCGCCGTCCCCGTCCCCTGCGGGCAGGACAGGAAGAGGAGTGGTCGTGGGACCGCCGACAGCGCCGCCCCCAGAACTACCAGGAGCTAGGGTGTGCGCCAAGCACTCTCACCGGTGGCACCTCCACTATCGGCGCGGTCCCAGCCGGCCGACGCAGTGGCCCCGCCGTCTGAAGCGCGGGAACCATCTCTGACAGAGGACGCCTATCCTCGTCGTCATCATCATCGTCGTCCACCCCAATGTCCTCCCAGTCCACGTCCACCGGCTACGGTGGGACCCAGCCCATGTTCGCCACACCTTGCCTCGGCGAAGCGGGAAGAGGCGCGGCCACATGGCGAGCCACCGAGAGGGGCCCCTACAGAAGAAGCACGGACAACGCACGAATTAATACCACCAAGCAAAGGAAGCACGAGGAAAATACACTACAACGCTGTCCTGACTTACCAGCTCGACGAAGTTGAGGTCAGGGCGCATCGTCAGACTACGATAGACTCCATCTTCGTTCAAGGCGTCTCCAAGCAACCTCTGGGCGACGTCAATCGCGTCCTCAAGCCCCAGGTCCACCTCCGCCATGGCGGATCCCTCGCGCGACGCCCCGGGCACCATGTCGTTCAGCTGACGCACCCGCGCCATAAGCGGGAGCACCCGGCACTGCAGGAACTGCGCGACGACCCCGGAAAGGTTCAGCTCATGGTCGCGGAGCTGCCTCAAGCTCCGGAGATAGGGCGCTATTCCCAAGAGCTCCTCTAGGGACAGGTCGTCGTTCCAGCTGGGGGGCTCTTCGGCAAAACGCCGGCCCGTGTACTCCGGGAGTGGCGCCTCAGGGTGGTTCCGAATGTAGAACCACTGTGAGTGCCATTCCCGGTTGGACGAGCTCGTTTGTACCGGCATGTACAGATGGGAGTTGGCGGAGCGGAGACTGATGGTGCACCCTCCGCTCGACGCCACCCATCTCACCCCTCCAGAATAGAGGAGGAACACCGTCGCCTTGAAGAAGAACCTCCACAAATTGTAGTCCGGCTCCGTTGCCAACATCCCCTCCGACATGGCCACGAAGGCCGCAAGATGGAGGACGGAGTTAGGATTGAGATTGTGGAGCTCAATCCCGTAATGGTGAAGGATCCATCGGAAGAAGCGAGACAGCGACATCCCGAACCTGCGTTCGTGGAACGGTAGGAAGGAGACTACATACCCGCCCGACAGGTCCGGCCTATCAATGCCGGTGGGCACGATCCACTCGACGTCGTTGTTGGCGGAGAGCTCGGGGCGCAGCAGCCCCGCGTCCACCAGCTCGAGCGCCCGCCCATACTCGGCCTCGCATCAGGGCCAACTTCTCTCCTTAGGTACTCCGACCATCAGAAACTGCCCCGAGAAGCGGCGTGCGGCGTGGCGCAGGACGTGGCTAGCGCGGACGCACTGCGATGCAAACCCTAGCTTTGGAGGATTTAGCGCGAGCAAGACGAAGCGGCGAAAGAGGCGAACAGTGCAGGCTCACGAGGGGTGACACGACGCACAGATATTTATAAGGGGCCGGAAGGCGGAACAGCGCCTCCACGGCTCCCCACGCGCACGATGCCACGACCTAAGTCCCATTAAATGCGGCCGCTCGGCTATGCCCACTCCACTGTTGCTGGAATATCGGGAGCCGCACGCGCCACGACAGGTAACTGACACCGCCCGTCCTCTCTCTCGCTCCAAATCTTGCATCATGTACCTATCATCATTATAGGATCCACCCCGGGCCCACCACGCCGCGCACGCAAGATCTTTTCCATATACGTCCCCAGCACACCGCAACGAAACCTCCGGCTCGTCCGAGCTCGGCCAACAAATGCGAGGGTCGGAGGGACGCACACGTGGCGCGACTAGCGGCGACGGCCCAGGGGCCTAGGTAAGCCAAAGGGATATGGACTATAGACGCCCCGACGGCCCACTACAGTCCAGAGATACGAAGGCCGACCCAGCGGGGTTCGAAATGGCCGTCTCAGGACGACAGAGCGAGAGGCGAATAGGGAATGGACACGCTAGCGGTCATTAGCCTGGCAATCAGATGCTAATGTCATTCCCAGATTTCATATTTGAGTCCATCATAATGGATGATTGGTTCATGGTATTCCTATCGAAGGAAGGCAGCAGGCCCCCAGGACCCATCAAACGGACCCGGCTACTAGATGAAACCGATTTGGGGTGAGCCACGACATGGGCCACAAGCCGGAATCCTAGCGAATGGGAGCCGAGCACCCCACTCAGATTTGCTCGTTATTACCTCGATGAGCATCCATGGTTCGTACGCCTCAAGGATAGCATGATCGGGCTCATATTTCCCCATCTCGTGGAGAGATGCGCGGGGAACGCACGAAAAGACGACACAGACCCGAGACATTTCTCTACACCCAGTAGAGACTCGAGGGTTGCCGCCGCACCCCTCCTACCGGTTCTAGCAATTGGATAACGGAGAGGGAAAAGGCGGCATCAAGCCTCTTGCAACAGAGGTCCACATAGATAAAAACGACAAACGAATGTCACATTCTTTTATGCTAATCCTTGCGAAGGTTACATACTTTTTAGGCGCCACAAGGGCCGGACCAAAACAAATACAAGATGGACTAAAGGGAGATCCCGGCCAAGGGCCAAAGGAAAGGAAAACAGGGCAAGACACTAACGCCCTGCGCGCACCAGTAACCTCGCTCCGAGGGGTGCCTATCAGGCGAACGCCCAACGAGCCAACTGCCCCTGCTTCGTCTCTCGTGACGGGGCAGCGACTGCACCACCGTCACCCAAGACATGCGCGGCCGACTGCATCCCCAGAAAAAGGCATGATGAGTTGGTCAAGCATTTTTCTGGGTCGCGCTTCGAACACCGGGCCGCGGAACGCCCGTCGGTCCGGCGACACGCCCCGCCATACTCCGGGAGGGCGTTCACCAGCACCGAGAGGCGTTCAGGAGCACTCCCTTGAAGCCTAACTAGGCATGCAACACCAGTGTTTACACAGGTGCTACATGATCAAGGCGACCCCGTGCGCATGCGCGGATGGTCACCTTCTGATCCCTAGGGCTTCGGAGGGTGGCACTGACACGTCCATGCCCAGACGCGACCAGGCTCAACAGCCCGCAGGTCCACCGTCTCCCAACGGTGGCGTCGCCACCAACAGGCCCAAGGAATGCCTGGCTTAGAAAACTGAGCGGGTGGACCGCACAGTCTTTCCGCTAGACGTATCCTTGGCCCCCTGCTATGGGAGACGGCAAGGGAGCACGACCGTCCCGTGGGACGAGATGACGGGGAAGAACTGCGCATGCCGAAAAACTCCCCCCGATATCTCTCGTCTGATGACACGAGACGGTGGAGCTCCCAACGCAGAACTTCCTCTGAATCTGGTGCTGCTCTCAAAGGGCCGCTCGCCATGGCGGCTCAAGGGACTCTCCGACGAGACCTTGGAGAAAGAATCTAGGGCAGGCCATTCTGTGTGGATGTGAATCTCCCCACGGGCGGCCGCCCCTATTTATAGCCCGTCGGGGCACTCACGCGGCAGCAGGCCCGTGAGACTACAACATTGCCCCCCAACCACGTCGCACTGTGCGACAACACCCACTTCAAGAGGGTGCAGCGAAGCTATAAATGAACAAGCAGACGGGTGGCTCAGGGCGCACCGTTCGGAGTCTTAACCACAGAGCGAGCAGTGCTCTGGCACCGCTCCTCGAATGGGATAGACGCGGCACGCTCACTTTTGGGCTACGGGAGGGGACGCAGTCAGACCCTGAAATCCGACAAACACGTTTTCGACCGGTCAATCGACCGTACAGGCCGGAAGACAGCACGGCGCAGGGCCGACTCGTCATTTCAGGACGTGTCAGCCCGAGGCCAACAGTGCAGCCCGTGCCAGGGCTGGCGTGCAACCAGAGCTCTGGCCCTGACGTACGGAGCAGTCCACTCCCTCCCCTCCTCATGAGGGAAGCGAAGGGTCAAGCACTGTGCAAGACTTCCGAATAAGCTCTTAGGAGGAAAAATCTCCCTCCTAAGGCCTCGGGGGCTACACACGGTGGGTGCGCTCGTGCGCACCCACTGGAATCCAAAAATCTAACCAAACCACCATAAGCACTCGGGGGCTACTGTCGGACACCCAGAAATAGGGTACCCAATTTACCAGACTCCACAAAAACAAAATCACCATCGGGGGCTCTCCCACCTCGCCCGAGCCAAGGTGGCGTCATCCGTGACGTCATCAACCCTCGGGGGCTCTGCCGCCTTGCCCGAGCCAAGGTGGCATCATCCGTGACGTCATCAACCCTCAGGGGCTCTTCCGCCTCGCCCGAGCCAAGGTGGCGTCATACGTGACGTCATCAACCCTCGGGGGCTCTTCCGCCTCGCCCTAGCCAAGGTGGCGTCATCGGTGACATCATCAACCCTCGGGGGCTCTTCTGCCCCATCCGAGCCAGGGAGACGTCACTCGTGACGTCCCTCACCTTCGGAGATCTCACCGCCATCAACAGCCTAGGATGCCCTGGTGCACAGTACCCTCCGTCCTCAGGGATGGGGTTCAAGGCATGAGTCTCCATGCCGACCTCTGTTCACCCTGCGGTACAAGGTCCCGTGCTGCCTAACCGGCGACTTCTGTGCACTACATCCGCGCCATGCCTCCGACGGACACTCCAACAGGGATTAGGGCATCATCAGCCCTACATGACGGAACACGGGGGTACCCGGTCCTGTGCGACCAGCCCCGGCCCATGCCCAGGTAAGGGAACAACGGAGTTCCCGGTCACAAGACGCATGGCTACAACACAACAAGGACGAACAGGACCCGGACATGTGTCTACTGGCACAATCTTCCTCAGGAAGGAAGACAGAATGAAGACAAAGCTCCCCCTCGGCAGCATCCCAAGCTAGGCCCACGTTCACTCCCCCTCTCTCTACTGTACTCCTCCATCCCTCCCTACGTATAAAGGGAGAGAATGGACCCCCAATCCGGCGGGGGACATCTCTACATTCATTCACACACACTCAAACTCGCATACACGCGAGCACACATGAGAAACAAGAACCTCATACGCATGAGACCTGGGAATCGCCTTCCCTCTCTCACCAAAGCTTGTAGCTCCCCTCTACGAGCTCTCCGCGCTCGGTAATACAACCCCGCAACACACTGGACGTAGGGCGTTCGTGCCTAAACTAGTATAAACCTATGTATTCTCCGAGCGTAACCATCCGAACTCCGACACGCTTAGAAATTTACTCGTTGGCCGTCTAGACCCCGCCATTTTAGACACCGACAACATTGTTGTGTAGGAGTTTTAGAAATTTTCGAATAGATTTACTATTTTTATAGTAAAATGGATTTATATATGCTTGTTAAAAGTAATTTCGAATTGAATTGACAGTACATCCAGTTACATTCAAAAAGTTTATAAATTTATTTTGGATTATATATTTCATTAAAGACAATCTCTTGGAGTTAGATAAAAAAATCATTTTTTTGCTAGGAATAATTCATAGTTCTATCTCCAAATTACCATAAGATAATTATAATAATATCTAAACTTTGTTAGAAAATTCTACAAACTTGAATGATATCATGGTTTTGGTTTATAATCTTTGCATAAAAATTTTAAATGATTTACCCAAAGTGGCAATGTACGAAATTGATTTGTTCTTTACTGTCTAATAACATATTTACTATTTTCTATGGAATAAATGAATTTCTACAGGTTTGTTAAAAATAATTCAGAACTGAACTGTATGTAGGTGCAGTTAAATTCCAAAAATTCACACAAAATATGTTTTGGATCATTCATTTCATTGAAGGCAACATATTGGAGCTAGACCCAAAAAATCATTTGTTTACTAGGGATAATTCATAGTTCTATCTCTAAATTACCATAAGATAGTTATAATAATATCCAAGTTTTGTTAGGGAGTTTCTTTTTTTCTGACACTATCAGCAAGGGGATGAATTTTGGGAGAGAGGGAGGCTCTACAGGAGGGACTTTGAGAGGGAGACGGTGGGCAATGGAGTGAGAGAGAGAGAGAGAGAGAGAGAGAGAGAGAGAGAGGGATTCCGTGTGCCTTTCGTTTTTGGCATCACACAGACTGACGTTTTATATGGTTTTAGCGTCAGACTGTATATTGTTAAATATGGATACCTATAGTGACAGACAGACAATCGCAAAATCAAGATTTAGCGTCAAATGGTCTGTAAGTAAGAATTAGTGTCAGATCGTTCAACGTTACAACTAATTTTTAGCGTCAGATATCTTACGCTAATTTGGTGTTGTGATGATCAAAATTTTCTTGTAAGACTTTTGGTACCTAAGTATGTGACCCGTACCTGCAGACTGCAGCTGATCTAGCACTAAATGTGGTTCTACACAACCTATATATAGCTTGAACTCGAACCTTGTTACCATTTATCAACTAAAAAATCTCATCAAAATCCAACCAGCATGAAGACTTGTGTTTACCAGAAACAACAGAGGAAGGAGTAGTATTACCATTACCATTAGCACCTTTGTTGTTGGTGTGGTTGTTGGAGTCCACCACCGTCCCTGTCGTCGTCGTCGCCGCCTTGGCTATGTCCCACGGGCGACGTCGTCATCAGACAAGGAATAAGGGTCCTAGCCATCATCGTTGTGCTCCTAGGACAGCCCTGTCGTGACCAAGTCCTCATCACCGGTCACAGAAACACATCATCATCGCCATGTGGGTCACACGCCACAGGGCCCTCGACCACGGATGGTCGATCTCCAGCACCGTTCCTCAAGCGCGTGTTCGTCGTGCCATTGCCTGCTCTACGCTAAGGCTACTAGAGGACAAGGCATCGATAGTGGCAACCGACCTGTAAAAATCCAAAAACACAAGAAAAACATGAGAAAGGAAGCAATGAAAGAATAACAAGGTTGGGGGTTAGGGGGTCTTGCCTGTGTAACCAGAGCCTAGCGCTAGAGAAGACAAGGGCCACACAAAGAAAATAAGACCCAAATTAAGAAGGATGGTGAGCAGTGGCTAAAGAGATATGGGGAGGCGGACTCACATGTTCACTGACAAAAAAGATAGTGGAGAAGGAGAAAAGGAAGACAAATAGGGGACAAGGAACTCAGGTAGAGGTGCTGGATCCTAGAGCGACGACGATGTCACCGGATCTGACGATGGCGACAGACGATGAGCGGAACCGAGGAGCGACCAAGCTGCCAAGCGAGTGAGCGAGTGCGGTGAGGTGCTGGAGTGGCAGTGATGTCACTGGATCCAATAACGATGGCGACGAACGACGAGATGAAGTGGAAGCAAGGAGCAACCGAGCATCCGAGCGAGTGAGCGAGTGCTGCGAGAAAGAGAATAGTGTTAGGGTTTGGATGAAGAGAGGCCGAGGGAGGGGGCACCAACTCCTTATACATGGAGCGGGGGGCAGGGGCGGTGAAGTGGGACTTTTGGCATACTGGGTGCTTAGGAGCGGGCCACCTACGAGCCTACCGTAGGCGAGCGGGCCAAGGGTGGGGTCCAGGCACAACCTGCTCCCCTAGCCCGGGCCAGCCCAGGAATGATGACCTTCGGGCCAGGCCGGGCCAAAAGCACGGGCCTAGTGCCGCGCTCACGGGCCCGGGCTGCATGCCTAGATATACATCCACGCTTCACAGGCTTCTGCATTCCATGTGTACAACAACGACTCCAACTTTCTTTCTGCCACACTCACACAACCCTACCAGGATTATACATGCCAAACGGGCAGCACGACATCGCACGAGCATGGGCACGGCGAAGCATGACACGAGCACAGGCATGGCGAAGTATGGAATGACGAGGCACGACACGGGGCACGGCGGCGCTACCGTGCCACCATCCCGACACAGGCACGACACTACGGGCGGTTAGCCGTGCCGTGTCGTGCCTCTGGGCATGACGACCCATAGTGCCCGTGTCCGCCAAGGCTCCATCGTCGCGCCGCCAAGAGCCACGCGTCCCACGACGCCGTCGTCACTGCCGTCGCCACCGCCTCGCGTCCCGTGACGCCGCCATCGCTTCGCGTCCTACGAAGGTGCCGTCGCCTCGCATCCTGTGACGCCGCCGTCGCCGTGCGTCCATTGGGAGCAGAAGGGGCGCCGAGCAAGGCCGGGAGTGGTGGGGTGGCAGTGGCCGGACTAGAGGAAGGTGAGAGCAGAGGTGGAATTCGAGGGGGGGGGAGAGCATGGGAGGGCGTGCGAAGTCGTCGTCGCGAGGGAAAAAATGGAGACAGGGAGGAGGGACCTCCGGAAAATGAGATGAGAGAAAGAAATTAGGGTTTGCGAAGGGAGAGATGCTTATATACTCGTATCTAACGACTGTGATTCATCAGAGTTCATCTAACAGTGGAGAATAAGTGGACCGCATTGTGTCAGCCCAATAATCGTGTCATGCCTGAGCTGGCACTGTGGGCCAAAATGGTGACCCATGCACGACACTACAACCGGGCCGTGCCTAGCACGAGCACTATGCGAGCCGGACCGGCTATGCTTGGGTGGTTCTTTTTAGTGTCATGCCTAGGAGAACCCATCGTGTTAGTGCCAAATGAATAAATATAGCCAGGATATATGGTGCTCCGGCTGTTGTATATTGGTGCTACACGAGTTGAAGACACTCTGCTGCCCTACTGCCTTGCACTCCTAGCTATTCAATATATGTGCTTGAATTTGGGGTTCTTTGGTATAACTTAGCTTAACTAGTGAATCAAATATTTTTTTGGCTTTAGCTGGAAAAGCAACTATTTGGGTAGTGCTGAATTTGGTTTGATAAAACAACTTTTGCCGGTACACAAATTAGTGAAATGGCCATAGTACCTCCATTTTCCCCTTTTCTAATCCCTTTTCCGCTCTTTTTCGTTCCCTATGCCCCCTTTTCGTTCCTTCCCTTATCCGCTCATGCGGTCTCTACTGCCCGGGCGTGCCATGCCCATAGCTCCCCCCGCCTCTGCGAACCGCCTTCTCCCGATCTCGAATGAGTTCATCATGTCTCATGCTCCAGCGACCTGGCCTACAAGAAATTAGGTCTTCTATGACAATTATAAGTTTATTTCTTGTCATACAAGGCCTGTCATATAAAACCTTCTATGACAATTTTTATGACAATTTTTCATCTATGACAACTTTTGTGACAGTTACAGCTGTCACAGCCTCACAAATTGTTATAAAGATAGCAGGTAATTATCATAGAAGGTCTTATATGACGAGCCTTCTATGACAAGAAATAAACTTCTAATTGTCATAGAAGGCCTGATTTCTTGTAGCATCCTCAGCGATGCATCCCATGCCGACCTGTGCCCCAACATTGGCTCCAGCTCGGGCGCGGCCTGGCTACCCGGCGGTCCTTTGTCCCGTGTCAGCTCGATCTTTCGGTGGCCCTGTAGTTCTCTGCCTTCGCGACAGCTCTAGCTGCAGCGGCCCTGTAGTCGTCCACCGCCGTGTCTACTCTAGCCTATGCTTGGAGGGGAAGGGTGGCAAATCCGCCCATAGCCAAGTTGGGACCCACCTCCATAATATAAGTTGGGCAAAGCTACATTTTTAGTTTCTCTCTCCTCCCCTCTTTCAGCGCAAAATCCACGGGTTCTGCGCCTTCTTGTCCTTCGTCGTCTCCACTGACGTCTGCCCTTGCTTGGACGTTCCCACCACTGTCTCCATGATCTCTGACACTCTCTAATCCTCCATGATTGCCTAGTCTCGAATGCCCCAACTCATGTAGTTGGTCGCCGTCAATGTAGGATAGGTGATCTGCCCACCTCCACCGCTACCAACTCCACCTTGGCTCAAAGTCTAGTTATTACTCGTTGTATGAATGTAGGATTAATTTACGTGTGATTAGTGGCTCTGAATACCAAATATATGTAGGAACTCAAGAACACAAATCACATCAACGATCACAGTGGCTAACCTAGAACACAAGAATGTCCAAAGAATAAAAATAAGGTGAATGGACCCTGCTATTTTTCACCGATAGATGGTAGTAATTTTGAGCACCTACACGATTACACAACTGAACCAGAGCGCTAACTAGCACTATTACATCACATCTACATATACTTGGAGCTTACACACAGTACTGTTGTTCAAAAAAAAAAACTGCAAAATACGCGATACAAACTGTTGGCAACAATGGAACTGTACACACACCGTGCACGAGGTATACAAAGCGCAAAGTCCAATGGAAACTTGGTCACGTGACTCAAAGTCACATGAATACGTACAAAGCGCACGGGATGATGGAGGCTGAGTAGAAGGCCAACAAGGCGACGATGGCGTAGACTAGGATTTCCACGGCGAGCTTCACCCACCTCTCCCAACGTGTGTTGTCGCGGTCGTCGCGCTGCAGCCGCTGCCGCTCCAGCCGGCCGATGAACCAGATGAGCGCCGCGGCCACCGCGTACGCGAGGGCAACGAGGGCCGGCACGCGCCAGAGGCTGAGCAGCTTAACCTCGTCGTCCGCGTCGCGCGTCGCGTTTGCGACGACCAGGCTGATGATCTTGATGTAGTCAAAAGCAAGCACGGTTATTGCATAGCGGCGATACCCGGTGAAAGTTCTCTGGCGTCCGCTGCCTGCTTCATGTTCAGGTGGTGGACGCTGCTGCGACATGGGGGCATCGTTGCTATTGCTATCCATGGGCAGAGGGCAGAGGGGCGAGGGCGCGCGCTGCTGTATGTTGTGTGTTTAATTTGCCGTGTGGTTTTCTCGGAGGTGGCTGCTGCAATTTTTATGCATTCAGGTTCTGTTGCGTAACAGATAAGTCTTACGGGTCGAACAGTTTGATTGTTCGACTCCGGTGTCCCGCGGGTGGTCACATTCTGTGACAAGTAGCGCAGAAATTTGTGACAAGCAGTAGCGCAGGAATTGAGATAGGGTTTGCTTTCTCTTTTTAATCTAATTTATTTAAGTCTATTTTAGACCTCAACTCGAGACTGAGTCTAGCTAGTTGAATCATCTCAACTAGTACAAATTAAAGCCGTTTGATTTTCAACCCTCAGTCACATAATAAATCGTTTGTTTTTAAACCTTCACTCCAATTTAAAGTGATATTAATTATAGAGGGCATGATCGATGCTGAAGTGGCAATGTGCTAAACTGAACTTTGCATTTGAATGTTGTTATTAGGTAATTTAAAAATTAATTAAAGGTTCAAAAGAATTCTCATTGTACTAATAATAAGGAATTGAACATTGTTTTGTACGACAAGTAACCTTTTACAAGTGAAAAAATAGTAGTAGAAATAATAAAACAATATGTTACAGTATTTAAAGCTCAATTCCAAAGTTGAAAAGGCTCGCAGTATGCGTAGAATGTGAAAAAGAGTCTACTACTTGCAGTTGAATAATAAAGCGTGGACAATTAATTTTGGCGCTGTTTGACACAATTTTGTCCAGGATTTGCGTCAAAATAAGTGGCTGCATCTTCCAAAGGACCACCTAAACGTTGCGTTTCCGGTGCGTACTAATTTTCAGCACTTATATATACCGATTCAAAAGTCCCACAACAGATAGCCAAATGAGGTAGTAGAGCCATTTCGGCTAGCTACGGTTTCGCTTTTCCAGCTCTCCGTCCGCCGTTGGTGACCACCGTCCCACCTACTTTCGATTAGAGGTGCAAAAGGGTAACCTTAAGGTACACCTTCAAATAACCTTTTTAGTTTAAATATTTATACTACTTTTTAAAAAATTTAGAGAAATAGTATAAATACTTGAACTTGAACTAAAGAGGTTTAGAGGTACACTTGAAGGTCACTCGTTTGCACCCTTACTTTCGATAGACACTCTATCGGCTGAATTGGAACGCGACTAATATAAGGTCAACCTCAGTGAGAGTTCATTCACATTAAATGTATTGCCGCATATATATGTATTTTTGATGACATGACCGTATATTTATAAGAGAGACAGGATAAATAGGTTTCATCTAGATGAAAATCTCTTGACACAAATATCAACTATCAACGAGTCATGAAATTAAATGCATATGAAACCATGGAATGAAACTCTCCAGTGGGAGTGTGTATTTCATCCGAGTTTCATTTCATACGACGTGACAGTGTTGGAAACAACGCTATGAAACTCTCCATTGAAATTGCCCTAAGCATTACTCTCGGGTCTAAATTTCACATGCATCTAAGGCCCCTAAAGCCATACTTTAGTCCCGGTTGGTAGATTCTCCAACTTTTAATCCCGGTTGTTCTACCTTCCTAGTTATTGTCACAAGTGAATTCAAAAGAAGAGCGATTAGGAGTTTGCCAAATATGTTGTGCAGTTGAGATGATAAGAAAGTTAGTCGTGAGGCCAGAGGTCCTAGGTTCAAACCTCATGCAACGCAAGAGAGGTCCTCTATAGCTTCCATTCAAGCTCCACTCGAACCTAACACACTGCAAGGGAGATCCTTTGGAATTTAAATTATCGTTCCCAACCAAGAATAAAGTCCACCTGTCACTAGCTTCCATTAAAGCTCCACTTCTTATCGACGACCTTGTTCAAGTACTACTCGTATTTAAAGAACCGTGATGTCTAGGAGAGAGATCAATTAGACAACTTAGAACTCTATATTTTTCTAGCGTGTTGCTATGTCTACCACAAAAAGAGTTATGCAACCTAGGTTTTCTAAATCTATCAACTAGCCTATCAACTAAAAATAACACTATAAATGCGTAAACTAAAAATGAGATAGAGATGCGAACTCTCGTCTATGACTATGGTATTTTAACTGAGGTATCAACAAGCATGCAAGTTCCCTCTAGGCCTCGTTGGAGTCCCTCGCAATGGCCAAGCTCCCAGTCGGATAATTCCTTTGATAGCTGAAAGGTCTAGGAATGGCGGAGAGAGGGGGGGGGGGTGAAAAGCCTATTAAAAAAATCTACAACAACACTTAGGCAAACTTGTTAGAATAAAACACGGCTTTAAGCAAGTTTGCTCTAACTCTACGGTTAGGCAAGCCACCTACCAATTTTAGTTACTAGCAAGATAACAACTATAGCACACAAACTAGCTAGCAACCTAGAAAGATCTAAACAAAGATACACAAGCTAAAAGAGCTAAGCTACTCTACTTTGCAAGAATGAAAGAATGTAATGCAAAGCTAGAGTTAGGAGGGTTATACCGCCGCGAAGAGATGAGCCAATAGATAACCAATTGTAATACGAATCCTCGGTGAAAGACAATGTGACACAAGATTTTTTACCGAGGTTCACTTGTTTGCCAACAAGCTAGTCCTCGTTGTAGTGATACACCCACTTGGAGGTTCACGCGATAATTGGCAATCACAAGCCAAACCCGTCACCTGGTGCCACACAACCAACACAAGATGGGGATCCCCAAGCTACGCGCAATCCACTAGAGATACCTTTTGTGAACTCCCGCGGGGTAGGTTCAAGAACCCCTCACAATCCACCGATCAGAGCCGGAGAGAATCACCTTCCTCCGCTCAACAATCCTCATCGCACCAAGCCGTCTAAGAGGTGGCAACCTCCAAGAATAACAAGAGCTCCGCGATGATGACGATCACCAAGTGCCACTAGTATGCAATCAAAGAGCAATGCACTTGGTTTACTCAATCTCTCATGAAATTATCAAGTGTATCAATGAGATGAGTGGTGGAGGCTCTTACAAATGAGCACAAGTGTGTGAGTGATGAGCAGGTGCAAGAGATTGCCCAAACGGCCAGCCATATCTTATATATAGCCCTCACTCACAACTAGCCGTTTTCCACTCAACACAGAGCCTCTGTCCGTGCTCTGGACGCGCACAATAGTTGGGGTCCGGACCAACAATAGTGTCCGGACGCCCTTCACCAACTCAGACAACCTCTCTGTTTCTCTTCCGGACACGACCTCCGGACGCACGCAATGCACCATCCGGACCAACAGCCATGCGTCCGGTCAACCTTCAGTTCAAACGGCTCTTTTCTCGCGCGTGCCACAGCTCGCCATGTGGCTCCGAACGTGAGGAACAGTCCGCCTTCGGACCATCACTCGCCCCGTCCGGACCCAACACAGAAATGATCCAGTAAGCCGCTATCCTCCGGACGCTTGTCTGGAGTTCACCGTCCCGACACCAGACAACGTTCAAAACTCCTTCCAGAGCAACACAGAGAGCGCCAAACCCCGGATGCAGCGTCCGGAGTTCCTCGTCCGGACCACAACTAGCGTCCGGACTACTCACCTCAGCCGAGCTTGCCTAGGGTGTGCTTCCAGACGCACACGCGCGCGTTAGACCGGACAGCCAATACCCTAGCGTCCGGACCTCTGTCCGAAGCACTTTCTTGCTGCCCAAACACTTCTCCAACTTCTCCCAAGCTTCCAAGAGCCAACACTAATGATCTCCACACTTGTGCACGTATGTTAGCTTTTACTTCATATTTTACTTGGAATTAGTTGGTTGTTTGAATAGTTCAATTGATTTTAATGTAATGCATATGAACCTAGTGGCACATGGTAACCGCAATCAATCACAAGAGCTCCCTCCTTGATAGTACGGCTATCTATCCTAAATGTGATCACACCCTCTATGGTGTCTTGATCACCAAACCGAAAAGGATTCCTATTTCACCTTTGCCTTGAATTCCTTTTCCATTTCCTCCACCATGCTAGAGCTTATGCAATCCACACCTTGATCCATCTTGCTCCATCACATGACATGTACCAACCTATCTCATGATTTACACTTAGAGATCCAAGGTTAGTACTTAGGTAGGTTTCATCAATTACTCAAAACCAAACACATGGGGAACTCTCAATCTCCCCCTTTTTGGTAATTGATGACAACCTTTCCATAAAGATATGAAATATAATCATCTTGAACTTGAGTTGCTTGTCCAAGCATTTAATCGAAGATTTAATATTTTGGACAAGTTCCACAAATTTGGTTTTGGTAGTTATTAGCTCCCCCTACATATGTGCTCCAAGAGTTTGGTTCAAGTTTTGCACATATGCATGGATAGAAATTGTGGGAGAGTAAATAGCTACCAAATGATGCTAAGGTATAAGAGTAGACCTTTGAAGCGTGATACCATCGGAGTGCGGAATTTAGAATCACCCTTAGCACCATGATTAGCTAGATATCAAGTAAACACTAGAAAACTCTGTGAGATCAACATTAAGAGCAAGGTTTCCAAATTCCACTTGAAAAGGCACAAATCTTAGCTAATCAACCTATGCATGCTAGTTGATCAAACATCATTAATTTTATATCACTAGCAATCACCATACAAGCATAAATATTTGAATTTAAAGTACTTGTGCAACAATACATATGAAGATGCAACCATTCCAATGCAACAAAGTGTTCATGAGCTTGCTTCCCCTATTTGTATGTTCTTTTCAAAATTGATTTTTCAATTTCTCCCCTTTGAACAACATATCTTTACAATTTCTCCCCCTTTGTCATCCAATTGACAGAAAAAGATGGGACCAATTATAGATATACAGGTTTTACTCCCCCTTAGTGTGAGATAGGGTGAAAGATTGTTTTCAACTTTGGTTTGAACTAAGCTACTTGCCCAAGATATTTAATTCGGTTTAAACCATAGACAAGCTTGTTCACACATGCTAAGCTGGTTATCTTCCCTATGTTGAATTAAATATTTAAGGTTTATAAACATAGATCAAACACTAGGATTGCAAGCACATCAACATGTCATATGCTACCACTAGATCATATCAACTCATAGAAGCAATAGTGGTACCATATAAGCATCTAAAACATTTTGTTTTCATGAATGAGCCTAGAAGCATGAGTGATGACTATATGCTCTACACTAGTCCTAACAAGGTATGCATTAATGCTCTCATATCAATTTTTTACCTTGCATTGTTGGAGTAGAAGCATGTCATATAAGTGGGGGGGGTGCATCAACTCATGTTGGAGAAATCAAGTATATTCAACTCATTCCTTAGCTTGCAAAACTTCTTTTCATCTAGTGACTTGGTAAAGATGTCGGCCAATTGATCTTCGGTTCCCACACTTGTAATAGAAATGTCCCCTTTCAATTGATGATCTCTAATGAAATGGTGGCAGACATCAATATGCTTTGTTCTTGAGTGTTGAACCGGATTGTTGGTGAGCTTGATTGCACTTTCATTGTCACTGTTGACACCAAAGTGGCAAATGGATAAAAGACCACAAGCATACGGTTGTCAAGTGTAGCCTTCACCGGGAGTATTCCAGGTATCGTATTTTCCTCAGGGAATGAGAAGTGAGTTAACTAGGATTATAGATATGTCCTATGATGGATCAAGGGAGACTATGATAACTGGGTTGAAAGGTTCGATATAGCAAAGATATCTAACAAGGTATAGCTGGTTATACTGGCTTTATCAACCCTTCTCTTGCATGAGGCGATGTGATAGATCAGAAAGAGGACAAAACTCTAACTGGACCGCGCCATCAAGTTGTATTGATGCCCTACCTTTTAAGAACTTATCTGACACACGTGGTGGAATACGAAGATTAGATAGAGCTGTCACCTTCTACTAGCATCCACAAACAATCCGCGCGATAAGTGGTTTACAAAGGTAAGATTGAGCTTAGACACCACGTCTACACTTATCTTACTACTTTAACCTTGGCCTAAGATTAAAGAACTTTACTCAGAGCAAAGCGATGAACAAGCGCGAAAAGGTGTATAACAGCTAAACCAGATTTAGAATACTGAATGCTATAAAGAACTCAGAAGAAGTCACTTACAAGTGCTGAACTTACAAGAGACTCGCATCCTCTAAGGAACAACTCCGGAGAAGATTCCTGACAGATCCGGAGCTTTCTCTAGAAGATTTCCCTCACTCTCCTCTAACTAGCATAACACTACTGAAGTGCTCCGCTAAGAGACTAGAGAGTAGTATTTCTCCAATGAGGAATGAATGATAAGGGAGCTCTAGGGGTCTATTTATAGCTAGAGGTGGAGTAGAGGCTACTCCAGTGCCACGTCAGTGATCCGCGTCACCTCCATCACCCACTCTAGGATCAAACCATCATTGTAACCGTCTTAGATCAACGGTAGAGATCAAGTGGATGCATGGTGGCATGCAGGAAGGCAGTGGAGACCTTGGGGCAACTTTTGGGCACCTGGGTGTGGTCGACCGACCACCCCTTGATAGGTGGGCCCTGCCACTTCCTCCAGGAGGTGTCCCCACTACTTTGGGAGCATGTGGGTGGCCTGGTGGGCCCAATGAGGGGTCGGCCGACCCCCTATGGGGTCCCTGGCCCACCTCTGTCTTCTGTATGCTGGCCCCACTTGTCATATGCGTGGGGTGTTTGTTCTGAGATGTTTTTCATGCTGATATCCTTGATGTGGGCCCATGGATCCTCGTGATTTAGATCTGAATCGTTGAGAGGTAGCACACTTGGATCCAAGCGGTAGAAAGTGCTTTGGAGAGTGTTATTTGGATCATGGGGGCTTGGGATGCCTAGTGGCCCCACAGGGTGGTCGGCCGACCCCCTAAGTGGGCCCACTGGCTCCCAAAAGTCCCCATTTGTCGTTACCTGCACTCAAATAGTCAAGGGACATGTGGAACTAGTTATTGGGTAAAATATGTTTATGCTATGCTTGTTTTTCCTCAAATATGAGGATGTTGACGGTATTTTGATGGTGATAAAATGGCTCATTTTTACCATTAACAAGATCCCCCATACTTACCTCTGTGCTCATCCTCGAGTAAAGGTTAAAAGTTAACAAGACTATGCTATTCAAAGTATAAAGCAAGCATAAAGATTCACTGAAGACATTTTGTCATACCAATGGGATATGTGGTATTGGCTAACATATATCCTTGAGAAGTTGAGAAATGGAACAGTTCTCAAGGAAAAGTCATCTTCCCCAAATCATATTTTAGTACTTGGAGTTTTTGATAAAAATTTTCAAAAGAAAATCTCATAAGTCAACTCACTCCTCATATAGCACTCTAGATCGCTCAAAGTGTATGATTCCTTACCAAGGCATAAATAGGTTTCCTTCTTTGTGTCTTCCTACTTCTAAATGGCTTATGTGGAGCTTAGGTAGGGATAAATAATGTAGCAAACTTGCATCACTTATATTGTAAAGTCGAAACTATGATCCAAGGAGAAGAACCTCATAATCCTAGATCAAGATGTGCATGTGTGTGGGTAATGGTAGTGGACTAACATATACTCTTTGACTTAGTATATGATCTCTCTAACTTTAGGATTACTTGAGACATGGTTATCATCATCAGATTTTTTTTTAATTTAGATTAAAGAGCTTTGCTCATCATCATTTTTCATTTATGATAGCCATATCGCTTTTTGAAGAATTTAGAGAGAGATCACAACATTTATTTCTAGAGTATTTATCGGATGAACATGGATCATGTAAATGGACATGTATGTTTTTGCGTACTTCCAGTGTAGAAGCAGCGAAAAAAATATGTGGCGTGCACGTGATCTTGATCTTTGAACTATGACATAATTCTCAACAAGGGTCACAAGGTTTGACCAAACTCAAAGTAATCACAAGAAGCATATGTGGAAGGTTTTGAACATGCCTAAGTATTTATGGCTTTGGTAGGATTTTTCTCACTATAGAGGAGTAGTGATATTATGGTTTTATGACATTTTCAAAAATTAATCTCCAAGAACTTTTAAATAGAAAGGGTATGAATCATGAGCCGAGACTATATCACATTAATCAACAACTTAGTCCATATGATCTTCCTATCAAAGTATTTTCCCACTAGCATAAGCAAAAAGCAAGAAATTGTCTTTATGACACTTTCACCCTTTAAATGTCATAGATCATGTCACTTTTCAAGATTTTAAATTTTGGAAGTGATCTTCTTGTTTTATTCAATTTTAAAAGGAAAATAAACTAAGTGATGAATGGCATGAAGAAATTATTTTTATTTCATTTTTTATTGAAAGTAAAAATGAGTAAACAAATCAAAAGTATAAAGGAAAAACGGGAGAGACATGGCAAACCAGTCTGGATTGATGTTGAGGCTGAGTGGATGCTGGCTGGTGGGCCTGAGGCCTATAGGCACGGTCGACCTACCGCCCCCTGGGCCCGTTTGGCCACTTCGGTCTCTGCATTCGAATTCCTTACCTCTGAATGTTGATCTCCTCTGCCAGTTCTGAATTTTGGCCTCCAAAGTGCATTGGCCGATGCACAAAAGTGGTCGTTTTGGTCCAACTTTTTTGTGGAACGTGTTATGGACGTGTACATCATGGTTCAATGGTCGAACTAGAGTTTTGACATGTTGGGGTGTCGACCGACCTCCCCCATACTTGTTTCGGAGCACGCTGAAAACAGTGACATCAAATGCAGGGGTTCTGCTAGGGTAAAATACCAGAAGAACCAAAACTTTTTATTCAATTCAAATCTTTTTAGGCACATGTTACATTGATGAAGGGAAAATGATTGAAAATAAATCTAAGTGCCTAATTTATTTAGAGAACTAGCAATCTATGGAGAAGGAGGGGCAAAGAGATCCTCTCTCTTAATTGCCTGGGCCAAGCGCTTGATCTTCGCACTAGTGCTAATGCAATGATCATTGAAACTATCTTCTAAATCCAAACACGCCATTCTCTCTTATGCTGCCCTCTCTGCTAACTTTGTGTTACTTTCTCTAAGCCTAGCGACTATGCGCAGCAGCTTCTCCATGTCGTCCTCTTCATCTTCCTCCTGGAACTGGCCTGGAGGGCCGGAGATGGATGGCGGGTTGCTGGTCCGCCGGACCGACTTGTGGGAGGCCTCCGATTCGAGGGAGTTGCGTGTCTCCCTCCGTTCCTTGGAGGTGAGAGGAGGGACAAGCACCTTGCCTATCCCTGGTCCACCATGAGCCCTTTGAAGGCGCATCCATGGCGGTGTCGATGGCGAGTACGAGTTGGTGTAGCCCGTGCTCGTGTCACCTTCGGTGTGGAGACGATGGCCTTCTTAACCCCCAATTGGACGGTGGTCGGCCTTTTGGGAGTTACTGGACGCGCCGCTGACTTGTTTAGGTTGCGGCAAGGGGACATCGATCGGGCGATGTCCCGCATCCTCTCTGAGCTCCATGACCCGGTCGACCGACCCCCCCTAGGGGTGCTCGGCTGGGTAGGCGGTGGCGCCATGGCAAGAGGAGTGACGTCGAGAACTTCGACGGCCATGGCGTCGGTGTTGATGGGGTTTTGGACCTTGGAAGGGCTTCCATCAAAGGGGATGAGTGGCATTTTTCCATTGTTTTTTGGTGGAGCCATGGTGTGGATCAAGGTGGGTGTGAAGGAGTGCAAGGAGTGGTGCTGGTGCTGCTGGTTGTGAAGATGAGAAAGGTAGGAGGAGGAAGAAGGAGAGGGGGTTAAGAATGAGAAATCCAACGTTTTGTGCCTTCGTTCTCGCTTGGATCGCGATGAAACCGAAGGGGAACGTTGGCCCAACATTCCTGTGCAACGGGAACTTTGAACGAATTCGAACCACGGTCGACCGACCGCTTTTTGAAAAGCCAGGTCCGACTGAGCCAGGTTTTGGAAACTCTCGGGTCAGGTGAGTCAGGTCGTGAAGCCTTGGGCTGAACGACCCAAGCACATGGTCGGCCGACCGCCTTTAGAGGCCAAATGGGCCGAACTTTTTTGAGGGGGGAGTCAAGGCTAAATCTAGGCTAAGTCTAAGGTCAAACTTGAAATTCGAATAAAAAAGTTAAAACATGTAGATTTTAGTTCTAATTTGGATTAAGAACAAAATCTATCATATCAATTTCTTGATCAGGAGTTTCATGCTCATGGAAAACTTTAAGACGTTGGCCATTTACCTTAAATATTTTGCCGTCGTCGTCCTGGAGTGTGATTGCTCCATGAGTCGCGGCGTTGACGACGAGGTATGGCCCTTCCCATTTGCTTTTCAGTTCCTATGACCAAAGTGTTTGAATCTTGAGTTGAATAGCAATACTTTGTCTCCTAGGTTGAATTCCTTGACCTTGATTCTCTTGTCATGCCATTTCTTGGTTCTCTCCTTGTATATCCTGGCATTGTGATATGTTTTCTCTCTCCACTCTTCTAATTTAGAAATTTGCATTCTCCTGAATTTTCCAGCAACTGGCAGATCCATGTTCCATTTTTGATTGCCCAATGTGCCTTGAATTCCAATTCCACAGGCAAATGGCATGTCTTCCCGTATACAAGTTGGTATGGTGTCATACCAATTGGAGTCTTGTATGCGTTTCGATATGCCCAGAGTGCCTCTGGTAGCTTGTGTTTCCAAGCTATACCCATCTCATCCACGGTCTTCTGCAGAATGTTCTTGATTTGTTTGTTGGATGCTTGTGCTTGACCACTTGTTTGAGGATGGTATGGAGTTGCAATATTGTGCCGAATTCCTTGATTAGTGAGGAACTGGCGGAAGCCTTTGTCAATGAAGTGAGATCCCCGTCACTTATGACTAACTTCGGGGTTCCAAATGTGGGGAATATCACTTCATGGAACATTCTTTTTGAATTAGATGCATCAGCTTTACGGCAGGGTAATGCTTCTACCCATTTGGACACGTAGTCCACTGCTACTAAGATATACTCGTACCCTTTCGATGGAGTAAAGGGCCCCATGCAGTCGATTCTCCATACATCAAAGAGCTCAACTTGTAGGATGTTGGTGAGTGGCATGACATCTCGGGCATTGATGTTCCCGTGCTTCTAGCACCTTGCACATTTTCTAACATAGTCATGGGTGTCCTTGTACATGGTTGGCCAGAAGAACCCACTCTGCCAAATCTTAGCATGAGTTCTCAATGCTCCATAGTGATCTTCGTATTCTGCTCCATGGCATCTTTCCATAATCTTGATTGCCTCCTCCATAGGTACACATCTTCTTAGCAATCCGTCATTGCAAACTCTATAGAGGTATTGTGTTAACACTAGATTTTGGCGTGCTTAAGAAGATGACAGATGGGACAGCGCGCAATAAAATTGCCAAGGGAGCATTCAGAGCATTTGGCAAGTGTTCGTGCAGTCGGTTGATTTGTTCCGATTCGGTAAATGGTCGAGCGGTCGGCTATTTAGAAGAAAGGTGGTTTTTCGTCGAAGAGGCGGCAGAATCAGCAAGTGACAACCGATCAGGCAACAAAGGTTGCAATAATTAAGGAAATAAAAGACTCCAAAGGAAACTAGAGTTAAAGGTGTCATGTTTCGTTTGATATTTTGTAATCGTGTCCTTGTAGGACTCATTTCATGACCGGGGTATAAATATAAACCCTTGGCGATTGTAAAAACGTTCACAACCAAATCAATACAACCGGCCCCATGCCAATTTCGAGTCCTCTTGTCGTGTCGTCGAGTTCTTCGAGAGGAATCATCGATCCGTCGACCTCCGTAAGTCCCGGCAACCTTGTTATCATGTCTAGTATCATGCAGTGGATTTAGATATTGATGCAAGCAGTCTTGTTTGTTTTCAATGATCGTGCGGCGGATCTTTTCTTAATAATCAAGAAGTCTTTGCTTATGTTTCGTTTATAAGTAGATGCCGTGCGGCAGGCGTTTGCTTATTATGCCTAGCAAAAGCAAGATATTTATCGGCTCTATTAGATTTGGCAAAATCTAGTAGATTCATTAAGTTGCCTCGGGTTGCACGCTTTATATGTTTTACATATTTACAAACACTCTTTTTCCCAATCTAGATTGATGAGGTTCGACTCTTCTCTTTATCATAGATCTATTCATGTTTTAACAATCCAATACTTTAATGTTGCTCCCATAGTTAGATCTTATGTTTTATGATAGCCGAATTAGTTCAATCTAGATTGTTACATGTTGCGGGTTCGTGCATGTTATTTCACGTTCAAGTCTTGACAAAGCTAAGTATCGTGCGGCAGGTGCAAGCTTAGATTGCTTTTATCGTGTTTTTCTTACATGTTTCCTTCATCATGGATCCCAACTCGGTCGGATTGCCGAGCTTGGTAGTGCTTTAACTTTTGGATAATTGATTCATTCATACGTACTTTCCCATGCATGCATATTCGGTAATCAAAGTGTCACGTGCTCTTTGTTTTAGCCGAATGATCTATGTACTTCATTGGCAGATATCTTTTATAGCTATATGTCGTCGTAAGTGGCTTCAGGGCCGTACATATGGAACTATCTGGTCTCAACCGACACGTTCCAGTTTATATCTAATTATTTTCATCCCTTGTTAGTTTCAGGTCAAATTAACTAGCACGTTTTCGGTTCTCGAAACACCCGGGCACCCGATTGAAGTCACGCTTTCCGGCTTGCTGTGTGTGAGACACAGTATGTCATTTTTGTGTCAACATATTGCTCATCCCAGAGATGCACTCGACTCTCCTGAACTAGTTTCTTCATATTTTCCCCTGGTGGGACATGGCCTACAACCATAAAGTTGACTATATTTGCATAACAGGGGTTGGAGTTTGTTACCTTGAGGAGTGTGTCATTGAAAGGTCCTAGATGGCTAGAGGGGGGGTGAATAGCCTAATAAAAATTCTACAAATCACTAGAGCAAAAGGTTAGATGACACTTAAGCGAAGCTTTTTCCTCTAGCTCTACTTGGGGTGCAAAGCCACCTATCCAATGCAATTCTAGTTAATTTGTCAAGTGCCTATCAATCAATAGAAAGAACCTAAGGCACTTAACACAAGCTAGTAAGAACAACTAATAAGGAAGCTAACTAGCAAGCTAACTAGACAAGATATGAAAGAGTAAGTAAAAGAGAGGTGGTGATTGTTATACCAATGCCTTGTGATGTATGGATGTCAATGTAGAGAACCAATCACAAGAATACCAATGAGTAGCCGGGAGACAAGATGACAATTGATTTTTCTCCCGAGGTTCAATTGGTTGCCACCAAGCTAGTCCCCGTTGTGTCAACTACTCAAATGGTGATTCAGTGGCTAATAGGTGTTTCACAAGCCTAGCCCACTAACTCAGGCGCCACAAGAATCCACCCAAATGAGAGTAACTCAATGACACGAGGAATCCACTAGAGTTACCCTTTGGCGCTCCGCCGAGGTGGGTACAAGCCCTCTCACAAGTCGTCGAAGTCGGCCGCACACAATCACCAAATGCGCCGAAGCTTCCTCAATCGCCCAAGCCATCTAGGTGTTAGCAAACACCTAGAATAACAAGAAACTTCGCGGCGATGACGATGACCAAGTGCCACTAAGATGCAATGCAAATGATCAAAGCACTTGGATCACTCAAACTCTCACAAGTATGCAACAAGAGTGAAGAGAATGAGTTGGGGGCTATCTCAAGCAAGCACAAATGTCTCAAGTGAATTGAAGGTGCAAGAGAGAGCCCAAGGAGCCAGCCAAAACATATTTATAGTCACCATCAAGCAACTAGCCGTTTTGCCCCTTCAAATCCACTGTCTGCGTGCCTCTGGACGCAGTCTGTACAGGGGGTCCAGACCAATGGCCATGCGTCCGGACCCTCCTCCATTTGAATCTTGTCGTTGGCGCCTTCACCAGAGCTGACGTGTCGCCTTCGGACGCTAGGAACAGTTGCATCCAGACCTTCCTTTTTTCCTGCGTCCGGACCCAATCCAGAGAGGGTCCCGAGAGCACCAAAGCTCCGGTCGCGCGTCTGGCGTCCAGCGTCCGGACCATACTTAGCGTCCGGATAAATACAACAGAGGAGTACAGAGAGCTCCGTGGCTCTAGACTCATGACCGGAGTCCTGCGTCCGGACGCACAACAACATCCGGATCCTCTGTCCAGAGAGGCCGAGGCTAGGGTATGCCTCCGGTCGCATGTCTGATGGTCCAGACTGCAACTCACTAGCATCCGGACTTGCGTCCGGAGCTCTTCTGAGTTTCAAACCGAGCCGCCTCTTCTTCTCCAAGCTTCCATGTGCTAACACCTTGTGATCCATACACTTGTTCACCTGTGTTAGCCTTTACAAAATATTTTCTTGGATTATATTTAGTTCTTTGTGTCACTTAGGTTCATTTTAGATATGCAATGCAAATGACCTAGTGGCACATGATAACCGTAATCGACACGAGTTTTCCCTTCTTAATAGTACGACTATCTATCCTAAATATGATCACACTCTCTATAGTGTCTTGATCACTAAACCAAAAATGGCCCTATTAATATACCTTTTCCTTGAGCCATTTCCATTCCATCTTTTCCTTGTCCATGGAGTACTTGATTCAACATGACCATCCTTTAGGCTCCATGTGTCAAGGTGGAATACCCTATCTTGATTATGCACTTAGCAATAGGGTTAGTCCATAGGTTTCATCAATTACTCAAAACCAAATGTGGGCTTTCAGTCATCCCTGAGGAAATCGTCGATGGGCAAATTCTGTGCTTCTTTGAATTGCATTCTAGACAAATGGCCAGTAACAAAATTTTCTACTCCCTTTTTATCTTTTATTTCAAGATAAAATTCTTGGAGTAGCAAGATCCATCTTATTAAACGTGGTTTAGCATCTTTCTTAGTGAGCAAGTACTTAAGAGTAGCATGATCTATGTAGACAATAACTCCTACTTAAGATCTAAACTTGTCTATAGCAAACACCATGGCCAACAACTCTTTTTCAGTTGTTGCATAGTTTACCTATGGCCCTGTTAAGGTTTTGCTAGCATATGAAATAGCATGGTGCTTCTTATCTCTGGTTTGGCCTAACACCGCACCGACAACATAATCACTAGCATCACACATTATTTCAAAGGGAAGCCTCCAATCAGGGGGTTGAATGATTGGAGCTAAGATGAGTGCTTTCTTGAGAATATAGAAAGAATCTAAGCACTCATCATTGAAGTCAAAGGGTGCATCGGCTAGCAGGCTTGTTAATGAACGGGCAATTTGAGAGAATCTTGTATGAACCGTCTATAAAAGCCAGCATGGCCAAGGAAGCTACGGATTCCCTTGACATTCGTGGGAGGTGGAAGCTGTTCTATGACTTCAATCTTAGCTCTATCCACTTCTATCCCACGTTCGGACACTCTGTATCCTAGCACTATGCCTTCGCAAACCATGAAGTGGCATTTCTCCCAGTTCATGACTAAGTACTTTTCTTCACATCTCTATAAGACTCTATTCATAGGCTTGCTCCCCCTACTTGTGTGCTTTCATTTTCAAATTTTCAAAAATATTATTTTTCTTTGCCTACTTTACTTCTCCCCCTTTGTCATCTATTATCATAAAAAGATGTGCTCAAAGGTTTGATTATTGGAGAGAAGTTTTAGTTGTGGTTCAATCTCGAGTACTTGCCCCAAGGTATTTAACTCGGTTTAACTCGGTTCACACATCCTAGAATGGTTATCTTGCCCATGTTGAGCTAAACATTTGAAGTTCATATTCTAGATCAAACACTAGGATTGCAAGCCCACAAATATGTCATATGTCACCACTAGATCATATTAAGCATAGAAGCAATAGTGGTACCATATAAGCATCAAATCATTTGATTTTCATGAATGATCCTAATGAAGTGATGTTTAGATGCACTAACACGTCCTAATAAGGATGAATGACATGTCAATCAACTTGTACCTTACATAGCTTGAAGGAGAGGCATGTCATATATGGGGGGTGCATCAACACATATTTGAGAAGTCAAGAATGTTCAACTCATTCCTTAGCTTGCAAAACCTCTTCTCATCTAATGGCTTGGTGAATATGTCGGCAAGTTGATCATCGGTGCCAACACTTGTGATTTTGATATCACCCTTGAGTTGATGATCCCTTATGAAGTGGTGCCTCACATCAATGTGCTTGGTTCTTGAATGTTGAACCGGATTATTGGTTAGCTTCACCACACTTTCATTGTCACATAGCAATGGTACTTGCTTGAATTTGATTCCAAAGTCATCCAAAGTTGCTTTCATCCAAAGCAATTGAGCACAACAACTACTTGCACTTATGTATTCGGCTTCGGCGGTAGAGAGTGCAACACTATTTTGCATCTTTGATGACCAAGATACAAGTGACATGCCTAAGAATTGACATGTGCCCGATGTGCTCTTTCTATCAATCTTGCATCCCGCATAGTCGAAGTCCGAATATGCAATCAACTCAAAGTTGACCACATGGGATACCATAAACCAACATCTTTTGTATGCTTCAAGTACCTCAATATTCTCTTTGTAGTCTTCAAGTGACTTTATCTTGGAGAGGCTTGGAATCTTGCACACATGCATACACTAAACATTACATCCGGCCTGGAAGCGGTCACATAGAGTAGGCTTCCAATCATAGACCGATACAACTTTTGATCCACCATGTTGCCACTAGCATCACTATCCAAGTGTCCATTAGTGTCCATCACTATCTAAGCCAAATTTCTTCATCATATCCTTGATGTACTTGCCTTGACTCACAAAGGTTCCATTCTTCAATTGCTTGATTTGAAGACCAAGGAAGTAGCTAGGTTCACCAAATTCTTCACAAAATTCTTGATTGGTTGAACCGAATATGATGTCATCCATATAGATTTGGAGAACAAATAGATCTTTTCCAAGCTTCTTGGTGAAGAGAGTAGTATCAACCTTCCCCACGATGAACCCTTTAGATAGAAGGAAGTCCCTCAATCTTTCATATCATGCTCTAGGTGCTTGCTTCAAGCCATATAAAGCCTTCCTCAACTTGTACACATGGTTGGGCTTCTTGTCATCTTTAAATCCGGGAGGTTGCTCAACATACACTAGCTCATTGATGTATCCATTCAAGAAAACACTCTTCACATCCATTTGGTATAGCTTGATGTTGTGTGCACATGCATAGGCCAATAGAATTCTAATTGCCTCTAATCTTACATGGCCAGCGATACCCGGTACGCCAACACGCAGCTCATGGCGGTGGACAGAGCCGAGGCGGCGACCTGCAGGCGCCACCGCTCCTCGTGTGGTGACTCCGGCGTGACCCGCTTGGCGCGGTGGAGGCACACGAAGATCGCGGCGAGGTGCGCGCTGGGCCCGGCAACGAAGGCCAGCTCCCACGGGTCACCGCGCGCCCGCCACGCCGACCGCGCGATGCTGCTGGCCATGAGCGCGATGACGCCGACGCGGAGCAGACTCACGAGAACCAGCAGTGCGCCCCTGGCCGCCGGCGACTTCTTCTCGGCTGCTGCCTCCGGCGACTGCCCGTGGTGATCGGCGGCGGGGTTGGGAACATTGGCGATGTTGCTGCTCGTCTTATTGTCCATGTATTCTTTGTGGGTGACTGAGAGCTGCTCGGACTGATCGACGAGTGTGTGTCCACGAAGAACTGGTATGCAGTGTCTCTCGTATATGCAACCGAGCCAGTGAAGCAGCCTCTATTAATAGGCATCCGCGCGCCCATCCGGTATGAAACACATACACTATTTACACGTAGCTTTTTGGTTCACAGCAGAAACTACGTTGAAAGCTATGAGAGCGCGTTTCTGTTAAACAACTGATGACTGAATCGACGAGAAGGCAAAGCTTCTTGAATCTTGATCTCTGAGAGGTCAGTTTTCCTTTTGACTTTGACTAGGACTCGGCCTCTCTTGCTATTGCTAGGTTCCACCCGGGCCGTTCCTGCGTAACAGCATAATCTACCTGAATTGTTACCTTTAATTTATATAAGAATAGGAGTAGACTCGGTAATATTTTCTGGGCCAGGATTATGCTAACCGAACCAGCCCTAAAGAAGTCTACTATATTTGATTTTGGCAACGGAATTTACTCAGACACTTGTCTGTCTCGCTAGAGGCTGGACATTGGGTATCCTGCCCGAACCTGTCCAACGGGTCGCTAGCTTAATGGTTTAGGAAAAGGGAAACCGTGTTCCTCGGATGACTCAGCCGATAGGTCGTCGTTGGTACCTTCGAATTCGTATGGTGACCATATCATCAGTTCCTATGGGGTCGAATCGTACAAACTCGTTTCACACGGTGAGCCATTGTGGCCCTGTTTACTTTCCGAAATTCATCCCCAAATTTCACTATGCAAAAAGAAGATTCCCCGTCACATCGAAATGTCGGCCTATCCATGGAGTACTAAATGTAGATGAAATCAAAAACTAATTGCGCAGTTTTGTTGTACTTTACGAGACGAACATTTTAAGTCTAATTAATAAATTTTTAGACAATTATTAGCATAAAAAACAAAAGTGTTACAGTGTTCGGGGGTGGCACTGTGCTGATTCGGCCATCCCCGAATCGGTGAACTAAACACGGCCTGTGTGTATGTTGTGCTGATTTCCTTGCGTGCTGCACTGCTGCTGCAAGAATTTAAGAGTAATTTCTGTGTACCAAGACAAGGTTTTTTAAAGCTTGCCTGTATTGTTTGTGAACAAAAGGTACGTAGGTTGGATCATAGCAATTCCAACTTGGCTCGTATATATATATTGTAAACAAATATTATACAATTGACTGATATGCCAATATAAACACATCTGGCTATCCAATAAACACGAAATAATGAAGTTATCCAAATTCAAATACTTCAATCGCTTGTAAATGATTTTCTATGCATCTTATAATATTGTAGAAAATTCGTAATAATAAGAAAAGAATACAATAATGTTTAAATTTTAAAACCATTTTATTATTGGAAACTCTTTAGAGTCCAGAAAATCATTTTAATTTCTCATAATTGAAATTTGAAATTTAGAATTTGTAGACAACCTCGGATATTGATATATATGGTATATTACTTGGCAACCTCAAACATTTTAATTTAGAATTTTCTAAGTATCTTCATATTACTTGATAACCTCAGACATTTTAATTTAGAATTTGCTAAGTATCAGCATATTAATTACTTGGCAACCATGTTCTACTCATACTGAAAATCTTATGTTGAAGGACATTGCATGTTTTTTTATGTCGAGGAGATACTGCATAGTGCAAAGAAAATTTGTAGATTCCTTTATACTCGTAACAAGTACCTATGAATCTGTTGTTTCATTCTAGAGTTGATTTTATCAGAAGTTAGTGTTGTTCTTTCATAACTTATAGTGGTGTTTCTTGTTTCCTTGTGCAAGTTATGATGAGAGATAAAATAGTTAGGGAACTCGTTCAATGTAATACCACAAAGGAACGTAGGTTTTCTGCCCTTGAGGGCATATTGTCTCTCTCCTGATGTGCACGCATCCTGATGCACATCCAATTGTGCACAATCAGGAGAGCATGTGCCCTCGAGGGGAAAATTTACTTTCTCTACCACAAAGCTTGTCATGGTATTCATATTTCTTAAGAGTTTTGGGGGTAGAAAACAGAAAAGTTTAAGGTATAGATGGCTGGGAGAACTTGTCATAAGGGCTGGTGGACCAGATCAGAATGAGTACACATGATTGTTTCAACAAAATGGTGATAAAAGTTATCTCATCAATCTACTCCCATACTCTGTTTAACTGATCAACAGAAGAGTGCATCCGCATCTGTCTATCTTACAAAAATATAATAGTAGATTGGATAGAATTAGATGCAAAGTTAAGTGAAATTAATTACCCCATTTATAAAGATATGCATGAAAGGGTATTGAAAGTAATCAACACGGGGTTGAATTATTTTCTTCATAATACGGTTATGCTTGTAGGTCAGGGATGAAGTGTTATTTGTTCAATTCAAGTTCTTGTTTTATTAATTATCATTTATTAATGTTGGTAAACTTATTTATTTTCCTATTCACTATCTATATATACCTATACCTATACCTATTAATAAAGAGCCAAAATTTCTAGCTTTTTTTCGTCCAGCCCATTCTAATCTGGCCCAACTGTCACACTAGCTCGCAATCAGCCCACACCCAGCCCACCCCACTCACTTGGACGCTTTTCTTCCCCTCTGCACGCACAACCGGAGCTCCGTTGTGGCGCTAAGCCCCGCCCGCGGCCCGCGCCCCCTCCCATGCGGTGTCGTAGACTCTAAAGGCAAAATTTCTACAGTAATCTTCATCAGGTCCTCCCCTCCCGTCCCACATCTGTGTTGATTCCAGAGTATGCGTGAAAAGAAAAAATCGGCTAAATATCCAATCCAAATTGAATGAAAACGAGCTCTAAATCGAATCCAAAAAGGAGCACAGACAATCCAAATCACATGCAAATCAAATAAATCAAGCAATATATAGACCGATTAGAACATAAAAATATCAGTTAAATCGAACATCCATCTATCTGAGGCTGTAGCGCTGCCGGCCTTGATTCACACGGTGGACACGTCCGTTGGCAGATTTGCACCAGGGATACGCGGAGGGGCCTCTGGCCGGCGCGAGGCCGAGCGAGCAGGTCGGCATTGGGAGGGTCTCCGGCCAGCGCAAGAGGACCGAGGTCGGATGATGATGTTTTAGGAAGAGGGGCGACGACACCGCGGCGCAAAGAGAGGGGCGAGGCAACCAGCGCAGGTAAGTGCGAGCCGGGGGCGAGGAAGCCAGCGCGGGGAGGAGCCACGCGTGTCGATGAGGCTGGCGAGGGGAAGAGTCTGTGACCGGAGACCGGAGCTGGAGCGGCCACCCGATGCGGGGGACGGGTGGAGAAGTAACTGCGTGAAGAAACCGTGCGATGGGATAATATGGATAATTAGAAAAAGGAAAATAAAAAATATAAGAGAGAAAAAAAGGTATTTGTTATGGGTTGTATGGGCCGTTGAATAGAAACTCACATCAATCTATGCTATAATTTACCTTTTCTTTTCTTTTGTCATTCTATTTTTTAAAATCTTATTATTTGATCTGCACACAATTAGTAGTTGTGTGTGTTACGCACATTCAAAAACTATTTTGTATGCCTTCCTTCTTCTTTTTTAATATTTGGTAGCCTTATATTATAGGCCTAAGAAATTTTCTCATGCAAGATTAGTCTTTTATTTCATTAGCTTTTACTATAGACCTTAAAATTATTGATTTAAGATTGTATTAAACACAATGTATAAATAAAAAATTCAGCTACCTCATTATTTGCACAAACAAGATTACCCGTTGCAACGCACGGGCATGTTTGCTAGTAGATTATAAAGTGTTATATATAATAAAAATATTGCAAGACAATCAAAGTCCCAACATGTTGTCACATTGGCTATCAAGAAGCTTGCAAGATCATCTTCGAAAGCTTCTTCGGCAATCGATCAATTTGCTTTATAGAAAAAGGGAGGGTTATTTGGAGAATTAGAAGAGGCTCCAAACTTAGCAATCAAAGGTTGTTTGAGTGCAAGTGCAAGTAAACTAGTTGTGTTTTTAGCATAAACCAATGATATTATATATTAACATATAAATGCAAATATGTCATGTTTCCACTATGGCTTTGTTCTTATGTTCTGATGATTGTTCATTACTATGAGTTTTCTAGTTGATTGGTGGGGTAAATACGGTGGAGAGTACCTAAAATTACAACAAAATTCATGGTGTATTGTCTCACAAGTCACAATGGATGCCATCTAGTGGATGTGAATGAAATTGGAGCATGATTTGCCTTGGTTCATAACAAATTGAAAAATCAGTTAAGTTATGAAAAACTCCAAAAGTTGGTTTAATGATGTACGTGCAACATAATTTGAAGGTACGCATCCAAAATTTTGAAGCCGGCTCAATAGCCTTCAAGAAATGCAAAGCTATCAATATATGCATGTCCACTATATGTGGAACTGTATTCTGTTTTATGTGTAATTCAATAGCTTGTTGTCTACTCGACTATATACGTCGAACCCTATTGCACCATGTGTATGTCGTATGTGAGACTGTACTGACCCTTTGAACATGTAAATTGTAATAGTTGGCCTGTGGACTATATATATGTTGTAGGACATGATTCATAACGAATGATCCATGACAATATTATATGGTTCTAGCATTATAATACTATACAGAGTATGGACAATTCTAGCATTTATAATTATTATATATGCAGTATGGACTATCTATTTATACTTGTTATGGATTGTATGTCAAATTTCTGTAAATATTATTGTATTTTTTGTTAGATATTTATAATATCTACTTAATATTCTGTTTCCACTAAGGTCTTGTTTGAAATTTAGTTAGATTCACTTTAATCCATGTGTGTTTGAGGTGGATTCAGGTAGAATTTAGTTCAAGTTTAACTCTAATTTACTCCACCATATATGGATTGATTCTAATCCAACTACAACCAAACAAGGTCTAAGAAGTTTTCTAAAATGTGGCCTAAATAAATAAATAAAAATCCCATGAAAACCAAGAAATTGAATGCGGTTACCTCATTCTTTTTTTTCCAAACCGGTAATGTACATCCTAATTATAACTACACCAAATCGTAAGAGGGCCTAATTAATTTTGTCGAAGGTCTTGCTATCGCCGGCAGCATCCGTGTCGACCTCGTCGTCCGCGCATTGGTACCCGTACCTACCATTGGTCTTTGTAGGTCACAAGCAAGCCCACGGCCACGACGAACGACGTCATGCAACAGATGACGATCACCATTGCTGCGGGCATCCCCAGCGACATCCGGTACACGTCACCAGGTAGAAGATGCCGGTGGACAGGACCCAGACGGCGACCTGTAGGAGCCACCTCTGAACCTGACACACAGATTGAGTGACTTTGCTTCAGCAAGTCACAATATAACTTTCACATCACATCCACCATCCAAATAAGATCTAAGGGCTAGCAGCTTTTCCGGCTGGGGCTTGGTCCTTTCATCTGTACAAAGAAACCTGGGTAAGTAGTGGTGGGGGTCTGCACGCCTGCTTCGTGTAGGGTGTCCGATTTATAATACAGTACGTATTGTATTAGTTTCATTACCAAAATCTAAAATTTCTCCTAGTGAGGTGAAGTTCTCCTAGTGTTTTTCTATTCAAAATTTAATGCAAACCTTTTCTAGTAAATGTCTCCTAGTGAGAATTTTCATATGCTATGACTAGTGGTAGTGTTTTACTACTAATTAAAAACACTAGGAGAAGTCCACTTTTTTTTAGTGTTTCCTCACCCTATAATTTCGGTTGCTAATACTTATTCTTATACAAAAATCAAAACCACAAAAGAGAGAAAAAATATTCATTTATCCTTTAAATTTCTTTTGTTTTATTAACCATTCTTTTCGAGCACGACATATGCCAATGCGCTGCGATGAACGAACACACTGGTGGTGTAGCTGCATACTCCCTCCTTTAAAAAAGTAACGATATGGAAAACATCTATTTTCACATCTATTTTCTTTCAGATAAAGAAACATATATATTTTCAAATAAGTTTATTATAAAAAATATATTCATTCATCTAACGACACTAATTATGCACAATAAATATTAATAATCTTTTTTATATATTTGTTAAAAATTTAAAACATTTTATTTCTCGATTTGTCTTGCATACCACACTCACTAGATAAAGGTGTTTGTTTGACATTAGCTGAAATTTTATATTATTTTCTCCAGCATTTTAATTGACCAAAATGTAAAAACTCAAATTATAAAGTTGTAGATCTTATTGAGAGCAACAAATTTGATATAGAACATATCTTCATTTGAGTCCATACAAAAAAATATTTTTCCAATGTGGCAATGGCTAATATGCGATTATTATAAAGCTAACATTTTATATAATTTTTGAACATCTTAGCGTCTTCAAACCAAAAAAAACTAAAACTATAAAATTATAGATGTTGTCGAGATCTACATGTTTCATATAAAAATCATCTTCATACGACGACATATCGATGGGTTATGATTTTTTGAAAGTTTAGTCTCGCATATCACTTCCGGTGATACAACAAAACAATATTGTCACGCCAACAAGAGTGACGCGACAAGCTTTTTCACCTTTTCCATGTCGAAAACGTCGTCTAACGTGACAACTTATGCTACGTCACATGCATTGGCCCGGCAATATTATTTGATCAGGACAAAAAGGTTATATTTTTTAAACAATTAATATTAAATATTAAATAATAAATAATAAAATAATGCAAATCTCCTGTACTATAATCGGAGGCCGGAGTAGGCGTGCAGAGATCCAGCACCTCCCATCCAGGATTCTTTATGGGTGATAAGGCTGAATCGCTTGATGTCCCGAGTCTGAAATGCTGTCAGCCCTTGGATCTAGTTTGGATGGTGGATACATGTAGGAAAGTTACGTTGTGACTTGCTGAAGCAAAATCACTCAATCCCTCTCCGGCGAGACCGGGGAGTGAGCCGCTCGGCGCGGTGGGCGGACACGAAGATCGGGGCGAGGAGCACGCAGGGCCCCGCGACGAGGGCCAATTCCCACGGGTCGCCGCACGCCTGCCACACCGACGGGCGACGCTGCTGGGCACTGGCCATGAGCGCGATGACGCCGACGCGGAACAGGCACACGAGGGTGACGTCACCGCGCGCTCCTGGCCGGCGACTTCTTGGTTGCTGGATACACGAGTGCTGATGACATCCACCCTTGGGGGCTTTCCGCCCCAAAACGTCCAAGACAATGGCACCCTTTTGGAGGGCTTTCCGCCCCGTTCGAGCCTGGATGACGTCATCCATGACGCCATCTGCCCTCGGGGAGGGTCTCTTCGCCTCGCCCGAGCCATGGTAACGTCATCCCTAACGCCACTTGCCCTCGGAAGCATTACCGACCCCCTGCGCACTTTACCCTATAGTCAAAAGGTCCACATTACAGACTCGTCCTTGGGGATGGGGGTCGAAGGCGTCGAACGCCATGCCTACCCCTATAGAATCCTTGTGGGACACGCTCCAGTACCGAACGGACCGCCGATTGACTCTTCCCATCCCTCCGGAGGACATCTGAATAGGGATCGGGTGTACTCGGCCCCGTCCAACGGAACGCGGGGGTGCCAGGCCCTGTTCTGCCAACCTCCGCCCATGCCCAAATATGGCAACAGGGACACCACCAAGTACAAGGTGTGGGGTTATGGGGTTTCTACACTAGTCAGAAAACAAAATTTTTCTACCCCATAAACCAGGAACTAGAGCTAGTTATAGCTCATGGGGTTACCACTAGACGCGCAGGTGCAGTGGAAGCGACTTGATGTAGTCGTGCGCATCGCAGAAGTGCCGTGCAGTTGCGAGGTCGTCCGTCCCAACGTCTCCTTCTCGCGGTTCGTCCTTGTGCTCCAGATGCAACACCTCCGAGGAATCCCACACGTGCAGGGAAGAAGCGTCACGCCTCCGGACTGCTAGGTCCGCGAGGAGTACTAGGTGCAAGCGTGGGGAGGGCGACGACGGTTGCCAAAGGATGTGAGTTCGACTCGCCCCGTGCCTCCCCTTGCTTATATAGGCGTCCTAATGAGCTCCCACGTTGGAGGCCCATTAGTAACCCTAAACCTAGTCTAATTCGGGTCCAACCCGAATTAGGCTTCAAGCCCCTTAAGCGTGCGACCCTGTGGGCTCACACACATATAGACATGGCCCAAGTACTCTTACTCGGCCAATAGTTGATAGTGGCCTCTAGCAAGGTGTGTCAACTCCTATGCATACGTTATGATCATATCAGATGAACCACCACAATACAATATACATGTTATTCCTTTGCCTCATGATATTTGGTTCAACTCGTGGGTTAACACTTAACCCAAGCATGACCATGCATTTCATGATCTAATCATTTGAGTGAACCAGTGATATCTCTATCATAAGGAGAGTGGCAAATTCCATCTTGGTTGACTATGTCTCACAGCATGTTTCCCGACAAACCCGAAACTCACCTTTATAACCTAGTCACGGAGTAGTGTTTGGTAGTCCTAGGGTAGGTCGTTTCACATCTTGAGTACATACGACAATCTCAGGTCTAAGGACATAACGTACACGATGTGTATAGAGACAATATCAGGTCGGGTCTCTCCAGGCCCATGTCATACATGTGCCCACATTATTAGTTTGACATCTCATGTACATGACTTGTGAAACATAGTCATCAACTAATAATGTGTTGATCTAATATTCATGTGTATTCTTGCACGAACTCCGATCAGGGACAACTTTTATAATAACCATACAAGTAAAAGAGTTTCACAAGGAATTCACATAATTGCTAATTGATACAAGTTGTCTTTAATGGATATTCATAACATGTCATGGATACAAGGAATACATCATCTCTATGATTACCTCTAGGGCATACTCCCAACAGTCTCCCACTTGCACTAGAGCTAATCTCGAAGATATCTAATACCCATAGTTTTCCCACTCTCCGTTTGCATCATCTACGTGGAAAAAATACCATTGTTTGGCTATTCCCATCAAAGAGAATGGAAATAACATCCACTTAAGGGTACCTCGCCTCATCCCATGGATGAGGACACATGAACACAATTGTTCGAAGTCACATAGATGAGTGTAGGGATTTTCGTCTTCGTCCCCAGAAAAAGGTTTGTTCTGAACCATCCTTATGAGGCTTGGGCGAAGCTCATAATGAATGTCTAATATAGTCTGAGATGAACTAGGTGGCTCCAACCTAGCTCCCGTTGGAACACCATACTCGAAGAGAGGTGTTTAATCCATAAGTGTGTATGTGGAAAGAAAGGTTTAAATGAAACAAGGATAATAGGACCAAAGGGTACTAGTTAAAAGCTACCGTTCCCCGGCAACGGCGCTAGAAATGCTTGTTGGTATTTCTTATGACTATTGGATAAATCCGCAAGCGCACAGATTATACCGATGTAGCACTTCACCGGGAGTATTCCAGGTATCGTATTTTCCTTAGGGAACGATAGTGATCTAACTAGGATTAAAGATATGTCCTATGATGAATCAAGGGAGATTATGATAACTGGGTTAAGAGGTTCTATGTAGCAAAGATATCTAACAAGGCAAAGCTGGTTATACTGGCTTTATCAACCCTTCTCTTGCAGGAGGCGATGGGATAGATCAGACAGAGGGAAAAACTCTAACCGGACTGTGCCATCATGTTGTATTGAGGCCTTACCTTTTAAGAACCAAGAGTTTCATTTTTCATTGATAGCTTTAGGCACGTGTTCATTGATTCAAGAGTGACAGACTATCATGCCTAAGTATCTTGTTGCTATAAAGGGCTAAGGTGATCCAAGGGAGAAGATGGAGAGAGAAGGTCCTTAGCATAATGGATGACAAGCATCACTTCATGCTCTCTTCTATTAGGGTCATGAGGCAGGTTGTGCCGATGGCTCTAGAGGATTACTAAGGAGAAAGAGAGGCAAGGAGATCCTCTCTCTCAATGGTCGTGGATAAGCGTTTGAACTTTGCATTAGTGATAATGCGAAGATCATTAAAGCTATCTTCAAGATTGAGACACGTCATTCTCTCCTTAGAAACTCTTTCTTCTAAGTTGGTACTGCTTTCTTTGGCAACAACACGTAGAAATTTTTCCATTTCGCTCTTCTTCTTGGTGGAACCATGGTGAGATCAAGCAAGGAGAGAAGGGAAGCAAGAGGAGACAGAATTTCTACTGGTGGTGAAGAAGAACAAAGTGAGATGAGGAAGGAGAGGGAGAGGTTAAGAAGAGAGAATTCAACGTCCTTCGCCTCTATTTTTACTTGGATCATGCCGGAAATAGGATAGGAATGTCGGTCCAGCGCTCAGGAGCAATGGGCATGGCAGAAGAGCCAAAACCACGTTCGGCCGAACGCTTTTTGAAAGATTTTGAATGAAGGAGCCAGGTTTCAAACTTGATCGGGTCAGGTGAGTCAGCTCATGAAGTTTCGGGCTGATTGGGCCAAACATAGGTTCGGCCGAACCACTTAAGTGGCCAAATGGGCCGTCCTTTCACGAGGGGGAAGTCAAGGGTCAGGTGAGTCGTCTCGTGAAGTTTCGGGTTGTTTGGCCCAAACACAGGTTCGGCCGAACCACTAAAGTGGCCAAATGGGTCGACCTTTCACGAGGGGGGAAGTCAAGGGTCAGGTGAGTCAGCTCGTGAAGTTTCGAGCTGTTTGGCCCAAAGATAGGTTCGGTCGAACCACTTTAGAGGCCAAATGGGCCGATCTTTCACGAGGGGGGAGTCAAGGCTAAGTCTAGGCCATTCCTAAGGTCTTTTTTGAAATTTGAACAAAAAAAATTAAAACATGTAGATTTTAGTTCCAATTTGGATTAAGAACAAAATCTATCATATCAATTTATTTCTCAGGAATTTCATTCTCATAGAAAACTTTAAGACATTGGCCATTTACCTTTATAGGTGTTGCAGTCGTAATCTTGAAGCGTGACGATTCCTTGCGTCATGACATTGCTGATGACGAATGTTCTTTCTTGTGTGAATCATCGCGTTGTACTCAGACCCTTTTTCTCCATTCATTGCTTCTCTCCTGCAAAGGATTAGTGGACAACATATACCCGAAGGAATTCACATATGATTCAAAGCAGGGGAATTATTGTCATAGAAACAGAGGACATCTTTTATGCTATAGAAAAGTTGATTTCAGCATTTTAGCACAGAAAGATATGTCCCATCATTGTTCACCAATTTTTTAAAAGTTAAGCAAGGTTGAGGCAAAGATCTACAAGATTATTTCATTACTACCTTAACCCTTGATTTGTCTCTATGAAAGATCTCATGACTTAACCACCAAAATTTTGAAGTTATCATGCATTGGTTAGTCCAAGAGCACAACCAAATTCCATACAAGTTTACTTTTGGTACATTCATCAAACTTGACACCATGTCTAATTTGATTAAGGAAAACTATTTAACCTAAGAACCACGCTTAAATTAAAGAGCTTATAGGAGTATGTACACTACTCCCAAACCAAAGCATACTCAAAATAGAACTAGGAAGTATGAAGGCATAAAGAGATTCACTTAAAAGAGACAAGAGCATGGATGGTGAACCAGATAGTATTTGCATTTTTTTATAATTTTTATTATTTATATGAGTAGCAATATGAGCAAGGTATAAAGAGAAAGCAAGGTAGAGACATCCAAACAAAATTAAGAATGAAGCATGTCATGAATTTCTTAGAGAAATCCACTCCCCCATACTTGGATTTTGCAACATTTTACAATGTGAAAATCTAAGTCTAGGATGAGAAATTTTCTTTTAAATGTGCTTCATTATTGAAGGATGTTTGGTTGGACATACCTTGTGTTTTGCTCCATCATTATTTTTGTTCAAACCTGAAATGGTTAGTGACAAAAATACCCGAAGGAACAATTTCACAAATATTCCCTTAATCTCTTTTTATAAAGTCATTTTATTCAGTTTAGAATTTTGGGAAACTAGAAATATATATTTTTTATTATATATATATATATATATATTTAGCAAACTTTAATGGAAAATAAGAAGACTTGGGTTAGCTCCCAAAAGTGCTTAATTTTAAGACACAAGCTTGTCTTTGGGAAACCTTCAAGTTGTAACTTATGTTGGTGAAGCGGTTTCCCCTTCAACTCCAACATTTTCAAACCTATCCTTAAGACTAAAACCACTACGAGATTTGCAAAATTTATGGTAGACAAACACATCTACATCCATCCTTACAAAGATTTTTGAAACAAGAAGAATGAAGGGGTTGTAGATCATGTGTGTAGTCATGGTCGAGGGAAGGATTGATTTGGGAGATTTCTCATTTGAGCATGGATTTGATTGGAAGATCAGAGTATAACTTCCATGCTCATTGACATCATTCTCCCTTTCAAAGAATGGGTGAGCACTTTCTTTCTCATGGCATTTCAAGTCATTCTCAAGGCTTGAATGAGTCATGGCTGTTGGCGAGATTGTGTAACACCCCAAATTTTGCTTTCTGGAAAAATAGGATTAAATTGATTTTATTATGATTTTTGGTGCTCATGAAAATGTAGGAAAATAAAACTTTTCATCAAATTAAAAATTATCTTAGGGTTTAGCAACATTGTTGGTGCATTGCATGCTGGCATATTTGTGTTTCTGTAATGAGTGGTTTTTGAAAAGATATTCAAAGCTGTTTGTGAAAATGAATTTGAAAATGCTTTGAAAGTTTGTTTAGAAAATTAATTCTGAAAAATTGACAAAGCTTTTTCTTTTCTCTCCTCCCTCCTCATCAGTTTTGGCCCAGCTCTCAATTTTTCCCGTAGGCCCATCTCCTTTCTCTCCCTCGGCCTTCTCTCCCTCCCCGCGCAAGGCCCAGCAGGCCGGCCCGTTCCCTCCACCCGCTCGAACGACCCCGCTCCCCCTCTCTTGCACTGACAACCCGTCCCCGCCTCTTCTCACGCTGACGAGGTGGTCCCATGCATCAGGGACACCGCGTCTTCTTCTTCCTCCGAAGGAAAGCACCGCCGCCTTCCATCTTTGCCGCAGCCCAAATCCCTCTCCAATCCCCCTCCTTCCTTCTTCGGCTCTGCCCCAGGGCTATTTAAGCCAAGGCCCCGACGCCGCCGCCCCCATTCCGAGCCCTAACAGCGGATGCCGAGCCTCTGAGCGCCGCCGCCACTAGCCGCAACCCTAGCTAGCCCCGCCGTCCTCGGTTTGCCGTTGTCGAACCCCACCAGCTCCATTCGACGCTCCCAAAGCATCAGAAGCCGGTAAGAAGGGTCCCCAGGCGCCTTTTTCCCCTATACCGCTCCCTCTCTCTCTCTGTCCTCGCTCCTCGAAACGTCACCACCGAGCTCAAGCCACGAGAACATGTGCGCCGCCGTCCATGCTCCCTCTCGGCATCAACCGATACCGCAATCAAGTTCTCCTCTCCCTCCTCTCACTCCCGGTGTTTCCCTTTCACTCAATAGAGCCCGGAATCGTCGTGTCGATGTACACCGGCGAGCTCTCGCCCTCCGGCAATGGCGCGCCGCCGTGGTAAAGCGCCGCCCCGTCGTCCCTCAGGCCCGCGCCCTCCCTGCGCTGTCCATCCGATCTTAGACGGCCGAGATTAGAAGTACCCAAGGGCTACGCCCTCCGGTCCATGGTGGACCCGTGGACCGCGTCCCCGCGTTTGGTCCACAGCCGCGCCATGCACCCGCCCTATCCCGTGCTGCCACGTGGCAACCCGTCGGCCCTGCACTGCAGTCCCCTTAGTGCACTCTCTGGTTTACAATTTCCTCCATCGAAAACGAAAACCTTCTCGGTTAATTCAAAATACGCTTTCTCTTAATTACAGATCTGCCATCCACTTTCAAATGCTTATAAAAGATGCGTTTCAAATCCGATTTGATCCATTCGAGTTGCGTTAGATTCGTAGAGTTTTTATCTACATGTTAAAACCATAATCAATCTGTTTTGCAAACTTTGAAAATATTTATTTATTTAATGCCTTTTTAATTCCAAGTTAAATCCCCAAAACTTGTTTAAATCGTATCTTCTCCGTTTTAGATCTGTTTCGATCCGTTCAAGTTGCGTTGGCTTCGTATCGGCATAACCTTTTCATTAGTGATCTTTAACACCATGTTAATAGCCCTGTAATTTCATGGTTAACTCCTGACTTGATTAAGAACTATGCAACGTATTTTATACATAAAATATCGATGCTTTCTACTTTCGTTTTCGAAATCCAAATACAATTTTGACCTAATCTAATAAAGGTGTTTCTTTGAAATACTTTATCCACTCTTTTATATAGTTAAAATTGATAAAACCTATAGTTCTCCTTTATAAAAGCAAACCTTTCGTTAGTTGTATCTTTCTAATCGTAGCTCCGATTAGTGTGATATTTGTGACTGTGTGATCGTAGAGTTGCATAGATCTCTTTTTAAATCCTTTTCATTGATTGGTGTATTGTTCTAATTTAGCCATGTTTGTATGCTTTGTATGATCAGATGCTTGTGTGGTGATTTGTTAATTATTGTCCAATCGGTGAGTTTTGCGTTGGAGATCCAGGAGAAGAAGTTGGTTTTCCTGGAGTTCCTTGAAGACTAGAACTAGAAGAAGGATCTGTTTTAAGGCAAGTATTACATGGGATTATCCTTGTTGTCCTATTCATGATAATCACTCATTGATCATATGCATGAGTTTCCTTGTTACCCTATAAGGTTATCCTAGTTTTGCACCTTATACCTTGTCACCCTGGGAATTTATGCATTTGGGTAGATCAAGCTAGTGCTCTTTAAGAATAACTATGATCATGTAAACTTGATTAATGATATATGAAATGACAATAAAAGATGACTTTTTAGCAACGTGGACTATAGGTGGAACATCAGGAACTCACACCTATGTTCTTACTCATAGGGATATTTCTGTAAGAGATTACCCCGAGAAAATAGTACTACCATAAGCTAATGGGCTCTGGCTTGACTCAGTATTAGAATTCTACTGGTTTGTGGCAACTTACCCGAAAAGGCGCAAGAGGGGCTCACCTTAGTTCCCTCGTAAGTGGGGTGGTACTAACCATTGAGGAAACTTGTAGCGGGTTGTTACCTACCAGTGGAATCTGTGAACGGTCTCGTAGTGAACCCTGCCGACCTTCCTTGGTAGAGGGTTAAGAGGCTGATCTCCTCGGGCGAAAGGGCAATTCATGACTTATGGGTAAAGATGTACACCTCTGTGCAGAGTTAAAAACTATCATGATAGTCGTGCTCACGGTTATGAGTGGTTTGGGCTCCTTACTATGTGATGTCCTTATGTCATGGCTCATCAGTTGTTATATGTGATTTATTATTGTTACTTATTCATATAAGAATTACATCCTGTTCACTTGATCATATGGTTATTGGGCTATATATTGATAACATTGATGCTACTATAATGCTAAAATTGAGATAACCTAAAAGCTTATGCAGTTAAACCAGAGTCATACCTTTTTGAGCCTCATGAACCCCATGTATACTTGTTGAGTACGAAAGTACTTACGCTTGTTTATTCTTTTCAATATTTGGATAAAAATCCCGGATGGGTACCAGATTGCGAGATTCTTGAGCAGCTAGGCTTGTGATCAACCAGTCAGTTGGTCCTTGTGGAGTGGAGTCTTCACCTGAAGATCGGAGTGTCTTTCCGCTGTTTGCTCTCTTAAGGTTATTTCTTTGACCATATATGTTATATACTTAAGTATTGTCTTTTGATATTTCCTTGTTCTGTGGCTATATGTGAGAATTGACTTCCTGGGCTCACATATGGTGTATATCTAGTTTTGTTCTTAAAACCGGGTGTGACAGATTGACATTAGCTCACCCCGTGGATCAAGAACTGGTTTAGATTCTAACCCTTTGATGAGAGGTCGGGAAGACCAAATGGGTAGATAATCTTCAACTATTCTATGATCAAGCTTCTCATTTCCTATTGTGTTTCCAAGATTCTCATGATTGGCCTTCCGATAAAAGTGAGATGAAAGGAAAGTCCAGGAAGGTCAAAGATGTGGAAATCTAGGAAGATCTTGAGATCATCAACCACGACAAGAACATCATGAAGGACTACTAAACAATCAAGGATTTGACCATTAGGGAGTCTAAGGTGTTTTTGTGATTGGGATAGATGATTCTTTGATGATGTTGGAACATGGAAATGAGGAATGGTGTTGATCCCCAGGCTAGGATCGTAGCAAATTTCACTATCAATGCCCAACACTTGACAGAATATTCTCCTCACATGTGTGGGCATTTTAGTTACTTTCTTTGAGGATTTGGCCTCATCCAACCATTCTTTACTTATAACGGTAGACAAAGGCTCTAACCGTTGGTCAGATTTATGGCCCTCATGACTTCCATGTCTCGAGTGTCTTAATGAATTCCCGAAGTCATTAAGTGGGTCATCATAAGACTTGAATGAAGGAACACATGGGGAATCATTAGGATCAAGGATGGGTTCATAAGATAAGTCAGATGTGGGCATAGAGAAGGAGAGGATAGATTTGGATTCTAAACACTTTAGTTCTTCTTCTATAAGCTCACTCGACATTTCTTCATCAAATATCCCAAGCATTTCTTGATGTGTCATGTGGGAAGTCGAGGCACAAGATGATGTTGCTGCGAGAGGTTTCCGAAGAGATTCCTTCACGAGAGGTCTAGAAAGATGTTTCTTAGAAGGTCTCTTTTGGATACGATAATTGTGGGCATTCCCAAAACTAGCAAGATCATATGAAAGGTTAGCCTCGAACTTGAAGGAATGGTTTAGATATTGAATTTCTTCTTCCTTCGAGATTTGTGGTATTTGTGGTTTAGGATAGATGGCAGAATCTTTGGATGGGAGTGGTGGTGATTCGTCTATCGAGACTTCTTTTCTTGGGAATGGTTTTTCTCCTTCTATGGGTCCTTCATTATAAACGTTAATGTAGGGGTGTTTTCAAGAATCTTCATGAGAAGACTCTTTCCTTCACTAATGGGTAAACACAGGAAGGCCCTCACTCTCCTCCAACTAGCATAGCACTACTACTAAGGAGTAGTTTCTCCAATGAGGCATGAGTGAGAGTGAGGGCCTAGGGGGTCTATTTATAGCTAGAGGTGGAGTAGGGGCTACTCCGGTGCCACGTCAGCGATCCGCGCGACCTCCATCAGCCACCATAGGATGAAACCATCATTGTAACCGTCTTAAATCAATGGAGGAGATCAAGTGGATGCATGGCGGCATGCAGGAAGTTGGTGGGGAGCTAGAACCACCATATGGTGATTCGGCAGAACCCTATGGCAGGTGGACCCTGCCACTTTTCTTCTAGAAGCTGACCCCACTGGTTAGGGGGCCTGTTGGTGGTCTCTGGCCCCACCTAGGCATTCGGCCGAATGCCTTTTGTGGCCAAATGGGCTCATCTTTCGTAGGAGGTTTCTAGACGTAATGCCCATCATGATGGTGTATGCCTTGTGCACATTTGCCATACTTGGAAATATGTCATGTTGGGCCTATGGATCCTTGTGCTGTGAATCTGGACCATTGAGAGGTGAATATACTTGGATCCAAGGGTAGAGAGTATTCTTGAGGGTGTTACATGGATCATGGGGGCTAAGGATGCCAAGTGGGTCCATAGGGTGGTCGGCTGACCCCCTAAGTGGGCCCACTGGCTCCCAAAAGACCCCATTTGTGATTACCTGCATCAAATAGTCATGGGACATGTGGAACTAGTTATTGGGTAAATTATGTCCATGCTATTCCTGTTTTCTTTTGAATATGAGGATGTTGACGGTGTTTTGATGGTGATAAATTAGCTTGTAATTACCATCAATAGTGTACATAATGGAACCAACGGCCGAAACATATGGAACCTTAATCATGCGCTTTTGCTCATCAGCTGTCGAAGGACACTGCTTCTCGCTAAAACGCATACCATGTGACATAGGCAAGAACCCTCTCTTGGATTGTTCCATGTTGAACCGTTTCAACACCTTGTCAATGTACGTATCTTGGCTTAGTCCTATAAGCCTCTTTGATCTATCTCTATAGATTTTGATGCCCAAAATGTATGTTGCTTCTCCTAAATCCTTCATAGAAAAACTATTATTCAGTGAAGTCTTTACGGATTGCAACATAGGAATGTCATTACCAATCAATAGTATGTCATCCACATACAAGATTAGAAACACAACAGCGCTCCCACTTTCCTTCTTGTAAACACAAGGTTCTTCTTCATTCTGATGAAAGCCAAACTCTTTGATCACTTCATCAAAACGAATGTTCCAACTCCGAGATGCTTGCTTCAACCCATAAATGGATTTCTGTAGCTTGCATATTTTTCCAGCATTATTAGGATCAACAAAACCTTCGAGCTGTATCATATACACGTCCTCTTCCAAATTTCCATTTAGAAAGGTTGTTTTAACATCCATCTACCAAATCTCATAATTGAAATAAGCCGCAATTGCTAGAATGATCCGGATAGATTTAAGCATCGCTACCGGGGAGAATGTCTCGTCGTAGTCAACTCCTTGAACTTGCCGGAAACCCTTTGCAACAAGTCGAGCTTTATAGACGTGAACGTTTCCATCCATATCCTTTTTCTTTTTATAGATCCATATGCACTCAATAGGTTTAACCCCATAAGGCGGGTCAACCAAGTTCCAAACTTGATTGTCTCCCATGGAATCTATCTCGGATCTCATGGCACTTTGCCATTCCTCGGAATCTGGGTCCATCATTGCTTCCGCGTAAGTCGCAGGTTGGAACTTGGGTCTAACAATAACACTTCCCCACATGCCTCACGGATTCTTGCTGACCTTCGTGGTTGTGGTGGTGTTTCTCTTGCCACAGGTATCTCAACTTGTTCTGCTACATTAGCATCACTCGTAGAGTTATCCCATATTGGCTCATCTTGAACTTCTTCAAGATACACCTTTTGTCCACTCTTCTCTTTATTAAGAAACTCTTTCTCTAAGAAGACACCGTTTCGAGCAACAAACACTTTGCCCTCTGATCGGTTGTAGAAGTAATACCCTAAAGTTTCCTTTGGATATCCCACGAAAAAGCATTTGTCCGACTTGGGTGTTAGTTTATCCGACATAAGTCGTTTGACATAAACTTCACAACCCCAAATCTTTAGAAAAGACAAACTAGGACTCTTACCAGTCCATATCTCATATGGTGCCTTAACTACGGACTTAGACAGTACCCTATTCAATGTGAAAGCGGCTGTTTCTAGAGCATATCCCCAAAATGAGAGTGGTAGGTCTGACTGGCTCATCATAGACCGAACCATGTCCAACAAAGTCCGATTACGTCGCTCGGACACGCTGTTTCTCTGAGGCGTTCCAGGTGGCGTAAGCTGTGGAACAATTCCGCAACTCTTTAGATGATTGCTAAACTCATGGCTCAAATATTCGCCTCCACGATCAGATCGCAAGGCTTTAATTTTCTTGCCACGTTGATTCTCTGCTTCATTCTGAAATTCTTTGAACTTTTCAAATGTTTCGGACTTATGTTTCATTAAGTAGACATATCCATATCTACTAAAATCATCAGTGAAGGTTATGAAGTATTGAAATCCGCCTCTAGCTGTCGTACTCATTGGTCCACATACATCGGTTTGTACAAGTTCCGATAATTCTATCGCCCTCTCAGGAAAACCTGTGAAAGGCGACTTGGTCATCTTTCCCAACAAGCAAGCCTCACATGTCTCGTATGATTCAAAATCAAACAAAGTTAGAAGCCCATCAGAATGGAGCCTCTTCATGCGATTCTCGCTTATAGGACCTAAACGACAATGTCACATATAAGTAGGACTTAACTCATTAAGCCAAGGTCTTTTAGCATTAACATTATAGATAGGTGCATCATCAAGATTTAAAATAAACAACCCATTCACAATGGATGCAAAAGCCACAAACATGTCATTCTTTGAGATCACACAACCATTGTCTTTACTCAAAAATGAATAACCATCCTTCATCAAACATGAAGGTGACACAATGTTTCGACTTAAACTAGGAACAAAATAACAATTATTCAATTTCATGATAAATCCTGACGGGAGGTGAAGTTGCATCGTCCCAACGTTCAACGCAGCAACTCTTGCATTATTGCCCACGCGAAAATCAACTTCTCCTCTTTTCACGCTTCTACTTCTTATCATTCCCTGCATCGTATTGTAAATATGAGCAACCAATCCGGTATCAAATACCCAAGAATTGATATAAGAATTAGCGAGAAAAATGTCTGTAATATGAACAAGAAGTGTACAAGCAGCGGGAGTACCTTTACCACCGCCATCCTTCAAGGATTCCAAGTACAACTTGTAGTTCCTTTTCCAGTGACCTGTCCCCTTACAATGAAAGCATTTAGCTTCAGTAGGTCCAGCAGCCTTGGGCGCAGGAGGAGGGCTTGGCTTAGAGATCTCATATTTAGCCTTCGCCTTCTTTCTTTTCTGAGCCCTCTTCTTAAAGTTAGGCTTGTTTTGGACCGCCATCACATGGCTACTGCGAGCAGCTTTCTTGATATCAACTTCTGTTGTCTTAAGCATGCCGCACAATTCATTCAAGCCCTTCTCCGCCCCATGCATATGGTAGTTCAAAATGAATTTTCCATAGCTAGGCAGAAGAGACGCAAGTATGAAATCAGTGGCCAACTCTGGGCCCATTGGGAAGCCTAGCTTCTCCAATCTCTGAGTGTGACCAACCATCTTGATCACATGTGGGCCAACTGCTACGCCTTCTGCTAGCTTGGTTTCGACAAAAGCCTTGGATACATTGAACCTTTCAATCCTGGCTTGAGTCTGAAACATATCATTAAGCGCTACGATCATATCGTACGCTGCATGATTATTATCAAATTGCATCTAGAGATCTGGCTCCATGCAAGCGAGCATAAGGAAACCCACTTCAAGATTAGCATCACATGCTTTCTTGTAAGCGGTTTTCTCTGCAGCAGGTGCATTATCAGCAGGCTCATCTGGTAATGGGGTGTCAAGAACATCTTCCTTTTTCTCAGCCCTGAGAACAATTCTCAAGTTGCGGATCCAATCCGCATAGTTTGTTCCATTCAACTTATCTTTCTCAAGAATTGAACGCAAAGTAAATGGTTGATTACTGGGAGCCATCTACAACAAAAGTAATGCAAAATACTAAGACAATATATCCAAGACAGAGTAAATAAAATATACTCCCACTAAAATCAATATCCCTCTATTGAAACTTAGTGATTCAAGACCCACAACTAACAAGTCGACTAGTGAGCTTTAGCATCACTGCTAGAAGACATGGTAGATCGGTAAGCAACTCCTTGCTAATCATATCTCATATGACTCTTGTTGTTGGATGGCATCTTAATGCTTGTGTTACCAACAACTAATGCTCTAAGGTCCCTAACCGTTAGGATAACCTTGTTTAAGTAACCAAACCTTCTGCTTGTAAGTGTCCGACACGAACCTATCTAGTCAAGGAAAACCACTGGCACCCTAATTTCATAGACCTACCACCGATCGTACAAGACACGTGACAGTGCAAGGTTTGGGGAAGCATTACAACTTAAACATTGCTGACGGATCGTTCTACTTCACTACCGCATATGTAGACAAAAACATTATCGCACGTGAAAGTAGAACATAGTAAGAATAGTATAAACACATATTTGACTTGGTATAGCCCATTGTTCCTTTGAGATCTCCATCTCAGTCAATTTGTTTGTTGGTATTTCTTATGTCTATTGGATAAATCTGCAAGCACACAGATTATACCATTGTAGCACTTCACCTAGGAGTGATCCAAGGTATCATAATTTATATTATCCCAAAGGAAAGCCTTGCTAGAAATGATAATTGGAAAGAGATCCTAGAGAGCACCTCAACTTTAGTACCAACTAGTATAGAGGGGTAAATGATAAATGTGATAGGAAGGGGTTAATGAATGAAGAATCTACGGTAAAGGATACTTAGAACGGACCTTAGAGACTAGCTAGGTGGGAGGACAACGAGAAGAGAACATGGACTCCTATGTACTTCACTCTACTTCAATATACTTAGCTAATTAACTAGTCTAGACACTATAGTTTGTCTCCTCAATACAAGTATGCTAGGCGAGGGGATAGATCAGTAGGAGGGAAAAACTCCTAACGGACCGCGCCCTCTTCTTACGGGAGCCTTACCTTTTAAGAACTTGCCTAAGAACACGTGGTGGAATACAATGACTAGACAAGACTGTCACCTCTTGCTAGCTACCACAAACAATCCATGCAGCAAGCAATAACCAAGGATAAGATGATGTATAAGCACCACGCTTACACACAACTTACTACTTTGACTACGATCAAATAATCAAAGCACCCTATGACAGGCAATGATCGCATACGGGAAAGGTCACAAGGATCACAGACTATGGGTGTGAAGGCTATTAAAGAGCAAAAGCATATAGCAAGACTATATCTAGTTTAGAAATGCTCAAAGTAAATACTAAGTAAAGTAAAGAGAAAGATATATATTGAATAAGATAAAGTCTCACAAAGAAGGAAAGATACAAGAGCTATACCAGACTCTCCAGAAGACGACTCCGAAAATCCCGAGCACAGCTCGACTCAACTCTAACTCCCACTCTAGACTAACTCCTAGAACAATCTAAGGAATAGAGATTGTAGGCTTCTTCTTCATGATTAGAGAGGGGGTGTGACCCTCTATTTATAGCAGGAGGTGGAGTAGGGGATACTCCGGCGCCACATCAGCGATCTAGGGCCATCCATTCTCCACCCTTGGATCCAACCGACCTTGGAACCAAGCAAGGCATGGATGGTGGTGATCCAACACATGGGGAGGAGCTATGGCGGTTGGGGGAGGCCAAACCGACCTAGGGGCATTCGGCTGAACCCCCCTATGGTCAGTGGGTCCTCCCTTGCCTCCTTGGATGAGGTCCCACCAGTCAGGGACTAAGTGGGGCCCATTTGGGCCTGGGAGTGATTCGGTCGAATCCCCCCTTGGGGGTTCTGGCCCTCCTCTTCTCACTGGTGCTGGTCCCACTCGTCATAGGTGTTGGTTGTTGGTCCTGTGGTGTTTGTCACGTTTATCTCCTTGGTGTGGGCCCATGGATCCATGTGCTTCGCTTGTGATCTATTGAGAGGAAACACAGAGTGATCCAATGGATGGATTCCACTATAGAGTGCCTCTCTTGGATCATGGTCAAGAGGAGAGAGCATGGTGGGCCCATATGGCTCTCCTTTGCTCCATTTGTTCATTCCTGCACTCAAACACTCATGGACATGTGGAACTAGTTATTTGATAAAGTATGCTCATGATGTGCTTGTTTATCCTTGATCCTTGGATTGGTGGCAACATTTTAGCTATGTAAAAGATGGTCATAATTTGTGCCAACAAGATCCCCCAAGCTTAACCTTTGCTCGTCCCGAGCAAACAATCAAACTTAGTTTGATGGATCAGGAGTTACTACTATGCTTCATATTTCAAGAGTACTAAGTCTACAATAATCATACTTCTCTTTTGAATGGCAAAGTTAGCAATAAAGACTCACCCATATTACCTTAGTCCTTTATGGGGCTTCTAGATTTATCCTTTGTCTTGAGAGGTTGAGAGATAGAATAACTTGACTTGAGCACTAGTTTTCTCATTCTTTCACAAGTTTCATATCGGAGGTTTCTCAAATGGCACTCTTGAGTCGCTCATAAGGTGTATGATTCCTCACCAAGGCATATATCAAAGTTTGCCTTCTTTTCTTCCTATCTCTAAAGCTTATGTGGAGCTATAGGTAGGGATCAAAGATGTAGCAAACTTACCTTGCATATATTGTAAAGTAAAATTCCGGACCCGAGGAGAGAAGTGTCATACTCTTAGATCAAGATGTGCAAGTGTGTGGAAAACATGGTAAATGATCAATACTCCTATTTGTGGATGATCTCTCTTTCCTAAGATTATTTTGAGACATAGCTATCTGATTAATTTTTCTATGAGCTTTGAAGATTCTCATTCATTTCATATATATATATATATATATATATTAAGAGAGCTTTGGAATGCTCATAAACTTTGGGACTTTAGAGTGCCCCTGAATATTGCATACTTTTCCATAGTCTATGTCTCATTTGATAGCAACAAACTAGAGAGAGTTTTTCTACTTAGAGCATGGAGTATGAACTATGTGGAAATGTAAGACATGTTTCTGCGTACTTCCAGTGTAGAAGCAGCATGTATATGTGGCGTGTATGTGATCTTGATCTTGGGAGCATGATAAATCTCTCAACAAGGGTCACAAAACTTGACCAAACTCAACACAAAGCAAGCAGCTTATGCAGAAAGCTTATATCATGAAAGATCATGTATGGCTTTGGTAGGAATTGTCACCATTGAGGAACAACAAAGTGTTTTTATCATTTTAATAAATAAAACTCCGATAGTCATTCTTGCTTAGAACAATATTATAGCAGCTCTTATCTTGTCATATCATGTCTCACAACAACTTAGACTTAGTTATGGCATTTGCAACCCATAAAGTTTGAGGTTCATGATGGTTTCTTTTAAGCCAAATAATCCATACTTAAAGAAGTACCAAGTTGTAAACTAAGTTCTAGAGAAACATTTAGCAGAGCAACTATTCATCATTTCCGTAGGAGATATTAATTTTCATGGAACATGTGAGAGTGAAGTAAGAGAAAGTCTTTTTATTTTATTTTATCATATGCAGTTTTTTAAATGCACAGCTAAGATAATCAAGAGAATGCATAGGTATAAATGCTAAAATTAAACACTTACCTTAGTGGGGGAGGGAACCTCCCCTAAGCTTGTCTTTTGCTTAATAATGCAGCGGATGTGGATGTTGTTGCCGCCAAAAGTCCCAATGCCGATGTTGTTCTTCATGCATTGCTTGAATTGTCTCGGTCGTTTGTTGGACAATGCGTGCTGTCTCATCGTGCTCAACACGCAACTCACCTAGGGTGTTGGTGAGGTGATCGAATTCTTGTTGTAGCCCACGATGCTCCCTGTCTTGGTTGGACGAGAAGGATGCTCGTGCTCGTTGCGGCCGTGATGGTCGAGGAGGCATGCCACTTGAAGTGTGCATGGGGTCGGAAGATGCATCGTCTTCCTCCTCGCCAATAGCTCCTCGGGAAGGACCACCTTGCTCAAGATGAACAAAGTGTAGCCCCTCCTGAGCTCTCCTGTTTGATCCTGCAAAATCTCTTTGCCCACTTCCTTGATCTAAATCAAGGGTTAGTTTGCCGGTCCTATACAATTGAAGTTGCCTATTTGGAAGAGGCACCTCAATTGTATGGCCACTGTAAATCATTTTTAAAACACCATTGGCATCTCTTTTTAGCATTTGAACATGAGCAAGATATGGTTCTAAGATCATTGCTAAAGGAGCAGAGATGTAAACAAAGGGGTTTGTGCCATCTAGCAGACTCATGGATTTGGCAAGACGAGTAATTAAAGAAGTAAATTGAATAGACATATTACTCTCAATTGAACTTTGCCAAAATTCCACTAAATACCTCAAATGCATTTTATTGATCATGGCATAAAGTAGTTTTAGTTCCATGTTACTTATCAAGTTAACATTACTTCCAGGAAACAAAGTCATTTTCATCCAAAGAAGCATGAAACGAAGAGTTGGGTTGTGAATTTCCTCAGGCTTAGGATTTGAGCAATCTTTTAGAGTAGAAATAGAGAACCAAAATTTCCTTTTGTTGAAACTACGCATGGCAAGGTCTAAATCAATCAAGCACGAATTATCAAAACCAAGAGCAGCACTTAGATGACTCCAAGATAGATTATGATTTTGATTAAACATGTGAAAGGAAATTCCAACATTAGAGATTTGGAGAGAACTTAGAAATTCTGTGGTGAGCAACTCAATTCCAAACTCTTCTATTTGCCAAAAGCTAGACCAACCAATAGAGGTAAAGATAGTTTCGAATGCGGTGGCCATACCTGCGTTGGAGAGAATACTTGGATCCAATCTCCATGTGTGCTCAAAAGATCGATCCCGAAGAGAAAGGTACCTTTGATACTCTAGTTGGTTGAACCAGAGTCCACTTTGTTGATCATAGGTCCTCATCGGGGGCACCATTAATGCCCCGATATGAGGTACCTCTGTTGGTACTTCCTCCTCCTAAGGGTGTTCTTCAATTTGGAGGTTCTCCCATGTATATCAAGCCGAGCCTCCCCTTGTTCTTCTTTGGGAACTATCTTCTGAATGGCGAGAGCTTCGGGATGAGCTCCCCCTTACGATTTTCTTTGCTTTGTTGAACATGGAACTTATCAGGTTCTTCATCTTCTAGAGAGGAAGAAGGACAAGGGCAAGACTAGAAAGGAGTATGTGTATGTGTAGTGGATTTCTAGTTTGCCTTGTGGGGAGAAGTTTAAGCTAAGAGAAGCTTGATGAAGGCAAGATACCTTCTTGTGGAATAGCAACACTACTTCTCTTGAATGAAGAGAGAGCAAGGCAACGAGAGAACTGAATTGTGATGAAGGTGTGAGGAATGAAGCTCTCCTTGCTTGGGCTTTTATAAAGGGAGGAGATGGCACCAAGGGAGCACCATGGAGTGGTCGGACGACCACCCATGGGCATGCCCCTTGGGTGCCATGATCACATGTCTTGGAATATGCCTTACACAAAGCAAAAGAGGGAGAGGAGGTGACACAAAGTGGTCGGCCATCCCTTTAAAGTAGAGATTCCACGCATGCTTTTTCTAGTACTTGGTGAAAGGACAAAGATGTGATATGATATGATCAAAAGCTGAGCTAAAGTAGTCAAGTTTCTCCTCTTTAAACAAAGGATAGTGGGGGACAAAGGTGTGTCATACTTTGGTTGAAAGTGATTGATGTGTTTTCTTTTTCGAAGCATGACAAAGTGAAAGTGAAAGTTGGTTCCCCACTTTGGACAAGGAGTAGTGGGAGACAAGGATGTGCCATGCTTAAAGTGATTGATGTACTTTAAAGCATGACAAGACAAAAGAGATGTCTCCCAAAGCAATAATCTGATTTTTGAAAAGCCCACCTCCCAAATCATGAGATGTTTGGACAAAGGATGGTGGAGAGGAGAATAGGGATGGAGATGGGGCCTCTAGGGTATTCGGCTGAATCCCCTAGTGCTCCATTTTTTTCTTTTTCTTTTATAAAGGTCCATAAATGTTCCTTAATTAAATAAGCCAAAGTAGGATGCATAAAGGTGTTCGGCCAAACCCCCTATGTCCCTATTTTTTGTCAAGTTTTAGTGCTAAACTAATTATCAAGTTTTATTTAATCTAACTTTAGTTTTCTGAATTTTAAGTATGAAAACAATTAAAGGTTTGAACTAAAGTGAAAAAGGGAAATAAAAGATAACTACTGATTTACCTTTCGGCGCAGGCTCCTTGGTTTTTAAGTCCTCGGAGTAGGACTCTCCTTCTTGTTCATTCCTCGGGAGCACAAGATGACTCTGGAGGCGGAGACTGTGATGTGTGCACCTCTTTTGTTTTCCAAACCTTCCTTGGATTGGCGGGTTCGTCCTTCTTGAGTTTATTGATCTTGGCCTCCGGATATTGCTTCTTCTTTCTCAGAGCTTGAACTCTTCTTTTTGGTGGTTGTTCTTTGGCTTGTTTATTAAATTTATAACCATTGAAAGCACATTTTACCTTACGACTCGGGAATTGGAAGTGGATTTGGCCCGATCCCACGTAGATGACCGCATTGGTGGTGTTGAGGAAAGGCCTACCCAAAATGACGGGGACTTCCGTGTTAGCTCCCATGTCCAGGATGATGAAGTCGGTGGGGATGTACTCATCTTGGATGTTCACCAAGATGTCCCTTGCGAGTCCCTCGGGAAACCGTATTGTTTGATCTGCCATCTGCAAGCGAACACATGTGGGGACCAAAGGTCCTCCTAGAAAATTATCATAAGTTACCTTAGACATGATGTTCACGCCCGATCCGAGATCACAGAAGGCGGTGTGGAACGTCAGTTGTCCAATTGAGCACTTGATCGTCGGGAGTCCTAGATCTTCCTTCTTCATGATGAAGGGAGGATCGAGAAGATAGCCCCAATAGGAGCGAAGTGGAGGCTTACCGAACCTTGTGTTGACCATATTTACATGCTCAATTGAATCTTCTGGTTTCCAAGGAATTTTACCTTGTTCCAAAGATGGCATAGCTGCTGCTAATTGAGCTAGTTGGGTTTCTAGCATTTTATTAAAGCTCAATTGATTTTTCATAGCAGTTGTAAAGCTATCCATTTTCTCACCAAAGTTTTCAAGAACTTTATCAGTGGCAATCATTTTTCTATTTATACCATCATTAATCTTAGATTGCCCAAGAACAAGATCTTTTAACGAAGGCTGGTTATTGTAAGAATTGTAATTACCATTACCTCCATTACCTTGGTAGAAAGGGCATGAATTCCAGCTTCCTTGTTGTTGGGGTCGATACCCTTTGTTGTTGTTATTGTTACTGTTGCTGTTGTTGCTGATGAAGTTCACGTCCTCCTTCGAAGTCTCGGGGCAGTTGTTGCCCGAGTGATCATTTCCTCCACACACCTTGCACCATGGATCGACTTCAATAGCTTGTGTGGCGGCGACTGGGTAGATGGCCTCTCGTTCCTTCTTGGAACCTTCTTCTATTTTCTTCATCAAGAGGTCCATCTTGGCAGAGAGTATGTCCACCTCACTAATGGTGTGCATACCTCTCTTCTTCATTTGGAGACGTTCGTCACCCCATCCTTGGTTTATCACCATTTTCTCGATGAGGTCCTTGGCATTCCTCACTATGTGTTGGAGGAACGCCCCTCCAGCGGCAACGTCAAGGTGACTATGGGCCATGCTAGTTAACCCGTGGTAGAAACCTTGGATCAGGAGCCAGTCGTCTATCCCATGATGAGGACAGGCACGAACGTACTCCTGGAGACGTTCCCATGCTTCGGGAATCGTCTTGTCAGATTGTTGCTGGAAGCTTGAGATCTTTCCGCATTGGTTTTGCTCGTCGGGAAGAACTTCTTGAGGAATGCGTTAGCACACCTCTCCCATGTAGTGGCTTCTTCTTTGTGGGCGTAGAACCATTGCTTCGCCATTCCCAATAGCGAGAATGGGAAAAGACGAAGGTGAATGGCGTCAGACGCCACTCCCTTGATGGTGAACGTGCCACATAACTCCATGAAGTGCTGGGGATGAGCATTGGCATCCTCATGGGCTTTCTACAAAACGGGTTGGCCTGCACCATGTGGATCAAGGCACACTTCAGCTCGAAGGTGGCATCTCCGAAGTTGACCTCGGGACCCTGAGCTACGTGGGTAGCTGACGAAGCCGAGAAGTCAGAGATCGCCTTCTGGGCCATAGCTTCCTTGAGTGGTGGTGTAGAGCCTCCTTCCTTGAACGGATCCTGGTTCGAGAGGAACCTCTGAGGGGGAACTCGACGACGTCTAGTCCTCCTCAACAGCTGCTCGGGATCTTTGAGATAGTTTCCCGGCAGTTGGAGACCACTCATACACTGTCTAGCTTCACAGGAAAGGAAGACACAGACAGGGGTAAGCCCCTATGACTAATTGATAACTAAGTTAACGAGAATCTCTGGATTCAATCTAATTAAAATTTCTTGGCTAAGCTTTCCCCGGCAACGGTGCTAGAAATGCTTGTTGGTATTTCTTATGTCTATTGGATAAATCCGCAAGCGCACAGATTATACCGTTGTAGCACTTCGCCTAGGAGTGATCAAAGGTATCGTAATTTATATTATCCCAAAGGAAAGCCTTGCTAGAAATGATAATTGGAAAGACATCCTAGAGAGCACCTCAACTTTAGTACCAACTAGTATAGAGGGGTAAATGATAAATGTGATAGGAAGGGGTTGATGAATGAAGGATCTACGGTAAAGGATACTTAGAACGGACCTCAGAGACTAGCTAGGTGGGAGGACAACGAGAAGAGAACAGGGACTCATATGTACTTCATTCTACTTCAATATACTTAGCTAATTAACTAGTCTAGACACTATAGTTTGTCTCCTCAATACAAGTATGCTAGGCGAGGGAATAGATCAGTAGGAGGGAAAAACTCCTACCGGACCGCACCCTCTTCTTACGGGGGCCTTACCTTTTAAGAACTTACCTAAGAACATGTGGTGGAATACAACGACTAGACAAGGTTGTCACCTCTTGCTAGGTACCACAAACAATCCGTGCAGCAAGCGATAACCAAGGATAAGATTATGTATAAGCACCACGCTTACACACAACTTACTACTTTGACTACGATCAAATAATCAAAGCACCCTATGATAGGCAATGATCGCATACGGGAAAGGTCACAAGGATCACAGACTATGGGTGTGAAGGCTATTAAGGAGCAAAAGCGTATAGCAAGACTATATCTAGTATAGAAATGCTCAAAGTAAATACTAAGTAAAGTAAAGAGAAAGATATATATTGAATAAGATAAAGTCCTACAAAGAAGGAAAGATACAAGAGCTATACCAGACTCTCCAGAAGACGACTCCAGAAATACCGAGCACAGCTCGACTCAACTCTAACTCCCACTCTAGACTAACTCCTAGAACAATCTAAGGAATAGAGCTTGTAGGCTTATTCGTCATGATTAGAGAGGGGGGGTGTGACCCTCTATTTATAGCAGGAGGTGGAGTAGGGGCTACTCCGGCGCCACGTCAGCGATCCAGGGCCATCCATTCTCCACCCTTGGATCCAACCGACCTTGGAACCAACCAAGGCATGGATGGTGGTCATCCAACACGTGGGGAGGAGCTATGGCGGTTGGGGGAGGCCAAACCGACCTAGGGGGCATTCGGCCGAACCCCCTATGGTCAGTGGGCCCTCCCTTGCCTCCTTGGATGAGGTCCCACCAGTCAAGGACTGAGTGGGGCCCATTTGGGCCTGGGAGTGATTTGGCTGAATCCCCCCTTGGGGGTTCTGGCCCTCCTCTGCTCCCTGGTGTTGGTCCCACTCGTCATAGGTGTTGGTTGTTGGTCCTGTGGTGTTTGTCACGTTCATCTCCTTGGTGTGGGCCCATGGATCCATGTGCTTCGTTTGTGAGCTGTTAAGAGGAAACACAGAGTGATCCAATGGATGGATTCCACTCTAGATTGCCTCCCTTGGATCATGGTCAAGAGGAGAGAGCATGGTGGGCCCATATGGCTCTCCTTTGCTCCATTTGTTCATTCCTGCACTCAAACACTCATGGACATATGGAACTAGTTATTTGATAAAGTATGCTCATGATGTGCTTGTTTATCCTTGATCCTTGGTTTGGTGGCAACATTTTAGCTATGTAAAAGATGGTCATAATTTGTGCCAACACTGTTCATCATGGTGATCGCCATCTCCATGATTCATGCATGCCATCCTCCGTGAAGAGTTCACCAAGACTATCTATCACTACTATAACATAGTGAAATAAAATTACATAGTCGTAGGATCATCACAGATTGGCACGCAGGCCATTACATATGAATTGACAATATATGTGGCTCCAGCCATATTGTCTTAATCATGACTCGCAAGCCATGAATTTATTACATACATGCATCACATACACATAAGGGCTATACCAATCACGAATACCTGCAAAACAGAGTTAATCGATTCCGATGTCAAAACTTAAAACGTCGAAAACTCAATTTTCTAGGCCGAATTTCGCAAATCTACCAAAGGTTGTCGTTGACGAATGCGAAATTTTCCGGCGCATGATTTTCGTTTAAGTTTTATCTCGTTCCGAGATCGTATGCAAAAGTTATGGCCGTTTTACCGAACAACACTTTTCTGCAAATTTCCCTCCGACGGCGGATCCAATCCGTCGCCGCCTCCGCATCTCATGCGCTTGGAACTTGACCTAGGTCCGATTCGATCAATCTTATTGATCTCCAACTCACCATAATTGGGTTTACATGTATCACTTAACTCGGATGGCGGAATCCCGACCGGTACGAGTAGATCGTTACAATACCAACGTGGCAAGATCACGAACCATGATCAGAGATTGATCCAAAACCATGCATATCTCCATATGCACACACCTGAATGTATAATGAGGCAACTAACCTGGATCTGATACCACTGTGGGGTTATGGGGTTGCTACGCTAGCCGGAAAACAAAATTTTTCTACCCCATAAACGAGGAACTAGAGCTAGTTATAGATCACGGGGTTACCACTAGACGCGCAGGTGCAGCAGAAGCGACTTCATGTAGTCGTGCGCGTCGCAGCAGTGTCGTGCAGTTGCGAGGTCGTCCGTCTAAACGTCTCCTTCTCGCGGTTCGTCCTTGTGCTTCAGATGCAGCACCTCCGAGGAATCCCACACGTGCAGGGAAGAAGCGTCACGCCTCCGAACTGCTAGGTCCGCGATGAGTACTAGGCGCAAGTGTGGGGAGGGAGACCGCGGTTGCCAAAGGACGTGAGTTCAACTCGCCCCGTGCCTCCCCTTGCTTATATATGTGTCCTAATGAGCTCCCATGTCGGAGGCCCATTAGTAACCCTAAACCTAGTCTAATTCGGGAGCCCCTTAACCGTGTGACCCTGTGGGCTCAGGCACACATAGACATGGCCCAAGTACTCTTACTCGGCCAATAGTTGATAGCGGCCTCTAGCAAGGCGTGTCAACTCATATGCATACGCTATGATCATATCAGACGAACCACCACAATGCAATATACATGTTATTCCTTTGCCTCATGATATTTGGTTAAACTCGTGGGTTAACACTTAACCCAAGCCCGGCCATGCATTTCATGATCTAATCATTTGAGTGAACCAGTGATATCTCTCATAGGGAGAGTGGCAAATTCCATCTTGATTGACTATGTCTCACAGCATGTTTCCCGACAAACCCGAAAGCCACCTTTATAACTACCCAGTCACAGAGTAGCATTTGGTAGTCCTAGGGTAGGTCGTTTCGCATCTTGAGTACATACGACAATCTCAGGTCTAAGGACATAACGTACACGATGTGTATAGAGACTATCTCAGGTCGGGTCTGTCCAGGCCCATGTCATACATGTGCCCACATTATTAGCTTGACATCTCATGTCCATGACTTGTGAAACATAGTCATCAACTAATAATGTGTTGATCTAATATTCATGTGCATTCTTGCACGAACTCCGATCAGGGACAACTTTTATAATAACCATACAAGTAAAAGAGTTTCACAAGCAATTCACATAATTGTTAATCGATACAATTTGTCTTTAATGGATATTCATAACATGTCATGGATACAAGGAATACATCATCTCTATGATTACCTCTAGGGCATACTCCCAACACAAGGCGCGTGGCTTCAGTTGCACCAAGGACGAACAGGACCCGAGCGGCGTGCCAATAGGTGTAGCTTTCTCCGGGAAGGAAGGCAAACAGAAGGCAGAAGCGTCCCCCAAGTCAACAGCCCATACAGGGCCCACGTTTCCTCTCTCTCTCTCTCACTGTACTCCTCCATCTCTCCCTACGTATAAAGAGGGAGAATGGACCTCCAATCTCTCTCTCTCTCGACACTCTGAACTATTTTCGACTCATTCACACACACTCATACTCGCACACACGCGAGCTCTAACCACAAACCTCGAATCACATACGCACGAGACCTAGGAACCAGCTTCCCTCTCTCACCAAAGCTTGTAGCTCCCCTCTACGAGCTCTCCACGCTCGGTAACATAACTCAGCAGCAAACTGGACGTAGGGCGTTCGTGCCTGAACTAGTATAAACCCTGTGTTCTCTGGGCGTAACAATCCGATCTCCGACATGCTTAGAAATTTACTCGTTGCCCGTCTAGACCCCGCCATTTTAGACATCGACAGTTGGCGCACCAGGTAGGGGAACTTTGTGTGTCACCCGTATTTTTGAGTATCGGATGGCATCTCGCCACATCGATTTTGCTCCGGGATCCATTGTTCATTTTCGTAGCTTGGACTTCCAGTGCCACGGGCAGGGGGGCGACCTGGTCCTCCTTCGCCCCACGGCATCCTCCGAGGTAGCCGTGGACGCCATCTTGGCGTCCATGGTCCACCTTGGTTTGTCTCCCTCCGGGGAGCAGCTTAAGGGGACAGCTGCCCCACGGGCCGACTACCCCGAATTCGAGCGCCAGCTCGATACTCTGATGGCCCCCTAGGCGTCTCAGGGGTCCCTGCACAACCTCTTCTTCGCATTCGCCAACGTGGAGGCGCAGCTCGCAGGAGGGCAGCCGCTCAATCCTGGGCTCATCAACGTGCCCGTCCCGAAGGCGTTACCGCACGGCATGCGGAACGCCGCCGCATCCTATTCGGATATGGTGGTCGCGGGTTTCCATGCTGACCCCGCGGAGGGGACATGCATTGGGCTCGCCTCCCACCACCTTCGGTCCGTCTTCGATCTCACGAGCTCGGAGGCCACTCCGTACACCGACTCCAGTCGCGGGAGTGTGGATCCCTAGGAGCCCCTGGAGTTCGAAGGTCTGGGGGATAAGGAGGCCATATACGGTTTCCTGCACGCCAGTGATTACCTTCTCGACTCTGGCTCGAGCGACCGTAGCAATGGTCGCGATCGCGAGTGCTTCCTGTGCGACACACCACCACCCCGAGCGGCTATTGACGCCACCATCATCGAGGAGGTGGACGAAGATGGGGTCCATACGCCCGTGCATGAGATAGGTGCTCCACCACCCATGCCACGAGCCGATCCACAACCCTCGGATCCCCAGCAGCAACAGCTGCATGACCTCCGCGAGATGGAGCGCTAACTCACGGAGCGCCAGCGAAAGGTGACATTCGAGCGCGAAGCCGCCAGGGCCGCCAGAGAGCCCTGCGCTCAAAGGGAGGCCCGAGCGGTGCACCATCGCATCGTCAATGACGAGCACGCACCACCACAGTTCACACGGGCTAGCCAGAACATCGCGGTGGCAGCAATGCTGCTCCGCAACCTCCCGGACCCGGACACCCCCGAGGGGAAGCTCGCACATGACGAGCTCAAATCCCTTATGGGGCACGCCGTGGCCTAGCAGGCCGAGAGCTCCGCGTCGCGGAGACGCGGGCTCAGCACCGGCCGTCAAGCTGACCCGACGCCTAATGACAACGAGGGATCGGTCCACCAGGGTCCGTCAAAGGGCGAACGCCAACGCCCGACGGTTCATGCTCGCGTGAGCGACAAGCGCAACGCGCGCGACAAGCTTGACACGCGTAAGCATGCCAAGCAAGACGGCGTAAGTAGGGGCTACCACATACATCGTGGCAGCTACTACGACAGCGAAGAGGACTGGCCTCCAACGCCGGAGCCGCTGGGTCCCTTGCCATTCATTCGCATCATCCGCCGCGCACCATTCCCGCATCCTTTCCGGCAACCATCAAACATCATCCGGTACTCAAGGGAAACGAACCCCGGGCTCTGGCTCGATGACTACCGCCTCGCCTATCAGGCCGATGGCGCGGACGATGAAATGTTCATCATCCGCAACTTGCCTCTCCACCTCTTAGATTCGACTCGTATGTGGCTCGAGCACCTCCCTCCCAAGACCATCGATGGGTGGGCCTCCCTGCAACAAGCCTTTGTCAGGGACTTCCAAGGCACCTACACGCGCCCGGGGAACCCCTGGGACCTTCGTAGATGCAGGAAGAAGGCGGACGAGTCCCTTCGGGACTATATCCGTCGGTTCTCCCAGCAGTGCACCAATCTCCCAACCATGGTCGACGCGGACGTTGTGGGGGCGTTCCTCGCGGGCACCACCTGCAAAAAGCTAGTCCACGAGCTGGGTCGCAGCAATCCACGCACCACTGAGCGGCTCCTTGACATCGCCATGAGCTTTGCTTCGGGCGAGGAGGCGGTCGGAGCAATCTTCCACCCCGACAAGGGGAAGGGTAAGGAAGCGGAGAACGCCAGCGAAGGCGGCTCCAACCACGCCCAGAACAGGATCAAGAGAAAGGGCAGGCCGCAATGTGGCGGTGGCGACAACGTGGTCGCGGCGGCGGACCGCAAGGCACCCCATCCCCAGGGCAGGAAAAAGGTGGGCAAGTTCGACGACATGCTCACAAAGCCATTCCCATACCACAACGGGTCAGTCAAGCACACACTCCAGCAGTGTGACATGATAGCCCGGTACTTCAAAGTCGTCCCTAACAAGGACGAGCCGAAGCAGTCGAAAGGCCAGGATGGGGACGGGGGTCGTGAGGACTCCTACCCCCACATCAACAAGTTCCTCATGATCTTCGGGGGCTCGGAGGCCTACGGCTGCAAGCGCCGACAGAAGAAGGAGCGGCGTGAGGTCTTCGCAGTCGCCCCGACAACTCCGGCTTTCCTCGAGTGGTCGGAGTCTGGCATCACGTTCGGCCGAGATGATCACCTGAGCCACATCCCCTATCCGGGTCGTTATCCGCTCGTCATGGATCCGGTCATAGAGAACGTATGCTTCACCAAGGTACTGATGGACGGAGGAAGCAGCATCAGCATCATGTACTACAACGCCTTCGAGGCCCTCGGCCTGTGTAAGGAGAGGCTTCGGTCCTCGAGGGCTCCCTTCCAGGGAATCGTCCCCGGAAGAAAAACCATACCCCTGGGGCAGATCGACTTGCACATCACGTTTGGGGAGCCAAACAACTTCCGGAGCGAGAACCTCACCTTCGAGGTCGTAGCTTACTGCGTGACATACCATGCGGTGTTGGGGCGGCCATGCTACGCGAAGTTCATGGCTGTCCCTAACTACACTTACCTCAAGCTCAAGATGTCGGGGTCGTGCGGCATCATCACAGTCACCTCCTACCTCAAGGTAGCGTACCAATGCGAGGTGGACTGCTGTGAGAACGCCATGGCTGAGGTGCGCAGCGAGGAGCTGGTGGCGGCGATCTAGGCCGCTGACAAGAGGGACGTCGACCCCTAGAGTGCAAAGAGCTCGTACGCCCAGAGCACCAATAGCTATGTCGTTTATCTATTTTTCTTAAGTACTCTAGCGCCTTGTACATATGCATGTAATCCTCTTTAAGCAAAAAGTTCGAGGAATAAAAACTAGGGAACTCTCAGACCAATCGCTTAGCAAGGTGCACTCCCGGTGCGTTCCAGAGCACACCTCGCTCAGGGCTGGAAGGGGGGAACCCCCTGTTTTTCTCTCCAAAAAGCTTGTTTGCGCAAAATATCTGCACATCTTCTCGCCAAACGAAAACTTCGTCTTCCCCGACCAAGGGAGAAAATCTCACCGGACCATGACAACGGGTTGCGAGGTGCTCCAGCTGCCCGGAGCCAAGTGCTTCCACCCAACTGCTCATCCGAGCAGATCAAATCCCTTATCAGGAAAACCATAGCAAGTAGATTGAAACCAGAAAGATGCAGAAACCAGAAAACAAACGAACCTAAAGCAAGCTCGCTAAGGAGCAATAAAAACTTGTCTAAAGCCCACCAGGGCGCATCGTACCAAAGGACAACTTAAATTGTTTGTTACAAGGGCCCTCGGCCCTGATCACTGACCACACAGGGTCACTCTTCCGGCGGCGGCGGGAACTCTTCATCTTCAAGCTTGGCGGCCAGGACCGTCGCAGGCTCCTCCGTGGCGTCCTAGGGGTAGCCGTCGCTGACAAGCGCGGGAGTCACCGTGTCGTAGAGGCAAGCGGTGATGGCCATCGTGCGATGGATCCCGATACGCAGTGCTTCCTGGATACGAGCTTGGCCCTGCTCCCCTACGGCCGGCACGCCGAAAAGATCGCACACCCCGTGCACGGCCTCACGCAGCGCCTGCGACTCCTACATACCGGCCTGTAGCGCTGAAGCGAGAAGAAAGAGGATCCCAACCTTCGATCAAAAAAGACACGCAATACCAAGACAAAATGGGCAGAGGAAGGTGACGCACCCGCATTCTCCCCCTCCAGGTCGTGGATCGTCACACGGAGCTGCGAGGTGACAGTTGTCAGCTCGCCGACCTGATTGGAGAACTCCAAGATCCTCCGATCAGCGTCGGCGTCACGTTCGTGCGCCCGGTTCGAAACGTCCTCGAAGCGAGCCACGACATTGTCACGCTCCTGGCGCTTGTCGCCATCAAAATCTACACGGATGATGATGTCAGGCATTCAACAAAAAATCACAAGCAACACTTACAGTGGGGAGGTCTCCTACATTACCGTGGTGGGAGAAGTCCTCGCGGAACACCGCGACCGCCCTCTGAAGCAAATCCACCGCACGGGCCACGAGGTGATCATGCTCCTGGAGGGAGGCGGCGACACGGTTCCAGTGTCGAAGCTCTCACCGATCATCCAGCACAAACACCGGCTCCTCCTGGTTCCCTCAGTTGACCCAGGCGATCGGATCGTTGTCCCCGAAGGCACGGCGGTCGGGACCCAGCCGACGCAGCGCCCCAAGGGCAACGTTCCTCCTAGCGCCAGCCGCCTCGCCCGGCGAGGTCGCGCTGGACTAGGACGAGGACGACCTTCGACGCGCGGGCAGCCACCACCTCCTCCTCTGTGAAGGATCGGGGAGTCACTGTGCCCCGGGCTGGCATGTTGGGAGGAAGGGGACTATCTAGGGGCCCCTCCTCACTCGCCCCGGTCACCGCCACCTCGGCCTCAGATGGCACGGGCGCGCGATGTCCGCTACCCCGTCCGTATGGACAACACTGCCCTCATAGGCCTCGCCCGCCGCGGTCACCACCGCGACATCCTCCGTCGTTGTGGCCAACTAAGCCCCCTCGACGTCCACGTCCATGAGGTCACCCAAGCCGTCCTCCTCCCCGGAGTCGTCAACAACTACCACCTCCGGGGGAGAGGGCGGCGCGACAGCCGCGGAACCGGCACCAGCGGGGTTCGACGGCGTCACGCCAACGAAGGCGACGTCGCCCGGGGTCAGAACACCTCTGGTCTCACCGGCGCTCGCCATATCAAGGACCGGAGTGGCGCCACTCCGTCCCTCACCGGAGGACGTCACCCCTCGACGCAACTTCTTCCATCCCGCGTGCGTTGTGCCTCCAGTGACCCTGAGACGATCATCACACACTAGCAAGCGTGAGCCAATCTCTTTTCAACAAAAGGGCGAAGAAAGACTTCATTAATTGCAAACTTACCGCGGGGAGAAGATGCGAGCGCGCTTCCTCTTTGGCTCCGACTCGCCGCGGACGGTGGCGCTCGAACCTCCGCTCTGCTCGCCCCCACCTCAAACGGGGCGGAACATGGAGTGACTGGTGTGCCATCGGCGACGTCACTCCCGGAACCCCCAGGGGCCAGATGCGCCCTGAGCGTTCTCACCAGGGGCACCTCCACCATGGGCGCATCCCCCGCAGGGTAGCGCAAGGTCCTGTCCGCCAGCGGCGCCAGCACCACCTCAGACAGAGGACGCATGTCCTCGTCGCAATCATCATCATCATCATCGACATCTCCACTGAGGCCCTCCCAGTACTCGTCGGACTCGGTGGGAGACTCCTCCTCTGATTCCCCAGCGCAGCGCTGCCTCGCCCGCTGCTGATCCAGCCCTGTGCGCCTCAAGGCCCTGTCGGCTTTCCTCCTCCTCCTCTTGAAGACATCCGCTTGCTGTCGCGCATTCGCTCCTATTGGGAATATGCCCTAGAGGTAATCATAGAGATGATGTATTCCTTGTATCCATGACATGTTATGAATATCCATTAAAGACAACTTGTATCGATTAGCAATTATGTGAATTGCTTGTGAAACTCTTTTACTTGTATGGTTATTATAAAAGTTGTCCCTGATCGGAGTTCGTGCAAGAATGCACATGAATATTAGATCAGCACATTATTAGTTGATGACTATGTTTCACAAGTCATGGACATGAGATGTCAAACTAATAATGTGGGCACATGTAGGACATGGTGCTGGACAAACCCGACATGAGATTGTCTCTATACACATCGTGTACGTTATGTCCTTAGACCTAAGATTGTCGTATGTACTCAAGATGTGAAACGACCTACCCTAGGACTACCAAACGCTACTCTGTGACTGGGTAGTTATAAAGGTAGCTTTCGGGTTTGTCAGGAAACATACTGTGAGACATAGCCAATCAAGATGGAATTTGCCACTCTCCATATGAGAGAGATATCCCTGGATCACTCAAATGATTAGATCATGAAATGCATGGCCGTGCTTGGGTTAAGTGTTAACTCACGAGTTGAACCAAATATCATGAGGCAAAGGAATAACATGTATATTGTATTGTGGTGGTTCGTCTGATATGATCATAGCGTATGCATATGAGTTGACACGCCTTGCTAGAGGCCGCTATCAACTATTGGTCGAGTAAGAGTGCTTGGGCCATGTCTATGTGTGCGTAAGCCCATAGGGTCGCACGCTTAAGGGGCTGGAAGCCTAATTCAGGTTGGACCTGAATTAGACTAGGTTTAGGGTTGCTAATGGGCCTCCAATGTGGGAGCTCATTAGGACGCCTATATAAGCAAGGGGTGGGTGCGGGGCGAGATACTCACGTCCTTTGGCAGCCGCCGTCGCCCTCCCCACGCTCGCGCCTAGTACTCCTCGCGGACCTAGCAGTCCAGAGGGGTGACGCTTCTTCCCTGCACGTGTGGGATTCCTCGGAGGTGCTGTATCTGGAGCACAAGGACGAACCACGAGAAGGATACGTTGAGACGGACGACCTCGCAACTGCACGGCATTGCTGCGACGCGCATGACTACATCAAGCCGCTTCCGCTGCACCTGCGCGTTTAGTGGTAACCTCGTGATCTATAACTAGCACTAGTTCCTGGTTTATGGGGTAGAAAAATTTTGTTTTCTGGCTAGCGTAGCAACCTCATAACCCTACAGCTCCATGTTCGTCGCCCGCTGCGCCGGCGGAACGGGAAGGGGAGCGGCCACGTGGCATGCCGTCGAGCGGGGTCCCTACAGAGGGAGGACGGGAAAAATGCAGGGGTTAGGACCAGCGAGAGAAGGCGACGCAATGGAAAAAATTGACACCGTGCCATATGTGCTTACCAGAGGGACGAACGCTGGGTCCTAGCGCATCAGGGGGCAGTGGTTGATGTCGTCGGGGGTGAACGTGTTCCCCAGTAGCCCCCTCATGATGGCGACCGTGCGGTCGAAGCTCAACTCTTTGGCCACCATTGCAGTCCCCTTGCGTGACGCCCCTGGCACCATGTCGTTCAGCAGACGCACCCGCGCCATGAGCGGTAGCACCCGACGCTGGAGGAACTACGCAACGACCCCCACGAGGTTCAGCCCTGGTCTCGGAGCTGCGTCAAGCTCCGGAGGTAGGGCTGGATCACCTCGAGTTCATGGGGGGTTGGGCCGTAGTGCCAGCTAGGGAGCTCCTCCGCGAAGCGCCGGCCCGTGAAGGCCGGGAGCGGCGCCTCGGAGTGGTTCTGAATGTAGAACCACTGCGAGTGCCACCCCCGGTTGGATGAAGTCGCCTGCGCCGGCATGTAGGACCCCAAGTTGGCAGTGCGAAGGATGATTGAGCACCCCCCGCACGACGCCATCGACCTCACACCGCCGGAGTTGACGAGGAATAGCAACGCCCGGAAGAAGTGCTTCCACAAGACAAAGTCCGGCTCCATCGCCAGTATCCCTTCCAACATGGCCGCAAAGGCCGTGAGATGGAGGACGGAGTTGGGATTGAGGTTGTGGAGCTCAATCCCGTAGTGGTGGAGGATTCCACGGAAGAAGCACGACGGCGGCGTCCCGAACCCGCGCTCGTGGAATGGGAGGAAGGAGACCACATACCCCTCTGGCGGGTTCGGCACGTCGACACCGGTGGGGACAATCCACTCGACGTAGTCACCGGCGGAGAACTCGGGGCGCAGCAGCCCCGCGCCCACCATCTCGACCGCCCGCGCATACTCAAGCGAGCAACGGGCCTAGCTCCTATCCGGATGCTCTCTGGCCATGAGGGGCACTCCTGAAGAACGGTCTGTGGCGCGGTGGAGGGCGAGGCTAAGGCGGAAATGCGGCGACACAAACCCTAGATGCAAAGGGAGGCGACGCGAACAAGAGCAGGAGACGAGGAAGGCAAACAGTACGAGCTCAGGGGAGATGACGCGGCACATAGATATTTATAGGAACCCGGAAGGCGGAGCGGCGCCTCATCGGTTCTCCACGCCACGACCCCACTACTCGAGTCGCATTAAATGCGGCCGCTCGGATACATCGCTTCCACTGTTCGCGGGAAAATCGGGAGCCACACGCACTGTGGCAGGTAACTGACACCACTCGCCTTTTTCCTCGCTTCGATTCGCATCCCGTATCTATCATCATTACAGGATCCACCCCGGGTCCACCGCACCGCACGCATAGATCTTTCTCACACACCCCCAGCCAAGGCACACACCTCCCGAGGGCAAGCGCGCCTCGGAAGAGCCTCTGGCTCGTCCGAGCTCGGCCAACAAATGCAAGGGTCGGAAGGACGCACACGTGGTGCAACCAGCGGCAACAGCCCATGGGCCCAGGTAAGATAAAGGGATCGGGGCTATAGACGCTCCTGATGGCCCATTACGGTCCAGAGATACGGAGGCCGACCCAGCGGGGTTCGAAACGGCCGACTCAGGACGACAGAGTGAGGGGTCGAATAGGGAATGGACACACTAGCGGTCATTAGCCTGGCAATCGAATGCTAAGGTCATTCCCAAATTTCACATTTTAGTCCATCTTTATGGATGATTGATTCATGGTATTCCTACCGAAGGAAGGCAGCAGGCCCCCCGGGACCCATCGAACGGACCCGACTACTAGATGAAACTGATTTGGGGTGATCCACGACATGGGCCACAAGCCGGAACCCCAGTGAAAGGGAATCGAACACCCCACTCAGATTTGCCCGCTAGCAACTCGATGAGCAGCCATGGTTTGTCTGCCTCAAGGATAGCATTGTTCGGCTCATATTCCCTCTTCTCGCAGAGAGATGCGCGGGGAACGAACAAAAAAGATGACACAGACCCGAGACGATTTTCTTTACATCAAGTAAAGACTCGAGGGGCTGGCGCCGCACCACAGGGCAAGCCTCACGCGCCAGAGGTCCGCACAGGTGAACACAAACACATTTCATTATATATATATATATATATGCTTATATTAATCCTTGTAGGGGTTACACGCTCTCTAAGAGCCACATGGTGTGTACACCCAATCGTAAGAAACCAAAGACACGAAAGCGATTACAAGGTGGACTGAAGGGAAATCCCAGGCCGAAAGGCCAAAAGCTAGGGGGGCCGTTACGGCCCTCACGCTAAAAACGCATCGCCGACCAACACATCTGCGTATCCAGGTCAGACAACCCAGCCACGGGGCTCGGGAAGGACCTGCCCGATATGCAAGATCGCGTCGGACGGCGGCGCCACGACCCATGGATTATCCTGGACAGGCGTGCTGCAGCTGTGGGAGAACAGCGGACGCCACGTCTTCAGGAAACCCTGGGTCATGCTCCTCCTCCGGGGTTGATTGGGCACTTTACAGCTAAGTCGCCTCAGCTACTCCATGATCAAGGACGCCACCGACGAGCGACTCCGAGCCCGCCATGCATTGGCAGCTCTGAGACCACCGACTCCGCCGACGGCGATATCTCCATCAACCAACAGCCAAGGATGAGCCAACTCCTGGAGTCATGTAGGCTAACTACCATGACTTTCCCAGTGGACACATCCTTGACTGCCCTCTGGGGACGGAGTGCAGGATCCATCCGAAAGGATGGACTCTATGCCTCCCACCCCCGAAAGCGATTCGTGCAGGGGGTGGTGACAACCTCTCGCCCAACCAGTGGCCAGAACCAGCGAAGCTATGCGCACCTCACAGAGCTTCCCCTAAGTTCTGCCACTAGGCGAAACGGGACACCTGCACCCCTAACGCAGAACTTCCCCTGAGCTCAGTACACTCTCAAAAAGCCGCCTGCCAGGGTGGCTCAAGGGTATCTCCATTGAGACCTCGGAGGAAGAAGGTGGGGAAAGCCATGCTGCGGAATTGTGTGTTTTATCTCGCTGCCGGCAGCCCTTATTTATAGCCCGCCAGGGCACCCACACGACGGTCGACCCGTGAAGCTACAACGCTCTGCCTCCCCCAATTAAACCGCACTGAGCGCCAGTGTCCATTTCAGAGGGGGCGCCGCAGAGCCATAAATGGCCAGGCAGACGGCAGGCTCAGGGTACGTCGTTCAAAAGTTTGACCACGCGAGGGCGGAGCATACGCAGCGCCCTCAAATGGGAGAACACGGTGCACCCACTTTTGGGTTAAGAGAGGCGCAGTCAGACCAGACCGATGCCGACCCGACATCGACTGATCAGGCAGACACCCAGGCCGAAAGACAACACTGTGCAGTCCCGATTTGTCACCTCAGAGCGCGCCAACCCGAGTACAACAGTACGCCCAATGGCAGGGCTGGCGTGCAAGCGAAGCCCTGACTCCGTACGTGCGGGGCAGTCCTCTTCTGCTCCTCACCCCATGAGAGGGGCGAAGGCCCAAACACGGTAGGCTCGAGCGAATAAGCCCTTAGGAGAAAAAAACTTTCTTCTAAGGCCTCGGGGGCTACACCCGGCGGGTGCGCTCGCGCGCACCCACCGGAATCCAAAAACTTAACCAAACACCATAATCACTCTCAGAAGCCTCCGGTGTAGTCCTTCACTACATCGCAGGCTCGGGGGCTACTGTCGGATACCTAAGAATAGGGTACCCTAACTTCACACTTCACAAAAACAAAATCGTCCCTGGGGGCTCCACCGCCTCGCCCGAGCCAGGGTGACGTCATTACCCTCGGGGGCTTTCCGTCCCAAAACGGCTAAGGCAGAAGCACTCCCTCGGGGGCTCTTCCACCTCGTCCTAGTGGGGGTGACGTCATCCGTGATGACATCCACCCTCGGGGGCTTTCCGCCCCAAAACTGCCAAGGCAATGGCACCCCTTCGGAGGGCTTTCCGCCCTGTCCGAGCCTTGATGACATCATCTGTGACGCCATCTGCCCTCGGGATCTCTTCGCCTCGTCTGAGCCATGGTAACGTCATCCCTGACGCCACTTGCCCTCGGAAGCATTACTGACCCCTGCACACTTTACCCTATAGTCAAAAGGTCCACAGTACAGACTCGTCCTTGGGGATGGGGGTCGAAGGCGTGGAACTCCATGCCTACCCCTGTAGAATCCTTGTGGGACACGCTCTAGTACCGAACGACCGTTGATTGACTCTTCCCATCCCTCCGGTGGACATCTGAACAGGGATCAGGGAGTACTCGGTCTCGTCCGACGGAACGCAGGGGTGCCAGGTCGTGTTCTGCCAACCTCCGCCCATGCCCAAATATGGCAACAGGGACACCACCAAGTACAAGGCGTGTGGCTACAGTTGCACCAAGGACGAACAGAACACGGGCGGCGTGCCAAGAGGCGCAGCTTTCTCCGGGAAGGAAGACAAACAGGAGGCAGAAGCGTCCCCCAAGTCAACAGCCCATATGGGACCCACGTTTCCTCTCTCACACTGTACTCCTCCATCTCTCCCTAGGTATAAAGGGGGAGAGTGGACCTCCAATATCTCTCTCTCGACACTCTGAACTCTTTTCCACTCATTCACACACACTCATACTCGCACACGCGCGAGCTCTCACCACGAACCTCGAATCACATACGCACGTGACCTGGGAACCAGCTTCCCTCTCTCACCAAATCTTGTAGCTCCCCTTTACGAGCTCTCCACGCTCGGTAACACGACTCAGCAGCAAACTGGACGTAGGACATTCGTGCCTGAACCAGTATAAACCCTGTGTTCTCCGGGTGTAACCATCTGATCTCTAACACGCTTAGAAATTTATTCGTTGGCCGTCTAGACCCCGTCATTTTAGACACCGACACTTTCGTTCTTGTTTCAAGCTCTATATTCTTCTCACTTCCATCTATACAAACATGCGCAAAACATTAATAATAATTAAATAAATATCTCTACTTAAGAGACCAAAGTGGACAAAAATTATTAAAATATATTATCCTCCCTCCCACATAACTATACCTAAAATAACCATATTAAAAGGCATTAGTATAGTGCTCGTGCTAACGCCATGGTTTTTTTAGTGATGCACATGAAAACAATGAAAGTGATATTTTTTAATAGTTGATGTTTTACGAAATTGTAATCGAACATGTATATAATCTGGGAAATACTTTTGCGTAAAAGTGATAATCAAGTTATTTCTTGCATCATCTCATTTACAACATGTCTGTATTTTTTTGTTCTGCATAAATCAAATAAGTATTTTTTGATAAGAAAGAAGAAACATAATATATGTGATTATCGTCTATATTTGTTTAGAATATATGTTAGGAATTCATGTTTCAAGGAATAAAGATTGTTGTTCCACGAAGACTTTGTGGGTTTTATAGCGAGACTTGTGAAATGTAGTTGTATATGGCATGCTTGGATCATAACCCTTATAACGTACAAATGGAGGAAGCAGGTCCATAATGTGGCGTCGCCGAAAGTGATCGCGCGTATGAAATAGGAAGGCTAGGAAACAAGAGTGAAACAAACGGATATATAGAGAGAGAAGGGAATAAATCAATGGATGGATTTTGCATGCATTATTTGCGTATAGGTCCATCACCGCTGATTAATACTGGAAGATGATGATTGCATGTAGCTGATCATTTTTAAAACACAGAAGCAGCAAAAACTCCAACGGGGAGTTTAGAAATTCAGAAATTGCTTTCAATCCTCACCTTGCTCAGCGTGATGGTCGTCTGTATCGAACCTATCGTGATACAACTTGCCGCGTCCTACCCGGTTGCTCGTCGCGACCTGTATCAAGTAGCTGATCATATAAAACTTTAATTATTTTATAGGACCGTCACTGCTGATTAGCACTGGAAGATGATAATCGCAAATAGCTGATGATTTTAAGAACAGAGAAGCGGCAACAACTCTAGATGACGGGGAGTTTAGAGAAAAGTTGTGAAACCTCATCTTGCTCGGCGTGATGGCGAGCATTATTGAATCATGTCGTAATACATCTTGTCTTGGCCTTCGCGTCACTCGTGTCGCGTCCGTCGCCGCCGCCTGATCGTCGTTTGCGCCAACGTCGCGAGCCCAGACCTTCGTGTCCCGGACTACCAATCATACATTTAAGTATTATTTCCATGATTTTGTTACCTTGAACTTCAGATCGTCACCAGAGTGTTGGTGGAGGCTAACGTTTTACTCCGGTTCAACTCTAAAAATGGTTGTGGTTGCTGCCGACGCCCCTGTCCGTCGCGGCGTAGCCAGCCTACAGTAGTGGTGGGTGGCCAGCAGGGTTACTCAGCTAGCGTGATTGCCATGAGCGCTATGTCCATCGCATTATAGGCGGAGAAAGTCGTGCACGTGATAATCGGGACTCGGGTAGATCTGAGAGACGGCGGCCAGCGAGATCAACGCGTGTTCGTGTGTTTTTTTTGTATTTTGATTTGTTTCCTTTTCTTTATTCAGTGGTGATCGTGTGTTTATTTTGTTATTTTTTATTTGTTTCCTTTTATTATTCGGTGGCAAGATCGATCGGTGTTTTTTGTTGTTTTTTATTTGTTTTCCTTTTTATTCAATGGCGAGATCACTTGATTGACATCCAGAATTCGTGCATTTTTTATTGTTCACATCGTGTGTTACCTTTTGTTATTTGTACTTGCAAATTTCAGGAATCGATCCCTTGTCGTAGAGTTTGAAACCGGTGGAGGTGAGTGGAGGTGAGAAGGTGAGAAGGAGGGTGGGAAGCCTGGCTGTGGGGTTAGGGAGTGAGATCCAGACTTCCCACTTTTTTAGAAGTTTTCAATTATAATAGAGATTTATAAAAAAAACGCTTAAATAAAGTACCATACTATTTCCCCATTCATAAATAATTGTGGTTCTCTCTTTCTAATAAAAAAAATATGAGTAATTTAGATAAAAATAACTGTCGTCCTCTCTTTGTATATTTATAGTATATAATTACTATCATTAATAATTAGATAGGTTGTTGAATATATATTCATAATAAAAAAATTGAAGATAAAAGTATTGCACGTATTTTAGTCAAAATTACAACAGAAAAAACAAATATTTAGGAACAAATGGAGTATTTGTGATCTTCTAGATAAAAGCACGATTCACATGCAAATAGGAGCATGACTAATCAGTGAACGTTCATCAGATTCTTATCAGGTAAACGATTAAACAACCTTGTAATTTTTCTTTTAAAAAAAACAAATTCAGCAACTTTTCTTTTTTTGGAAAGGTTTACATTTTTGGTAAAAAATATTCTTTTAACTTTTTTTGGAAAGTTACAACGTTATACTCGTAGCTTTTACATAGCTTTTACAGATAAATTTTCTAACAAACTTTAACATATAACTTATACACATGACTTTAACATATACCTTCAACATAACACAGTTATGAACATAATTATACATATAACTTACTACGTGATAAAGTTATACACATAACATTCATATATAGTACTTTACGAAACAAACTTATCAACATAATTTCATAGAAAGCTACAAAGTTATACACAAATTTTTTATGTATTGCTTATTTATATGACTTAGATGTATGGACTTAATTATACACGAAATTTCATAGAAAGCTACAAAATTATACACATAACTTGATGAATGGCTTAGATGCAAAGTTAGAATTATAAGTGACATTTTCAAACTTAAATGTGCAAATTAATCTTACATATTAGTAGAATATGAAAAATATGTATGAAAATAACTATATAATATAACTTAAAAATATGTAACAAAAAATCGAATGGTGGGAAAAAAGGAAGAAAAGAAAGAAAGTCCGTGCAGTGTGTAGGTCTATCCATGCCACCGAACGGATCAGCAAATATTTATTCAATAAAACTTTGTGTATAAGTTATATGTTACAGGTGCAAACCATAACCTTCGTGAAAACTCATGCAAACCATGACAAAAAATTCGTCTAAATTCACCAAAAAATCACACATGTAGATGATATGATTATACACAATTTTGTAAAATATCTTGTGCAAATTCGACTTCGTTTGTTAGATATAAAAATAACAAATTTCTAACAAATCATTTAGACATCTTTCTGGCTTAAAATTTCTTATTTTATATCTCACAAATGAAGTCGAGTTTGGATAAGATATTTTATAAAGTTATGTATCATCGTATCATCTACATGTGTGATTTTTTTTGTGAATTTAGATAACTTTTTTGTCATGGTTTACACGGGTTTTCACGAAATTATAGTTTGCACAGGATATGTTCCCTATGTTAATACATATAAATTGGTACTAGAAAAAAACTATTTTAGTTTTATATAAGTTGGATCTAGTTTTGTTTGCCGCGTCACGTAGATCAAATCAGTGTAAACAGAATTTAAAATGAATATATTATTTAAAAGTTACGTCACCAGAAAATAAACATTTTTCTTGTTTTAATCCAGTATATCAGTGCTGATGTCAGCGCGCAGGGGAGAGGGGCCGCAATCCCATGGTGCATGAAGGGACGCTTAAATGGAATTGTGTGCAAATAAGAGAACTACTCCCTTCGTTTAGAAAAAATCAATTCCTAAAATCCGTGTCAGTCAATTTTTTTTAATTTTGACTAACTTTATAGAAAAAATATAACAACACATATGACTTAAAATGAACACCATACAAAAATATATTCTTAGATAAATCTAATGATACTAGTTTGATAACATAATATTTAATATTTTATTCTAGAAATTTAGTTAAAGTTAAAAAAATTTGACTTAGGACAAAACCAACAATCTATTCTTTTGTGGACGAAGAGAATAGAAGGTAAAATTTGACTTGTGTTGAATGCCCATATTTATTGTCATAGTATAACACTTTTTGTTCCCTAAAAAATGCTGATGGAGCAATGGTCAGGTAAACATGACCATACGTGGGGGCACTGTTCATCTGAGTACTGAGGCACTGTTCTTAGACGAATGACGCCGTTCCAGATGAGGTGTTTGTGTTTAAGAAACAGAAGAAGTAGGAACCAATGGCACCAAAATCCAAGACATTTTCAGAAATAATGGTCAACAAAGAATCCGTTTTTATAATTACTAGCTAATTGCTAGACCAACTCATCGGTAGGATTAATCTTGGCAGAGGCCTTGATGTCGCTGGCGGCATCTTCGTTGTCGGGGAGTGCCTGATACTGTTGGTCTCTGCAGAGCACAAGCAGATAGAAGCCAGTGAGGACGACGAACGCGGTCATGCACCAGACGAGGACAGCCAGCAGTGGCGGCATGACCGCGGCGACGCGGTAGGCGAACGCGCAGCTGAGGGAGGTGGAAAGCACCCACACGGCGGCCTGCACGCGGCGCCTCTCCCCGGCGGGCGAGTCCGGCTCGAGCCTCTCGGCGCGCCGGAGACACGCGAGGAGCCCGGCGAGGAGGGAAGCGGCGGCGACGACGAAGGCCAGGTTCTGCGGGTCGTGACGCACGCGCCACGCCGTGACGGCCAAGCTGTAGCACACGATGACCAACGCCGTGGCGCGGAGACAGTTGCCGCAGACGCGCCGGAGCGGCGGGGACACCGAGTCGTCGGGCGATTCTGGCCCCGAAAGCTTGGTGTAGACGGTGACGCTGCTCTTGGTTGCCATTGCCATGGATATGATGGATGGGATGGAACGAAGAACAAGGGACGGGAGGGCCTCGATCGGTTCAGCAGAGCTCACACTCTCACTGGCTTGGTTGTTGTGGTGTTCAGACGTGCAGGGGCAGTGCGAGACTCCCATAAATTTATATAGGGAAAGAACGCGGAGAGTGGCGATCGTCTTGAAGTGCCCGAAGTCGTCGCTTCGTCAGTTGACGACGCGGTGGCTGGAAGGACTAAATTATCAGAGCGGACGGGGCAAGTTTTACTGGTCCCTCGACCTATTCTTGGTGGCCACAACCATTTCTCCCAACTTTCCCCCTCCACTACGCGGTATGAGCGTTGAGCGAACATTGAAAAACGCGCTATGCATCTGCAAAGTTCTGCCCGACAATTCGAGAATCGCGAGCATGCTCGATCTCGAACCAGGGGTGTTGTTGCTGTCTTCTTGTTCAGGATGAGGCCATGAAGGCTGAGCAGGGATTCGAGGCAAACAATTTTATAGTTGACTCCATCCAACATGGTCAACTCTTCAGCCAAAAGAGGGAAGCACCAAGCCGGCTTTGTCAGGGCCGGCCCTGGGGTAAGCAGGACGTGCCACACTGCCACCGCCATGGGCCTCGGAGTAGTAGATTAATACTAGTATAAAATTATTATAGTAGATTAGTAATTAGTACTAGCATTAAGCTATTATAGTACGGTGTACGTACATAGCATTCTATGCTATGGGCTATAAGCCAATATAGGAAGCAGAGCTGCAAGTCTGAAAGCTTTTAACCTTCGACAATGCTTTCTATTTCCATTCATGAAAGAGCTTTTTTAACCTCCACTTCAAAAAAAAAAGAGCTTTTAATAGTTCAACGGTTTCTATACTATTTGATGATTAATTTATTTATAGCTTACTTTTAAGTATTACTTGTGTGTTGTTTATTTAAATTTTAGAATCATGGGATATAATGTCGTCTAAAAAGTTCAAATCTGATAATGATAAAAGAAAAAGACAAGTGGTAATGACCATTCTTATTATCAACGGCTTTCATTGTCGAGGGCCAAAACAAGCGGTGATGAGGAGTCTAGAACTGGTGGCGATGAACTTTTTGTAGTAGTTGCTATTCAAAAAAATTTCATGAGTGTTACTAATACAGCTGCTTCGACTAATCCTCATAAGTTATCGATTTTTAAAAAGTGGATTAGGCCTCTATATTAGTTGTCGATCCAAGCTAAAAAAAACTCAGGAGTGGCCCTGGGCTTTGTCACTGTCAGAGCCTCGCTACTTGAGTGTTCAGGTTCGTGGGTCGCTGCCGTGGTCACCTCACAGTCTCACAGAGCCATTTTCTTTATTTATTTAATTTGAAACGCGTATGAATTTTTATTTTATTTTTTTAGTATACAGTACAACGCAGACACTCAACACGCACGCACACTCGCCCCTACGAACTCACGCACGTAAACCCTACCCCTATGAGCACCTTCGAAGGACTTAGCCGGCAAATCTTGAAGTTCACGAAGTCACCACAGGCGTCTCGCTGTCGACGGGGACGTCGTCTACCACTTAATGTGTAGCGCCGGAAAATCCTGAAATAAATTTAGAATAAAGTGTTGCACCCAGGATTTGAAACCTGGGTGGGAGCCCCTAACCAATGGTCTTTGTCATTGCGCCGTGAATCCTTTGACTATGAATTTTTATTTTCTATCTGAAGTGTAACGGAAGGACACCGCGTTGTCTTGGTCCCCCTTGATGGCCTTGCTGGTCTGATCAGACCCAGACACTGTAGTGTGTTTCATTTGCAGCCTCTTCCGAAAGCCATGGGACCAGGCAAGCAGATCTGATCCTAGGCTCGAACGTCTAGCATCGTTGCCAGGCCAATCTTCTAGTTTCGAAACTGTTCTTGTAGCTCAGGTAGCAGTCTTGAGTGGTCCTGTTTAGAATAGCTTAAGTTCAGTTTTCTCACGCTTCAATTCTAAGCTACATTTTTAATCAAACAATCGCTCCCTCCATTCCAAGCTGAGAAATATCTTTGACTAATTTTATATAAATAATTGTCCGATTATGTGGCACGTCATGTGAGCATGTCTCCGCAGCAGCACCCTATGTGAGCCCTGACTTGGCATGGGAAAAGGCAACTAGCAAAACTCCCAAAATAATACGGTGTAGGTAATTATGAAGTCTGAGAAGAGCATGATCTAGACCTCTGAGTAGCAGATGATTTAATCACTACTCAGATGATTTAATCACTACTATGGCATGGTCTCTACGCAGGACAACTCACAAGGAGCCAATGCCATATATTCCACTACCTTGTGTTAATTAACCAAAATAATCAAGATATTTTTATTGCAATTCTAATTCTTTGATAATTAAAGTTTTCAATTCAGTGTATATCTTTGTTAAATTGCAACTAAGTCAACTAGCAAATTCAACATGTATATGGTGTAAAAGGTGGTTTGGGTGCACCAACATACCCAGTTCTATTATAAAATTACAAAAGCAAATTAAATGATGGTGTAAACCAGCGGTTTGGGTGCACCAATATATCCCAAAATAATTATTAAAGGCACAAGTGTAATATGTATTTGGTGCAAACGGTGTTAAGGTGCACCACGTATTTCAAAATATAATAGAAATACACATTGCATTCTATAATACTATAATCAAATCACAATTTATACAATGACAAGGTACATCAAGTACATAGCAACATCAAACAAAATATGGTTAAACTGATGTTCTCACAAGAAAATAAATTAGCTAAGTTATATGCAAATTAAAAGTACTACTATTAAAAAACAAAAATAACAAATAAATAAAAGTTCCTTGGCAATTTTGGGCCAGGGTGGCCCGGCGGCATGCTCACAGCCTAGCAGGTAGCTAGGCGCGGCTCAACAAGCCAGGCAAGGGAGGGTGCAGTCAGCACCGGGCCATAACCTGAGCTTGGGCCATTGTTTCGGCCCATTCGCCTGCCTCCCACACTGACGACATATATAGAGGTGGCGGTTAGGGTTTAGGAAACCTTAACCAAACCTTAATTGCCCCAACCTCCAATCTCCACCGTCGTCCAACCGTCGCCGTTGTGCACCGCCATCACCTATGATGCGGCTCATGCTCATGTTGTTCATCATGATATGCCTCTTCTCCCTCCTCCCATTCCTCTCATGGCAGATTAGGGCCGAAGCATATACTCCAGCCATCAAGGTCGGTTGACAGGTTGAATCCCGCCAGTCCATGGCGAGCTCCGTCCACAAGGGTTGTTGTTATGAGCCAGGAATGGCGGATTCGCCCCCGACAGCCCTTCCGAGGCCGCTTAGAGGCCGAGAGCCGCCTCCCTCTTGTTCGAGGAGAGGTAAACTCGACTATGAGGAAGCGGGCGGGCGGGAGGACGTTCCAATACTGTCTCCAATGGCAATTTTCCATGACGTATGCGTAGGAGAGCTAGGATGGTGGAGGTGGTGGTGGTGGCGGGAGATCAATGTCGACGTCATAGGTGAAGTCGGGTGGCCAAGCTCAATGTTGGCGCTGCTGTTGGGGGCGGAGGGGCACCACGACGTGTGCCCATGGAGCCACCGACTCTGTTCCATGACAGGGCTAGCGTGGTCGACGACAATGATGGTGGGGGCAGCAATAACATCATCGGCGTTGTCGGCAACCAAAACGGCATCGGTCACGCCCTCGCACGTTTGACAAACATGGACGTGCCATGTGTTGGACAGACGTCGGGGGCGAACTGCAGGGAGGACAGTGGGTGCGGCAACGAACGAGGCTGCAGGCACGACGATGACAGATGACGGTTACCGCTTTCTCCATTGTGAATGCCATGGGAACGATGAGTCGGAATGCTCTGGTCCGATATGTCTCGGAGGACATGGTGGGTGGCGCCCTGGAGCATGTACCGGCAAAGGCCTCCAGCTTGATTGACACGGTGGATGGCAGACTCCGCAGCGTTGGTGATTGAGTCAACCATCACGTTTATGGAGGGGGACAGAGGGTCGTCATCTTCTACCTTAAGAAAAGAAAGAATTCTTTGTGAGCCATTATAAAAAAGATCACATTTCCTTGTATGACACTAAAAAAGTTTGGCGGTCTTCAACACTATTGTTCTAAACTTTTTGTGTCCTCAATGCCATTGCCGTCAGATTGGGCTCTAACGGTGTCAATCTGCGAGTGTGAAAAGTAAAAAATACCCTTAGGTCTAAATATGTCATTAATTGTTTTTATCATATTAATAACTTCAAATGAAAAAACTTTAAACTCGAAAGTTGTAGATCTCATCGAGATATACAACTATAAAAATTATTTTCATTTAATTTTGAAAAAATATATATGATTTGATATGATTAATATGTCTTAGAAAAATCATATTTTTTGGTGAAATTAAATGAAAATATTTTTTATATAAAAAAATGTAGGTCTCGATGAGATCTAAAACTTTCTAGTTTTGTGTTTTTTCATTTGAGGTCATTAAAACGCTCAAAAAAGTTAATGACATATTTAGACTAAGAGTATTTTTGACTTTTTACACGTGCAGTTTGACATCGTTAGAGCTGAATCTAACGGCAATGGCATAGAGGGCAGAAAAATATAGAACAATGGTACTACCAATTTTTTTTCCAGTGATATAGAAGGAAATACAATCTTTTATAATGGCTCACAAGGAATTCTCCCTTATGAAAATGACAACTCCAAGAAACTATCTTTCCAATGTTCTTTTTTCCCTATCACACAGGTGGTTGGAATAGAGTGCGTGATAATGCGTTACAAGTGCAAGAGCGATCAATAAAAATGATCGGTAGATCTTGTGTTGAATAGTATTGGTACCTATATTGTTTTGGGTTGGGTGGTTAATTCATAATCAGGTTCCAGGAAGCCACCTTCAGGTTGTTTGGTTACCTGTTTGGAGGTCCAAGCCAGGCTGCAGCAAGCCACCGACCACCTCCTAGCCTGGCTTCTGGAAAACGCAGGGATTGGTCGTTCTTTGGGAGCCAGGCTAGGCTAAGCCAGCGAGGGGAGTCTCCGCCACCGCCCAAAGCTCCTCCGCTGCAGCGCCATCTCCGTCGGCCCTCCCCGCTCGCCTCCCCCACGCTCCATCGACGACGACGGCCGCAACGCAGACTGCCGGAGCTCCTCCGGGTCCACTGTCGGTCGCCGGTTTCCCAGGCCAGCTCCTTGTCGTTCGCGCAGACCTTCCTGTTGGCGTCCGCGCAGCTTGTCGGCAAGCTCTTCCGCGTCCGCGCAGCCTGACGCTGTCCGACGAGCAGGTGGAGGCGTCGCGGATGCCAGTCGCCGGTTTCCCAGGCCAGCTCCTCGTCATTCGCGCAATCCTTCATGTTCGCGTCCGCGCAGCTCGTCGGCAAGCTCTTCCGCATCCACGTCCGCTTCCGCGCAGCCTGACGATGTCCGACGAGCAGGTGGATGCGTGGATGCGTCGCGGATGACGCTGCACCGGTTCGGCAACACCTCCAACAGCTCTCTCTGGTAGGAGCTCGCCTACATCGAGGCCAAGGGCCGCATGCCCGCATGCGCAGCGGCAACCGCATCTGGATCGGCTTCGGCTCCGACTTCAAGTGCAACAGCGTAGCCTGGGAGTGCATCCGCCCTGGTCTTGCTCAGTCTTGCTGCTCTCCAGAGATGCACACCACGTGTTCGATGGAATCCCTCAAAGAGGGTAAAGTTATTGACACCAAGAAGAGGTGATTCTACATGAAACAAATCAGACAACCAAACAAATCATTTGTTAGCCAGGCTTAGACAACACACTCAACCAAACAACTAGTAGTTGGTTTGCTGGAGACAGGCTAAAGCTGCCCAGGCTTGGATTCTAGCCAGGAAACCAAACACACCCATATACAAGCCCAATAGACATATGTCGGTTGACGAGGGTGTCTCTACGGAAACTATGGTATTTCTACATGGAACCGCCATTAGCATCTGCTAATGATAGGATTATGTAATTGATCATAAAATATCTAATCCTAACAAAAATAAAGAGGTACTATAATATATAGCTGACAAAAATTGATGTCACCTGTACCGTGTTTAGCTATGTTGTACTTAGTCAAAATATGATTATTTACTTTGCTCTAGGTTAGGTTATTGGTTAATGTAGCTACCAGCATAAATAAGCTGTACTAACCGCCTTGTTGGCCAACACAAAGACAGATAAGCTAAACTATCTGGACATTTTGACCATTGACCAAAGACAGCCCAAACCTAGCATTCAAAATTAATGGCTAAAAATGTGTATTTCTAACTTTCTTTCACGTAAGCGTAATGTATAATATAAAGGCTCTTCGACGGTACACCTGGAACATAAGTTTGTCTAGCATGTACCATCAATTTTTACAATACAAGTCAATACCATATCAAAAATATATTTGAAACATATTTCAGCATCTCCAATCTGACTAATTGTTAGTTGAACTTTACAAACTCGGATAATTAGAATGAGAGAGCACCAACAAATGAGTTCCCAGGTAAAAAAAATAAAAATGTAGCCCCGAAAATGAAAGGGACTAATCAGGGATCAGATCTGGATCATCTACATGATCAGATCCCATCCCATCCGGATCCGGTAACGTACCGAAACCAAAAAAAAAAAAAAAAAGTCCACCCGAAAGGGAAAGGAAGCTCCAGCCTCCAGCTCTCCGCCTCCCCCACGCCACGCCTCAGCTCGTTCCCCACGCCCCGCGTCCCTCTCCACCCACCACCGGACCAACCGAAGCTCCAACAGGCCGCGCACGCAACGCAAGCAGAGCCCGGAAATTCCATAGCCTCCTTCCTCGCATGAGCTTCCGTCCGGGCACGTAAGTTTCTCCTGCCCCGCCCCTGTCCTACGGTTCGACGCCACCGAGGTTCCCCTTGCTTCTGCGGAATCGAGGCTAAGGTTCTTGGTTTTCTTGCGCGAGAGCATTGCGAGATTCTGGACCCGAGCGGGAATGTAGCTCCTGCTGAATCTCAGGACCGCGTGCTTGCTGTTATAGTCTGGTTTAGTGGGCCGATCGGTTCTTGGTTCCTTGTTATTCATTCTGAGGCGTTGACCTGTGAGCACAACCTGTTCGTCGGTATTACTGACCGGAGCTTAGATAGAGTCTTGGGTAGTGAACCTGGAACTGTTACTACTTTAGTTTTCCACACTTCGTTTCGAGGAAAAAAGCGTGGAAAGAGCTTGCTTTGGCTCCGGCCCAGGATCACAATGTGGTGTTTATGCAGTCTTAGAATGTGGCAGCAAAGGGCAAGGAACCTGACTGACTCTGAACTTTTAGAGTTGGAATGGCTTTTGTGGTTCACCATATGTTCTGTAGATCTGAAACAATGGACTCAACTCCTGTTCTAGAGTAATTGTCAGTATATATGGCAAGCCTGTACTACCTTACATCTAGTTCAGTTAGAACTTAGAACAACACCAGAGCTGTGAGTTCAGGTTGATAATCAGTAGTAAATAAAGCAAGATACAGATGAGCACTCATGCTCTATTAGATCTAGTTCAGTTAGAGTGTCTGTTTCCACATGTCTGGCTATATAGACTGCATCATTTCCTCATGCATAGGCTAATGCATTTGGATACTGGTTTAACCTAAAACTTTTCATATGGTGATGGTGAATCCATCCATCATGAGGAAGATGGCCCTTTCAAATCTGAAGGGTAAGGAAAAATCTAAATGTCCCAACTCCATAACAGCCAAAGGTCACCAAACCTACAGCAAACACTTAACCTGACCAGAAATATTTAAATCACAAATATAACATGGCCTGCATTCAGAATTTTACACAGAAGATATCCATAATTTGTGCTTACATGCACATGCCAAAGCTAAATACTCACAACAGGGTAAAATGACCTTAAGGTTTCTGTACTGCATGATTTTGAATTGAGTAATCCAGTACGGCATCATGGTTTGCCTACACGAGTTACCTAAGATATCAATTTTGTTGAAATGCATTTTCTCCTGCAAAATTTTGCTTTTGACAGATTAGGCACCGTCAGATTTCCATGCTAACATCTCATGTCTGATCTGTGCAGCTGCTACCTGAGATGACTTGTTCTTAGCACCAGTTTTCATTTGGCCCTTACAACAGCAGTGAGATATCTGCAAATGCTGATAAGCTGGTTATTGGTTTTAACTTTGCCAAATAACTGTAATACTGTTGCGGCCAGGGGTTTGCGCCTTGGTTTTTTATGAGGGGAGGTAACTTTTTTTTATACCTTATCCTCATGTTCCATGCACAATAACTATAACATGTTTGTTGGGCCTTAAAACTCTCACTGTCATTTCAGAAGTGTGTTCAGTCTTTATAGTGAAGGAGCATTTTTGCATTAACCTCATTGGTTCTTCTGAATTTCACAGGAAGGTCAGATGAATTTTGTCGTTGCCAGGCGTGCCTTGGTAAGTACACACTACTTGGAGATGAAGAAAACCCACGATTGTCAATATATGACAGACGGCTCCCCTGCTGTGGCTGTGGAATAGGTTGGTCTTGGTGAGTCAATCTGCTTCAGCAATGAACTCCAATAGTCTTTTTCTTGCTTGTAAATGCTTTATTAAACATATTACTATTGCAGTTTTCTTCTAGGTTTCTTGTGCCCTATCATTTGGTACGGTGCAGCTCTTCTATATTGCTGCAAGTACTACGATCGGGACCCTCGTGAACGTCCTGGACTCACTGCTTCTTCTGTTCTGGTTAGTTTCCGAACTACTGTACATTCACTGCACAAACTCTTTATCCTATGAAGGAATTTCAAGTTTGTGCTATTAGCAATGAACTCATTTAAGTTTAAGTTCAAGGACATCATTTTGTTTCTTATTACAGTTCATCTGGTTTGGTTTGTGCAGGCGGTTATCTTTACAGCTGCAACTATTATAACCCTTTCTGTTCTGCTGATATGTTGTGTGAACAAACGGTTCTTGAATAGCTGCGCAGTTTGACCTGAATGATATAGCAGCAAGATATCTATTGGAAAACATCAGCGTTGAACTACTAACTGAAATATTCTTTAGATTCTTTAGTTAGTCTATTGTTGGACTGCAAAAGGGTAATCAAAGAAATCTGTTTAGCATGATACATTATCACCTGTGTCAAGTATTACCTGTGAGTGTACATTACAGATTACTGAATTAGTGGAAATTCTAAAGGTATAATATGCAGCAATTCCTTCTCTCCCCTGAAACTATTGATCAATTTTGTACTGGTAATTTGCCCGATCAGAAGAATCAAAGTTCAGAACTTGTATCCAACCTGGCGGAAATTACATGAGTAGATTAATCTGGAATGGAATTTGTGCTGCATTTTTATTATATATAAGCTCTATCACCTTTTGTTCCTTTCCCCGCCATTTTCCTGTGCAAAGGTAGCACGGTGCATCATGCTGCCTGTCTCCTCTTGATCCTAACTCTCAACCCGTTCTTGGTGTGAAGGACCACTGAGTTCTGTGGCTCAACGACATGGCCGTCGACGAGCTCCACCTGAAAATTGTATAAGATCGCTGCGGCGGCAATCTTGATGTTGCTGAGCCCCAGGTTCTTGCCAAGGCAGCTCCTGGGACCGCAGTTGAACACGGCGAATTTGTGGCTGGGCTCGTGCCGGACTCGTCCAATGTTGGACAGCCACCGCTCGGGTCGGAACTCATGGCAGTCGCCGCCCCATATCCCCTCCATCCTGCCCATGGCGTAGATGCAGAAGATGACCCTGGTGCCTTTGGCCACCGTGGTGCCGTCAGGCAGCACGTCGCTGCGAACGGCCTCTTTCTCCTCGAACGGCGCCGGAGGGAACAGCCGCAGCGTCTCCAGGACCGCCGCGTGGAGGTAGGACGCGGGCTGGAGCGCGTCAGAGTCAAACACGGGGTGCTTGCCGCCGCCGATGGCCGCGACCGTGGCGGTGGGTTGTAAGGATCTGAGCTCGTCGAGTATCTTGGCCTCGACGTGGTGGTGCGTGCAGAGCATGTAGAAGAACCAGGTGAGCGCGGCCACGATGAGGTCCTTGGCCGCGAACATGTATCCGACGGCGGAGTCCCGGAGGAACTGGTCCCTCTGCCGCTCGCTCACGCCGGCGTCCCTCGGCCACGCCATGTACAGTGACAGGAGGTCGCTGCCTTGGCTTCCGGTGGCGAGCCGTGACTTGCGTTCAGTGATCTCGCGGTAGACGAACTCGTCGAGGACCGCCTTGGCCTCGGCCAGCCTCCTCTCTGGGCCGACATTGAGCCACCTCAGAAGCCTCCACCACCAGGCAGGCACGATGTGCCTGAAGAGCACCGACTCGGTGGCCACCCTGGTCGCCTGCCCGAACGACGGCACCGGCGCTGAGGCAGCGGACAGCGTGTCGAGGTCGGCATCGAACGCGGAGGCGTACGACACGTCGAGCGAGTACCGCAGGAACACGTCCTCGAGATCAACGACGCCACCATCCCCATCGGCCGGATCATCCGCGGCGGCGCGGTCCAGGAACGGAACGAGCAGCCGCGCAGTCTGCCGTGCCATGGTGCACAGGACGAAAGACCGGAACGCCGGGGTGCCGAAGACGGTGGCGGCGACGTGACGCTGGCGCGCCCACGACGCAGCGTCCGCGACCAGTAGCCCGTCGCCGACGACGTCGAACATCTCCGCGAAGTCCCGGCCCTTATCGTAGCCCCCGTGGTTGGACGCCAGGCAGTGCTGGACGGCCGCCGGGTCGCACGTCAGCAGGAAGTCCGCGCGGGCGAGCCACGGCCCGCGGAACACGAACGTGCACCCGGACGAGCGGAGCGCGTCGGTGGTGGCGTCCAGGAGGCGGCCGAGGTTGGCGAGCACGAACGGGAGCATGCCCACCACGGGCCAGCTCACGGGCACGCGCTGCCGCCGCGCGCGCGCCGCGAGGCGCAGGGCGGAGAGGGAGACGAAGCACAGCGCAGCCACGAGGAACTCCGGGTAGGAGAGGGCCAAGCTCCGGAGGGCAGCCATGGGCATGGCAGAGCGTGCATGAAAGGTGGAAGGAACTGTGGCTTGGTGGCATGTACATTAGCAACCTTAGCATGGTTATTAGATACATAGGCGTGCATGGCAATGGCATGATGTGTGTTTATGCCGGTGGTTCTTCCCCCTGGGAGTGTGCTTCCCATGTCCATGGGCTCACAACGGTTCTTCCCCCTGGGAGTGTACTTCCCATGGCCATGGGCTCACAACACTTGTGTGCATGGGTTGGGTTGCATCAGGGTAAGGTATGATGGCAGAGACGACCTCAGTTGGAACAGTTGTTGCAGAGACTTGATTAACTAAACGTTAATTTGAACGAAATGTGCAGAACCTATTTTTTTCCAGCAAAAAAATAACCTTTACACAATAAAAAAACACGAAAAATTCGGAATCGCCATTTACCCACGGTCTTACCGGCCATCATCAATATAAAGATTACATCGAACGCGTGGGGGAAAAACTGAGAAAGTGTACCCCAGTCCTCTTATCCATCAACCATCCAACCACCTCCTTTGCCAAGAAACAAGAAACAGAATAACTTAGACGTCCCAACACACATCCTCAAAGCGAACAACCATCTCGCTTAGTTCACACCCCTACCGACTATAACAGCAGGTGAACAGGGTCAATGACACAATGTTTGATCAACGGCAAAGCTAGGCAGAGGGATCTGTGGCTCCCTCAGGTTTGTCTGTGTCCATCTGCTCGGCTGGAGGCTCCTCTGGAGCTCCCTCGCTGGCCGTGCTGCTTTCTCCGTTCGATTGCTGCTGCTCCGGTGTCTGAGGCTCAGGAGCCTGGGTTTCTGCCGGAGGCGGAGTCTGTGGCTTAGGAGCTGGCTTTGGTTTCGTCATTATTGGCTTGCAGAACCTGTAGATCAAGGTTTAGGGATAAGGCCTCTCAGTAATAAGGTGTTTCGGAAAGGGAGAGGGGCATATACTAACCTGTCCAGTGTTTCAGCTTTCTTCTTAAGGTCAGCAGCAAGAAGGACCGGATTAGCATGCTTTGGCAGAGCATCCTGCTGCTGCTTTTTCTCTATTAGCCAAGTCTCTGCTTCCGAACACTCGTTAATGACCTGCAAAACAGAATGACTATTCCTTAATCCTTCTGCCACAATACCACCAGAACAGCCACACTAGCATGCTGAGAACAGCTATATCAGAAATGCAAGCCAATGACAAAGTATTTCTCAAAAACTGTGAATCACATTGCAGTTAAGGTAATCTACCATGGGAATAGAACGAAGAAAGCTCAACTACACTGTCTTATATTTATTTAGAGTTACTAGTTAGAGATATACCTTTTGCTTTTCTGACATGTCTATGTGTTCAAACTTCTGGTCACTAGACAGTGCAGCTTCTCTGAAGCTATTGATGCAGTACACCAGTTGGCTAACAGCAGAACTTCTAATCTCCCATTCTTTGAAGCGCACATCAATAGGATCACCAACCTGCAATCAGAAAGGGGGGAAAATTCGTCATCATCTATCTATCTAAAACCCAGTGGAGGATCTAGGCATAAGCTGTGGGGGCCACCTGGCCCCACAGCTTTTGCCAAAATACATTTAGCTCTAAATTTTGAAATAACTGTTAATTGGCTTAAAATCCTAGATCCACCGCTGCTAAAACCTTAAATACTGAAAAAACATTATACCAATGATCAAACATAGAATAGTGTGCAAGTACACTAAAGAAGGCATACCTTTTTAAGTTCTTCTAGTTTAGCAATATAAACTCCCTTGGTCTCATCCTCGCCATCTTCATAGAGCCAGTCTTCAACCTCCTGAAGCTTAGCAATCAAACTTTCCTTGTCCTCAGGTGTGACAAAATCACTGTACTTGTCATATAGCTAAATAGAAGAAAACAAAATCAGGCTCACAACTTCACAAGACAACATTGGTATATGTAACTCCATAATATACCTTGTTACGCATGTCATACACATAAGCTTCCACAGCATTCTTCTTCTCCTTTGTTTCTTCCATTACTCTGTCTTGAAGAGCCATCTCATACTCTTTCTCTACAGACTTCTGCAGGTCAGCTGCAGCCAAGGCCCCATAGACCAACTCATGGACTGGAACAGTAATTTTCTTAACTTTCTTTTTTGATGGCTCAACCTAAACACAATAAAGTCAATCAACAAATTATTAATTTATAAACATACAACCTGGCATTCATAAACAGAACAAAATACAAGGAGTATAACTTACGTGGACAAACAATTACTATAATTCTAACAATCTTTAACAGAACAAGAAAGCTAGCCTATAAATTACTCTTTGCGATGACATATCAAGATACAAGAAAAGGCTCTGAATAAACAGAAAGCACTGTGTCTGGCAGCTCACCCATGACAGTAAAACAAAAAAACTACTAATTCATCATAATATCATCCTCATATCCTATAATCCAACAATTTGTCAAGAACATATCATACCTTTGCATCAGTTTCCATCGGAACAGATTTTTCCTCAGTATCTTGTGCTCCATTTTCAGCTGCAGGAGCAGCCTCAGTGGTATCAGCACTTTTAGGCTCCTGCATATTAACATCAGATCCAGCAGCAGGATCACTTGGCGCATCATCTGTGTCCATCTTCATAGCATCCTTTGGAGCTTCATTTGCAGATGAGACTGGAACTTCCACATCCTCCTCCTCCAGCATCTGCATGCAAAAGTAGCATATAACAAAAGTGTTAGAAACACTGACAGCTATCCCAAAGGAGTCTGCACAAACACATATTATTGTGAGAAAATTCCTTGTGTAGCAATGAAAAAAGTTGGCCTTCCTCCTATAGCACTGAAAAAGTTTTCATGTCTCATATAGCACCAAGTCTCATCTTTTATTCCCTAGATAGGATTAGGAATTCCATCAGCTTTGTGAGCATAGTCTGTTTAGATTTCATCTCAGTTATAACTCTTGGACCAAAATACCCTCAGAAAAAAATACCTTTCCAAGTTCTCACCGTTGCCCGAGTCACGGGAGGTCGACGCTCCCTCGGCTCTCGCGCGTCCCTCCTATCTCACAGCGTCTTCCTCTCAATAGGGGCAGCCTGGCCTTGGCCACGAGCGTGAAGGGCGGCGGCCCGGCCATGGGAAGCAAAGTTGGCGGGAGGGGAGGCAGGGGCAACGCAGCAGCAAAGGCGGCCCGCCAAGGGGCGTGTGCAGGCGCCCCGGTCATGAGTGACACGAGCAGCAGACGGACCATGGGCAGCAAGATTGGCAGGAAGGAAGGCAGGCAGCAGCCGGGCCATGGGTGACATGAATGGCTTCAAGGGTCAGTTACTTTCTCTTGCAATTTCTTCAGCAAGTTAGTAGGAGTTGGTGAAGGATATCCAAAATCAACTTATTTGCTGTAAATTAAGCATCGTATTTGTTGCTGCAGTTTTCAAATTATATTATTATTATATTATCTTATTCCTCATGTAGAGGGCCACCAAAGAAGAAAAAGACCACCTCGCCGTGCCTTCAAATGATGAAGCAACAGCACGCTCTATAACTTCTCCACAAAGGGTAGTGCAAATTTAATTGTGCTCAATTGAATATCTCAATTATTAACTTAACAACTAAGTAGTTTCCTTGTCACCATTGCCAAAGTCGGCAATCAGCAACTATAAATAAACAACAAGGAGGTAACTCAAAATCTGGAGGCTCTGTTTACTGCATTAAAACTTTTTCAGAGCTATAGGAGGAAGGCCAACTTTTCTCAGTGCTAAACAGGGAATTTTCTCTATTATTGTAACTTACCACTGCCGAATCAACTGTAACAGTCCCATGGATGTTGAGACGCACTTTCACTTTCAGTTTGGCTTTCTCTCCTTTGGAGGTTTGGAAAGGGCCAATCTGCAGATTTTAGCACATTATATCAAATCAACGATCATAATACATGCAAGGGCTGTAATACTCCACATATAGCACCAGCAGAACTACAATGAATAACATAACTATTGTGAAAAGGATTGCTTACTGTGTAAGTGCTTATTTTTTGTAAAATTTGTGAATCGTCTGGGTTGACATACAAAACATCAACTTCAAATGTACTGGATTTAAAGAAGGTAAGAGCTTTAGTGCTAGGAATTGCATTCCCCTTTGGGAATACAAGGGTTTGTTGGGGTGTATTCTGGGAGTCTCCATTCCATGACAATGCAATTGAGAAAGGAAACCCATCATTAACCTGCAAAATACCAATCCAGCGTCATTGCCAGGATGCAAAACATAAAAGCACATATCATATAGTAACCTTTCATTTTATACAGTTGTAATTAAGATCATTGAATAAAGAAATACATAACAACTCAGCACCATGTACTTGTATGTGATGTGAATCAAACTGCTACTGTTGAACATGTGGCAGGATTCCACAAGATACCAAAGGAAAATAACACAAACTATAATGAAGAATTAATGAAAAAAGTTAGCGAGAATGTCACAAGGACACACATAAAATTTCGTAGAGGGCATTTTTAACACTACTACCACTATTGCATACGGGGAAAATGAAATACTTAAGCACCTACTTTATCTAGCAATAATTACTCCAGCAATTTTTCCATGAAAAGCTTAAAGGCTGTTTTAGAAGAATCTGTAATTTAAGAACATTTTGAAGAACACTTTAACCAAACAAGATCACTGAGATCAAATTAGTCCTTTTTGTTATTAGATATTAAAACACGAACCAGGAAAAAAAACAGATGACATTCATTGAATAGTATTGCAAATTTAGTTGGTCATTGGCACAATCAAATGTTAAGACACCCTGGGAAAAAATTCCACTTACTAGTTAAGTGGCTGTTATTGCCAACCTAAATCAAGTACAAGTATACATATCGGCTGCTCCACTAAACACCAATTTCACCAATTTACAAGCAATGAAGTGTGTAGCATTTTGTAATGCCAAAAAGGGACAACGCAGCAAACCAAATACTGTCTTCAAACTCTAAAACAGACTCCATACTGATGGCTATTGTAAGCAGAATTTTCAGGTTAAACAATAGTATCTATCAACATTGGTTCCAGGAAAAAGAACACAAGAAAAAATAAAAGCCAATGTGCAACAAGAATATCTAGAAAGGTGCCATTGAAATAAAAATAAACAGTGATAGACTGTTTGATTGTTGGCACAGTACTGTGATCTATTTTGCAAGAATTAGCAGAACTAGTAGCACACACCTTTCAAAGTTTTAGTATCCAGACATGCAACTGTTGCAACCCCCACTACCTATTCTATCTACTATCTGATCCCACAACAATCCATGTCATCCTTTAATTTAGACCGCCTGATTTTTAGTGACATGTATACATCTAACCATCCATAAGGACGTGCCTGCTCCTGGCTGGTCAACAGGGCCGTCACCCACTCACCCTCCACTGCCGCTTCCCCTTCTCTTGGCATGGCCACGCCTTGACAAATCCAAGAACCACAGCCTACCCTTCTCTCCCCGCCGCTCACCAGTCACCACTGCCGTGGTTCTCCTGTACCCCCTCACTCCACCAACGCCTGCCGCTAACTTTCCGATGCTCCACCGATTGGCTCTACCCAACACATTAGTGCTGCCCTCCGCCTTCTATCCCTTGACCCCTACCCCTTGGTCTTCCCCCTTTCACGTAAAGAGGCACCCAAGCACCCAGTAGTTGCTAGCTACGTCTGCAGACGTCAACTGACAGCAGTTTCTACTCCACGTTCTCTCATAATCAACACTGGATGTCAAGGGTCTGCATGACAGCATTCATAATTTGTATGGTATAGCTAGCCAGAGCGCATTTTGTTCCTGCTGTTTTTTTCTTCCAGCATCAAGATTCAAGCTCTTAGGTGCTGACACAACCATGAAAATAGTTGTATCTATGTAAATGTATGTGTTAAGATCTTACCGTTACCATCTAATTATTATAGCTACACAAAGTCATGTTTGCCTCATTGCTTACATCCACGCTCCAACATTACGATAACTCATTAATATATCATATATACCATTTTAATGTGTTCTTTCCACCACTCAATCAATTCATTTTTTTTCTGCAATACCCGCAGTAACGTGCAGGGAATCCTTCTAGTACTATTAATTGAACATAGACAGCAGCACACATCTTTCTAAACTTCAATTCAATATGTATAAGTCGGCATGCAAAAACAAATATACATATCACCTACTTGACTAAACACAATTTCACCAATTTAAAAGCAATGAAGTGTGTCATTGTGTAATCTGAAAAAAGGACAACACATCATACAAAATACTTTCTTCAAACTTTAAAACAGAGTCCTTACTGATGGTAATCAAAAGCAGGATTTTCAAGTTAAACAACAGCAACTATCAGCATTAGTTCTAGGAAAAAAGTACACATCAAGGATAGACAGCAGTTTAAGATATATACTAGTCTGGTATAATCCAATCCATAGTAACTTCAAACAGATGTACAAAGGTAAGCTGAGGAGCTAATACCTGGAATTCTCGAACTTTGAAAGTGGGGCTGAGAATAGCACACTGAAGAGCGCATCCTCGCGCAACACACTCACTTGCATTCATGGTCCTTCTTGGCTCCTTCCCAAAAAAATCAGTAATTATCTTGATTACAGCCGGAACACGAGAACCAGATCCGACAACCTCAACAAAGTGCACATTTTCAGTAGTCAACCCAGCTTCAGCCAAGGCCTTTTCCAGTGGCCCTTTCACGCGTTCCAGCACAGAGGCACTGATATGTTCAAACTCATCCCTCTTAATAAAACCCCGCACATCCTTCTCTTCCATCAAGCACTCAATGTTCAGTGGGGCCTCTGGGTTGGCGCTCAGCATCTTCTTAAGTTTCTCACATGCCACGCGCAACCTAACGCATGCACGCACATTTTGGTACACATCAATCTTATATTCCTCTTTAAACTTAGCTGCAAAGTGCTTAAACAGGGCCTCATCAAAGTCCCTCCCGCCAAGAGACCGGTCATACGTATGCGACAACATCTTGAGCTGTCCTTTCTTGTAACCGACAACACTGACCTGCATGCTTCCATGACCAACATCAACAAATGCAACGTTCAACTGGTCATTCTCCGGGAGATCAGTCTTATAAATACCATATGCCAGGGCAGTGGCTGTCGTCTCATGGAACAATCGCAATGGCCGGAGACCCGCAATAGTAGCAGCATCAAGAACAGCCCTGCGCTGCAGATCTGTGAAGTAGACCGGGATACCAATGCAACAATCAACAACCGCGGCATTCAGGTTACCCTCAGCAATGCCCTTCAAATTGGACAGCACCATGGCAAGCAGCTGGGTGGGGGTGAACGCCCGCTCCTCGCCCAGGTACCGTGCATGGACCAGGGGAAAACCATCCGGCCCCTCCGCCACACGGAACGGGAAGGACGCGACATCACTCTGCAGCTCGGGGTCGGAGAACTTGCGGCCGAGCAGGCGCTTGATCTGAGATATGGAGTTTTTGGGGTTCATGGTGGAGGATGCGGCGCCGGCGGTGCCGATGAACCGCTGCTTGTCCCCGAAGCAGACGATAGCGGGTGTCTCGCGCTTGGACTCGTCGTTGAGGACGACGTCGATGCCGCGTTGCCGCGCGACCGCCACGATGCAGCTCTCATTGCCGAGGTCGAACCCCACCACGCTCATCTTCGATTCACACTCGGCTGCCGACCACTACAGCTTCAGATCTGGATCACGAGCAGCCACTGCATCGCATAAGGCAGAGATCTACGGGTTAGGCAGGTCACAGAAGCGACGAATTGTTCCGTGAATCTAAGACAACAACGCCGAAACCATGAATTTCAGGCATCAAAACGAACAGCTATAAACTCTTTGACCAAACGCAATGCGAATCCCAGCCGACGAGTACAAACCCGCCGTCCCAGCCGGCGGCTCCAAACCCGCCGCAAAAAACATCCAAACATTAACCTAACCATCCAGTAAGGAGGAATAGAGAATCCGATCGTACCTTCAGAGGTGGATACCGAGGCCCGTCGAAGCTGGTAGCGCCGCAACGGAAGTACGGGCAGGGCTTTCCTTTTGGCGAGAAGGGGGAGAGGAGGCGCTGATATACGATGTGTGCCCGCGGGGTCGGCACGAGAATCTTCTAGAACGTGGACTGGAAACCCTCGGTGCTACGATCCCCGCGCCGCCAGAGATAGACATCTGAGCCGCTGGTTTGATGCCAAGTTTCATGAACGGTTAGATGTGAGAAATTTCAAAATATGACCCGTTATTCGCACGCCTCGGCGATTTTGACCCACAATTCGTCGACCTTTTGAAATATGACCCCGGTCGTGGAATTGCTTTGAAATTTGACCATTTGGACATTTTCTCTTTTCCTGTAATTCCAGAGGGATGTGTTCAGTGTTTGAGGCATGAGAAAGGACAATAATACCCCTCCCTCCTTTCAGATAGTCTGGGAACCTCCTGGACGCCCCTGGATGCCTCCTATGCCTGCTGGGGAACGGCGCCGGTCTTCCAAACCCTAGAAACTAGAACAAAGAAATCAAGGCATGGCTGGGGCTGCAAGTAGGAGGAGGCACTGCGAGGAGCAGCGGGAAGGGGGGATGCGTGTGGGGCTGGCTACGACCGACGGCCGGACTTACGTGCTGCGGTGGCCGGCGGATGGCGGAGGTCGGGCGGTTGTTCGTCCCATCCGTCCCGTGCACCAGGTCACCGAAGTCACGAACGTGACTTCCTTTCTCCGGCCACGGGAAATAAAGTGAATGAGAGAAGGACAATTAAGTCCTTTTGCCTGTCCTCAACAGTAAATCTTTTTTCTAAATTTACAGAAAAAGAGAAAATGCTCAAATGGTCAAATTTCAAAGCAATTCGCACGACCTGGGCCATATTTCAAAAGGTCGGCGAATTGTGGGTCAAAATCGCCGAGGCGTGCGAATAACAGGTCATATTTCGAAATTTCTCGTTAGATGTTTGCTTGAGTTTTTTTTTTGAAACGATGTGTGCTTGAGTTTGGCACGTGTTGGATTTCTTTGTGACGATAGGATGGGATGTTGGGTTTTCTTCCAATTTTCTTGGCTAGCGAGGTAAGTCGAGGTTTGGCTAAATATCCAAACACATAAAAGAAATATAAAAATAAATAAGCATTTTTGTTTCCAAAATTTGTTTTTCTTTCTCGCCATCAACCTCTTTAGTCGTCCAACGTCCATGATTAGTGGCATCATCAATCACTCGTTGCCACCCTTTCACCTCGTTCACTACTTACTCCCTCGGTTCCAAATTATAAGATATGTCAAGAATCTTATAGAGTCAAACTATCTTAAGTTTGACCAAACTTATATGACAATATAATAACATTTATGATGTCAACTAAGGGTATGTTTGGGACTGTTGGGGATATTACCTCGGCGTATCCACGGGACTTTATGGGGTTGCCGACCAGAGGACGGCCCAGCCCACGAGGCCTTGCGGCACGCGACCAAGTCTGTCGTGCTCGCCAAGGACTCCGAAGAAGCCTTGCTCGTCAAGGAGAATCCTGAAAGATAGGTTCGGATCTCTTACCTAAAGGGGCTGATCGTAATCTGTTAGGATATGAAAACTGTAACCCTACTCCCCAGCTATATAAGGCGAGCAGGGACCCCCTCCAAAACAACCCCTCTACAATCCCCTAGATCGCATCTACGGGTCTTGTAACCTAATACTCATATCAATCCAGCCACCAAAACACATGACGTAGGATATTACGGTGATTTGTCGGCCCGAACCTGTCTAAATCGTTGTGTCTACGCTCTCTATGTTACGCTTGATCGTCGTCGCCACACCTCCGCCTATAATCTACTACCGTGGGGTACCCCCTAGGTAGACTGCGACACGTATTTTGTCGACAGTTGACGCGCCAGGTAGGGGGTGTGTGCATCGACTCCATGACTCGTCAAGCGGGTACTTTTTCTGGATCCATGATCATCCCGGCGAGCGGCGCCACCCTCCAGATCGGATCTATGGTTTGGACCATCTATGGTACCGTCTCCGTCTCGGAAACTGCGGAATCCGCGAGGCCGCTCGCGCCAAGCCCTCCCCCAACCGAAGATCTAATCACCAGGACGACTCGAAGGCTTCCAGATTACGCCGACCCCAGCAACACGGCGAGCGTCATCGAACAGATCGACGGAGACCTCTCCCACTGCCTCGAACTCATCGACATCGCCCGCCGCCGACTTCGCCCCCACGCGCCATTCATGCACGAGAAGATCGTTCCGGAACCTTCACGATGCCGCCCGGTGTCCGACCGCACAACTCCCAGCCCTGGACAAAAGTGTCGACGCAGTAATAGCCACAAGGAAATCCTCGACGGGCCCTGCCCTCTCCACGAACAAGGAAAACACACCATGCGAGAGTGCATCGCCCTCAAAGAAGCCATCTAGGACAAAGCAGACGACGAGCGACCAGACAACCTCAAACCGAAGGAAGATAAGACGGAAGCTCCGGATGTCAGTTTCACAAGGGCCACGCGCATCGTCCCCATATTCGGCGGCCACCCGAGCGGTAATGGTAAGCGCCGCTAAGATTTTTCTAACTGCAACAGTGTCTGTGTCCCTCTCCCAGATTGGATGAAGCGCCGGATCGATTTCTCCAGAGAAGACCACAAGATATGTCATGATTATCCTGGTCGTTTCCCCCTGGTCGTCAGCGCGACCATCTCAGTTGGTTCCTTTAGGAAGGTACTCATCGATGGTGGCAGCTCCCTCGACATCATTTTCCCAAGTACGCTTCGACGACTCAAGTTCCGGGAAAGCAGCATTCAAACCGTGAACTTCTCCTTCCATGGCATAATCCCCGGTGAAAGCTCGAGGCCGTCGGGCCAGATCACCCTTCTAGTGAGGTTCGGTCCCGATCGCTTACTACGCGAAGAACTCATCAACTTCATGGTCGCCGAATTCGATACCCCGTACGACACCATCCTCGGACGATCGACGCTCTCAAAGCTCATGGCGATGCCGCACTATACTTACTTAGTGCTCAAAATACCGGTGCCACATGGGATCATCAGTCTCCACTCTGACCTACAGATCGCCTATGAATGCGAGCAAGAGGCAATCGAGGACGCGACCAGGCAAGAACATCAACGCGGCACGTAGGTTTGTTTATCAGAAGCAGGTAACCCCCACGCGAAGGACTTCGACATTCTAGAGCCCCCGACAACACGTGCGTCAAAGAAATCCAGAGAGACGAAGATGGTGGCCCTGGTCGACGACGACCCTGAAAAGACCGTTGTGATCGGCGCCAACCTCGATCCCGAGCAAGAAAGCGCCCTCGTGAACTTCCTGTGGCGCAACGTCAAGATTTTTGCCTGGAAGCCGACGGACATGCCAGGGGTCCCTCGCGACCGCGCTAAGCACTCATTAAACGTGGACAAGGGCGCTAAGCCGACTCGACAGAAGCTTAGAAGGTTTGCATCAGATCGCAAGGAAGCTATTAAAGCTGAGATAACCCGACTCCTCGCCGCTGGGTTCATCAAAGAAGTAAATCACCCCGAATGGCTCGCCAATCTGGTGCTTGTAAGAAAAAAGAATAATGAATGGAGAATGTGTATCGACTACACGAGTTTCAACAAACACTGCCCCCCCATCTGTTCCCTCTCCCGCGCATCGACGAAGTTGTTGACTCTACCGCAGGATACGAACTCCTCTCCTTCCTCGACTGCTACCCCGGCTATCACCAGATAACGTTGAAGGCGGAAGATCAGATAAAAACATCGTTCATAACTCCTTTGGGTGCCTATTGCTACACGACAATGTCCTTCGAACTAAAAAACGTCGGAGCCACGTACCAGCGCGCCATACAAGAATGCTTGAAGAAACTTATCCCAGGGAAGGCAGAAGCCTACATAGATGTAGTCATAAAAACTCACCACAAGAAGACGCTGGTCGCCGATATAGAGAAACCTTCAAGTCCCTCAATGAGTTCAAATGGAAATTAAACCCGAAGAAGTGTATCTTCGGGGTGCCCTCGGGAAACCACCTAGGCAACGTCGTCAGTAAATCCGGCATCCGAGCTAATCTAGAAAAAAACCATCGTGGTTCTCCAAATGAGGCCTCCTTCTAATGTCAAAGACGTACATAAACTTGCAGGATGCATGGCCTCCCTGAACCGCTTCATCTCCCGCCTCGGCAAAAAAGGTCTTCCATTTTTTGGGCTGCTAAAAAGCGGCCAGAAGTTCACATGGACCGATGAAGTAGACCGAGCGTTCACCGACCTAAAGAAATACCTCACCGAACCTCCCGTCCTGGTCGCACCAAATGAAGAAGAGCCAATGCTACTTTACATTGCCGCAACCAACCGGGTCGTCAGCATTGTCATGGTAGTCGAACGTGAAGAAAGCGGGTGCGTGTACCCGGTCCAACGACCATGCTACTTCGCAAGAGAAGTTCTCAACGAGTCAAAAACGAGGCACCCCAAGTGCAAAAGCTACTATACACGATCCTTATCACCGCACGCAAGCTCCGACACTATTTTCAACGACCAATGAAGGTAACAGTCGTCACAGAGTTCCCGCTAGGCGAAATCTTACGAAATAAGGACGCCACCGGGCGGATAATCAAGTGGGCAGTCGAGCTCGGAACCTTCAACATCGCATTCCAAGGGCGGCATATGATAAAATCACAAGTACTCGTAGACTTCATCGCCGAGTGGACCAACATCCAGGTCCCAATAACCACAGAAGCCCCGGAACATTGGACCCTATTATTCGATGGCTCCCTTTGCATACATGGAGCAGGCGCTTGTCTCCTATTCATATCCCTATCCGGAGAAAAGATCCACTACGCCCTGCGACTACTATTTCTGGCGTCAAATAATGCTGCCGAATACGAGGCAGCTCTACACGGACTCCGCATCGCTAGCGAGCTCGGCATAAAGCGCATCATTGTTAACGATGACTCAGCTCTGGTAATCAACCAGCTCAACAAAGAGTGGAACCGCTCGAACGAAAAGATGGACGCCTACTGCACCGCCATCCAAAAGTTAGAAGGAAGTTTCTTTGGGATCGAATACCACTACGTCCCGCGTGAGCAAAACCAAGCGGCAGATGAAATGTCCAAGCTAGGATCATCGCGATCCCCCGTCCCTGCAGGAGTCTTCGTCCAAGATCTTCTCAAGCCTTCGATCACCGATAAACAGGAAGCCTCGCCGGACGGAGCGCCACCAACTCAAGCTGACACAATAATCGTCGCGATGACCGGACAACCAGCCGACTGGCGGGATGATTTCATTCAATACCTCTCCAATAACTTAACGGCATCAGACGAGACGGAAGCCGAACGGGTAACCCGCCGAGCCCACAACTACGTCCTTATTGACGGCATGCTGATGAGGAAAAACTCTAGATTCGAAGCACTGCAAAAATGTGTCTCGAGGGATGACGGCGCCGCAATCTTGCAATACATCCATGTCGGCACGTGCGGAAACCACGCGGCCACAAAAACGCTTGTAAGAAAAGCTTTCCGTGCAGGATTCTACTGTCCCACAGCAGTCACTGACGCAGAGCAAATGGTGCACACCTGTAAGAGGTGCCAATTCTTCGCAAAACAGACTCACCGCCCCGCCCAAGAACTCCAAGTAATACCAGCCTCCTGGCCCTTCGCCTGCTGGGGGCTCGATATGCTCGGCCCGTTCCGACCAGCGCCCGCAAATTTTAAGTGGATATATGTAGCTGTCGACAAGTTCTCCAAATGGATAGAGGTAAAACCAATCACCAAAGCCTCAACAGGAAACGCGGTCGCCTTCATCGACGAAATCATACACCGGTTTGGTATACCAAACTCAATCATCACCGACCTGGGATCAAACTTCACAGGGAACGCCTTCTGGGACTTTTGCGAAGACAATGGAATATTGATCAAATACATCTCCGTCGCCCACCTGAGAGTCCCCATGTGTTTTGGTTTTGAGTAATTGATTAAACCCACCTAAGTACTAACCTTGAAGGACCGGAAATGGCGACCAGAGGGGGGGTGAATGGGAGCCAAATAAAAATTCCTTTCGGAAGATCTTGAACCTTGTCCCAAGCACAACCCAAAACAAGAACTAGGCTCACGACCCACAAGTGGGTGGATGTTCTAGGAGATGTCCTAGGAACACAGCGGAGCTAGCCACGAACCTGAAGAAACAAACCGCAACCCAAACGGAGAAAAACAACAACTCAACAGAGGCTCCGAACCAAAAAGGACTCAACCACCGGACTATAGCGAGTAGTCCGAAGCTCAGGTCCGACGCCTTCACCCGCCAAGACAGAAGAACACAGTGAGCACCCTAGCTCCGGACCAGAGGCTCCGGACTAGTCCGATGCCACCTCCGGACCAAGGAAGGTGGTCCGGTGCTCACTCGCCAAACAATCCAGTAAGCACCTTGCCTCCGGACCTGACCACCGGACTACCCCGTCGGACCAAGGAGAGTGGTCCGACACGTGGTAGCGTTTCTCAGCAGAGCCACCAGACCACTCGTCAAAGGTCCGGTGCTCAAAAACCGAGAGGTCCGTAGGGTGGTCCGACGCCCCTTTTCCTTGACACGTGAAAGGTCAAGACCACTGGACCACTTGCTATGGTCCGGAGCTTAGGGCAAAGTGGTCCGACGCTCACAGACAGAAAACTGTTCCCCGCGAAAATGAACTTCTCTCCGCCAAATCTTCCCAAAACTCAACCAAATGATCACCAACTGCAACCAAACTTTGTAGGAATGATCCTAGTGCAGTTGGGGAGCTATCCCGAAGAAATCATCGCTCAATTTGGAGAGGATAAACGGGAACACTCGGATTTGGGGGAGAATAGAGCAAAACGAAGAACGCCACAAAGAAATCGCCCGATCTACGCACTCGTGAGGTTTGAGGAGAATTCCTTCGGTGCAAAGAAGCTCCTCATGATTACGCACAACTTGGTTCAAACGGATTTGCATGAGCTACTCCCTACAAAGAGAAATCATCTCGGGAAAAGAGGGAGCAAAAGCAAAACGCGAAGAACACAAGCAAAATGGGGACACGATCAACAAATCGAAGCCACCATGGCTTACGGAGGTTATGACCTCCGATTCCGCGCAGCAAAACCAAGTTCTTACAAAGGTTGGTAGAAACAACCTAGGGATCTCATGAACGAGAGAGAGAGGGGGCAAGTGATTAGGGTTCAAGAGATAGGATGAGGATACCCCTTCATCCTCTATTTAACGGGGCTTTGGCTATTTCCCAAAGCCCCCCTAGATACATGACCGAATTACCTAGCCCTAAGACATTGTAATCCAAGTCGATAACTCTCAGCCACTCGTTTGAATGGACGACCCCGCTTCCTGCCGGGAGTTGCCGTCGCCTTGACGCAACCTCTAGGATTCCGCCACGTGCCATCCCCGCTTCCACGGAACCTCCGCCTAGGTTTTGAGGCCTAAACCCAGGAAACCCGCCACCGGTAGCTTTGGGCTCAACTACCAAACCCCGAGTTTTGCGGCCCAAACTCAGAAACCGACGCGGATGGTTTTGAGGCCCAAACCACCAAACATCAATAAAAAGACATAGGGTGAGCAAACAGACCAACACTGGGGTTAGTAAACTGTGAAGGATACCAGTGGTGTCCCACTTGCCCAAAGAATGGGTTAGGAGAAAAACCAAACATCTCCTGTCCCATGGGGGAATAGAAATCACCACGATATGGAAAACGTGGTCCGCTAAATAAGGGTGGAGTAAAGCCACTGCCACGAGGCCCATAGTCGTATGGGTCACGACCGATACCCTGCCAGGCACGATGACCGCGTGGTCTCGCCTCCTGAGGCCTAGCACCTTGAGGCATTGTACCTCTAGGCCTAGAAGTGCACCTCTGAACTTCCGGTTCACGCACCCCAACTCGTGGGTGGTACATGTCCCGGTTGTTCAACTCAACCTACCTCCGATCATTTCTCTTCCTCCTATAGAAAAACTCAGCCAAGTGCTCATCCCACTCACAATACTCACAATGGTACCTCACCACACTCTTGGTAGGCACTCTCTTGTTGGGTTGGGTGGCTCTAGCTTTCTTAGGAAGGGGGTCACTAGAGATGTCTGGCAGTGTATCAAGTGGGTTGCGAAGGTGGTTCGGTTTTGCAATCCACACTTGCTTCTGTGGAGTGGTTTTGGGTGGCTCTTCAAACACACCATCTCTCACAGGAAACTCAGAGGGGTTGGTAGGCTTAGGTGGAGTGATCTTGGTAAGCTTGGGAGTTGTGGTGGGTTTCTCATTCTCACTCAAACCACTGCACTCACCGATCTTACCGAACAAGCTATCGTCCTTCTCACCTATAGCAAAGCTTACTCCCGTGCTACCAGCCCTTTTGCATTGGCTAAGCATCATCTCCAACTGCGGCTCTCGGCAAGACACTCAACTCAAGATGGACCGAAGGTATGTGTTTTCTTCCTCGATACGCATCTTGTCGTGTCTGAACGACGCGATCTCAAGCTCCAAAGCCTCAAAGCGATCCGACTCTCTAGTGCTATCTGAGCTGACCTTCTCTAGCACAGCAATCCTAGCATCTCTCTGTGCTAGCTCAGAACGCAAGCCTAAGAAAGACTTACACGCACCAAGTAAGCTAGGCCTAGCCTTCAGCTCACTGACCTCCTCAAGTAGAGTGCCATACTTGTCCTCGAGAGTGACAAGATCAGACATGTGAATGGCGCAAGCATCACACTCTACTTCCTCGGTAACCACCACTGACGCCTTAGCAAAATCTAGCTCATGAAGCGCGCTAAGGTATTTCGCCTTAAAGTCGTTCCTCTCAACAGCGGCACGCTTGAGGAACGCATCTTGACTCATCAAGGTGTCGTTTAGAGACTCAATCTCAAGAGAGAGGGACTCGACGGTGGGTGGTACCTCGGGTGTGTCGGAGTCGTAGTCATAGTCATAGTCGGGGCCTTCCTTGCGCTTGCCGACCTTGCCTTCTTCAATCGCCATGGTGCAAAAGCCACCGTGCTTGGTGTCGGCGTAGAAGCATAGGCTGTTGAGCTTGTCCTCAACCTCTCCCTTCGACTCATCATCACTTGAAGAAGCACCTCCGTCAGAGGAGGCATCGATGTCGCTGAGGGAGGCGAGGAAGGCTCGGTGCTTGGCATTCACCTTGTCGATCACCTTCGTGGAGGATCTTCGGTGGTAGCCACCCTTGGGCTTGTGCTTATCCTCGAAGTGCTGCTCGCGCTTGTCCTTGCGCTTGGTGAAGTCGCCTGCAACTTTCTTGGGGCAGTTTGCGATGAAGTGATCCTCATCACCGCAATGGTAGCACCCCTTGGCTGAGTCACCACGCTGACGATTCAAACGGTTGTTGTGAAACCATGAGAACTTGGTGATGACCTAAGCCAGCTCATCATCTCCAAGAGCCTCCACTTGATCCTCTGTCATAGAAATCAAAGACAAAATGAACAAAGAGTGTGAAGGGTCAGAGGAGGAAGAAGACGTACCGCCGGAGCCAGAAACCAACGCCGTAGATGGTTTCGACGGATTTTCAAGCTTGGCCCGGGTCTGGTAGTCAATCTCCGTGGACTTGAGCTTGCTGAACAGCTCGTCCACGGTCAGGGCATCATAGCCCGGTGACTCCTGAATGACAGCCACCTTCATCTCCCATACCTTCCGATCAAGAGCATGCAAAAGCTTGATAGCCATCTCATGATCATCATAAGGCAAGTTGGCTCGATTAGCACGCATCTTGTTGACGATAGATTGGAAGCGAGTGAACATCCCGTCAACAGATTCGTCGGCCAACTAAGCAAAGTTCTCATACTCTCTACGGTATGTGTCGAAGAGTCTGGACTTGATCTGAGGGTTGCCCTCATGATATCTCAAGAGTGTTTGCCAGATTTCCCGTGCCGTAGTGAGACTTGAAACCCGCTCAAACTCTAGAAGAGACAAACAAGAGAAGAGAATGCTACGGGCTCTTGCGTTTGACGCATGCTCCGAGATTTGGAGGTCGGTGATCTGAGCTCCAAGAACCACGTAGTTCTCGTTCTCACAAATCTCCCAAAACTTCGTATGAAGCCCTTGGAGATAAGCGGACATGCGCACCTTCCAATAGGCAAAGTTGATTCCATCGAAGTAAGGAGGTTTACCAGCACCTCGCTCCATGTTGCCTGGAGAATTCTTGATAATCTATGTCACTTGGAGAATTCCTTTAAAATAAATAACTACCATCTCCTATATGCTTTACACTTACCAATCAAAAGCCAAAAGGCTACTTACTTTGTATTGAGTTTGTTCGAATCGTGTGGATCCTTGTTAGAATTTTATCATACTCCAAAGGTCAAGGCTTCATTCATACTTTACAAACACAAAAGATTCTCTCTTCAGAAGTAGTGTTGCATTAGAGGCATGGGCTATGCAAAAATAAATAAATTCGAGGAAATAAAAATGGGCAAAAAGTCCGACAACCTCGTAGTAGAATTAGGGGTACTTCATGCACCCACTCAAAAAAACATATATACAAAGATAGCCCATGGTTCCTCTAATAGAAATGCACCAGCAAGAGATGGCATTATAATAAAATTTGACCAACAAGTCTTGATCTAAGAGTATGACATTATTCTCCTCGGATCCCGGTTTGACCAGGCAATACATGCAAGGTAAGTATGCCACATCTACCTACATTTTTTGAGATTCATAGGTGATCTGAGAGCGCCAGTAAGAGGAAAGAAGTAAGCTAAACATGTAAAAACTCCAAGTGACAAGATTGATAGATGAAGGGTCTCTACTTTTAGCTACTTTATTCCTCAATTATTCATAGTTATATAGTGACTCTACTGAGAACTCCCGCAATGCAAGTAAAAAGGAACTTTCAATTATTGATGTCTAAACCTTAAGCTTATGTTTTCACCATCCTTTTCTCGAGGACGAGTAAAAGCCTAAGTATGGGGAGCTTGTTGACACCTCTTAAGTATCAATTCTAAGTGTCAACTAAGCAGAAGAAAGGATATATTTGCAACACACCACCTAGACATAGGGTTTATACTGACAGAATTCCACGAGTTTTGGTGAATGTCTGTTTCTGCAGGGGGATATCAGGAAATACCAAGGAAAGGCCCACATGTCATGTTTACATAGAGATAATTATCATCCGCAGCATTTTCTATACTCTAGAGGGTTCCAGAAGACGCAGGAAGAAACGAGAAGGTGAGCGGGCCCACAGGAAGGGCGTCCGTCCTACCCCCTAGGGCGCCCGCCCTGGCCAGAGGACCAATCACAGTCAACCTTGTGGATTAGGGTTTCCACCGCCTTTGAGGTTGCATCTAACCCCTCCATTAAGGTCAGTTTGATCCGACGGCTAACGTTCATTTGAGGGGGCTATATAAGGAGGACCCCTGCCCCTTGGCTAAAGGCAATCCATTATTCATTTACATATTTTCCAGAGAGGATTCGCTAGAGAGGATCCCTTATGGATCTATTCTCTAGGGCTTAGCATACAAGTGAGATTAGATTGAGAGAGTTAGAGTGGAGGTGTGGATTGGAGGAAGCCCAGCCTGTCGGTGTCTCTTCTCCAGTTTGTATCGATGGGATCAAGTCTCCTAACCCGAGGCTTGCTCCTAGGATTTCTTCGGTAATTCGATTTCTAATTCTAGTAAGTTCCCTGTTTTATTATTCTTTGGTATGTGAGTTTACTTTATTCTCTTTGCATTGAGAGTAGGGTAATCGTATTTAGCGTAAACGTGGTGTTTGGGCTAAGATCCTCATAGATATCCCCTGTCTAGCCGGATCTGTGGTAGTAGCTCGGAAAGTGACCATTCCATAGATACCTTTGGAACCCACAATCCCGTTAGAAGGATCGGTAGGGTTTATAGGCCGCGTGGTAAGCATTCTCTGAGGTGTCTCTTATCACGACGGTTTCTCCCCAATAGAAAATAATACATATCTTATATAGACTAGAATGAGACTACAGTCACAGTCTTCTCTAATCGCTCATAGATCACCTTGTTAATAGCCTAAAGGTTAATAGCATAGATTGGTTAGTCAGAAGCACCCTTTCTCCTTGTGGATAAATAAATACGATACTTTGGATAATCTCCCGGGTGAAGTGCTCACCGGTATCCGTGCGCTTGCGGATTACTTCCTAGTGATTTTCTGTTTGCGTTAACAAATATCAACAGACGCGTGGTAGCGTTTCTCAGCAGAGCCACCGGACCATTCGTCAAAGGTCCGGTGCTCAAAAACCGAGAGGTCTGGAGGGTGGTCCGACGCCCCTTTCTGCTTGACACGTGAAAGGTCAAGACCACCGGACCACTTGCTATGGTCCGGAGCTTAGGGCAAAGTGGTCCGACGCTCACAGACAGAAAACTGTTCCCCGCGAAAACGAACTTCTCTCCGCCAAATCTTCCCAAAACTCAACCAAATGATCACCAACTACAACCAAACTTTGTAGGCATGATCCTAGTGCATTTGGGGAGCTATCCCAAAGAAATCATCGCTCAATTTGGAGAGGATAAACGGGAACACTTGGATTTGGGGGAGAATAGAGCAAAACAAAGAACGCCACAAAGAAATCGCCCGATCTACGCACTCGTGAGGTTTGAGGAGAATTCCTTCGGTGCAAAGAAGCTCCTCATAATTACGCACAACTTGGTTCAAACGGATTTGCATGAGCTACTCCCTACAAAGAGAAATCATCTCGGGAAAAGAGGGAGCAAAAGCAAAACGCGAAGAACACAAGCAAAATGGGGACACGATCAACAAATCGAAGCCACCATGGCTTACGGAGGTTATGACCTCCGATTCCTCGCAGCAAAACCAAGTTCTTACAAAGGTTGGTAGAAACAACCTAGGGATCTCATGAACTCGAGAGAGAGAGGGGGCAAGTGATTAGGGTTCAAGAGATAGGATGAGGATACCCCTTCATCCTCTATTTAACGGGGCTTTGGCTATTTCCCAAAGCCCCCCTAGATACATGACCGAATTACCTAGCCCTAAGACATTGTAATCCAAGTCGATAACTCTCAGCCACTCGTTTGAATGGACGGCCCCGCTTCCTGCCGGGAGTTGCCGTCGCCTCGACGCAACCTCTAGGATTCCGCCACATGCCATCCCCGCTTCCACGGAACCTCCGCCTAGGTTTTGAGGCCTAAACCCAGGAAACCCGCCACCGGTAGCTTTGGGCTCAACTATCGAACCCCGAGTTTTGCGGCCCAAACTCAGAAACCGACGTGGATGGTTTTGAGGCCCAAACCACCAAACCACTCGACGCGAGCCACCTTGTCTTCGCCCGGTCGGACTCCGAGTCCCCTGAGCCTCCGCTCGACTCGCGCATCCACTGTCTTGACTTGGTCAACTCGGTCTACCTCCATGTCTCCTCGCACTCGCCGGTGCCAAGTACTAGCCACCACAGCTAGTCCGCCGGCGCCCATGGTCTCTCGGTCCGAGCCCCGCTTGCGCCCTTCACCGCTCTCAGTCCATCGGCACAGCAAGCCTCTACTCGACCTTCTCCACGCCATTGACCACTGTCACTAGGCATAGCACCTGCACACCACAAGCCGATAGACAAGCATAGTTTTCTGCTTTCACAGAGGTTAGGGTAAGCCACTCAAACTGAAACACTCACGTGTTGGACGATCACTCATCATCAAAGCTGAACATACATGGGTACTTATCCACCATGTGTTCGCAAACCTTAATCTCTAAGTGTGAATTATGAGATAGGATGGTACATACCATGTGATGGAGCAAGGTGGATCAAGTGAGGATGGCACAAGCTCTAGCATGGTGGTGGAAAGGAAAATGGTGTGAAGGAAAAGGTGAATTCTAGGAACCATTTTCGGTTTGGTGATCAAGACATCATAGAGGATGTGATCACATTTAGGATAGATAGCCGTACTATCAAGGAGGGATCTCTTAAGTATGATTACGGTTATCATGTGCCACTAGGTTCATATGTGCCTCTAGGATTTGTGCACAACAACTCCCTGCACTAATATACTAGGATCAAACTTTGAGTTACTTAGATACTCCGACTCGGACTATGCGGGTTGCAAGATAGAAAGGAAAAGCTGGTCTGGAGACAGACTCAATACTCGGAACATGTTGGTCCGGAGACATTTTAATGTGCAACCGAACAACCCTTGTGTCCTCTGCCAGCAGGATGAAGAAGAAACCATTGCTCACCTCTTTTTTTAGTGTGATTTTGCCAAAGCCTGCTGGGACGTGATTGGCATAACTTGGAACCTAAATGACCACCTGCACAGAGTTATTGAAAGAACAAGGAAGAGATCTGGCATCCACCTGCACAAAGTTATTGAAAGAACAAGGCAAAGAACAAGGGGGGCTTGGGAGCTATGGAAAATCAGAAATCGACAAGTTTTTGATGGTGTTTAGGCAACTTTCAACAGGTGGCTTCGGAACTTCAAGGAAGAAACAGCTAATCAAGCTCATAGGCTTAGGAATGAGGTTAGACTTTCAGTCTTGGTGTGGCTCAATGCCTTGTAATTATTTTCTCCTCCTGTAGTTTTTTTAAGTTTTGTCTTCCCTGCCCCCTTGTAAGTATTCTCTGCACTTGTTCTCTCTCTGTCCTATTTTTATAAAAAGTTTACGCACCGTGGGGAACTCCCCCACAGTCTTTTCCGTAAAAAAAAGATAGAAAGGAAAAGCACATCGGGCACTTGTCAATTGCTTGGAAGATCACTAGTCTCATGGTCATCAAAGAAGCAAAATAGTGTGACACTCTCTACCGCCGAAGCCGAGTATATTAGTGCAGGGAGTTGTTGTGCACAAATCCTATGGATGAGAGCTACTTTGAATGACTTTGGAGTCAAATTCAAGCAAGTGCCTTTGCTATGTGACAATGAAAGTGCAATCAAGCTCACCAACAATCCGGTTCAACACTCAAGAACAAAGCATATTGATGTCCGCCAACATTTCATTAGAGATCATCAATTGAAAGGGGACATTTCTATCACTAGTGTTGGCACCAAAGATCAATTGGCCGATATCTTTACCAAGCCACTAGATGAGAAAAGGTTTTGCAAGCTAAGGAATGAGTTGAATATACTTGATTTCTCCAACATGAGTTGATGCACCCCAACTTATATGACATGCCTCTACTTCAACAATGCAAGGTAAAAGTTGATTTGAGAGCATTCATGCATAACTTGTTAGGACTTGTATATAGCATTTAGACATCACTCATGCCTCTAGGCTCATTCATGAAAACTAAAATGTCTTTGATGCTTATATGGTGCCACTATAGCTTCTATGAGTTGATATGATCTAGTGGTGACATATGACATGTTTATGTGCTTGCAATCCTAGTGTTTGCTCTATGTCTATGAACTCAAAGTGTTTAATTCAACATAGGCAAGATAACCATCTTAGCATGTGTGAAGAAGCTTGTCTATGGTTTAAACCGAATTAAATATCTTGGGCAAGTAGCTTAGATCAAGCCAAAGTTAAAAACAATCTTTCACCCTATCTCACACTAAGGGGGAGCTAAAACTTGAATATCTATAATTGGTCCCACCTTTTTGTGTCAATTGGATGACAAAGGGGGAGAAGTTATTGTAAAAGATATCATGGGGATATAAAATGGGAGAAACATGATAAGGGGAGAAAATGAAAAATCAATTTTGAAAAGAGAACATACAAATAGGGGGAGCAAGCTCATGAACACTATTGTTGCATTTGGATGTTTGCATCCTCATATGTATTGTTGCACAAGCACTTCAAATTCAAAATACATGCTTGTGTGGTGCTTGCTAGTGATACAAATTGAATGATGATTGATCAACTAGCATGCATAGGTTGATTAGCTTTGACCCTTGTAGTTTCAAGCATTCTCTAGAAACCTTGCTCGTAATGTTGATCTCACGAGGTTATCTAGTTGTTGTTTCAAGTGGTGTCTAGCTAATCATGGTGCTAAGGGTGATTCTAAATTCCGCACTCCGATGGTATCACGCTTCAAAGGTCTAACTCTTAAACCTTAGCATCATTTGGTAGCTATTTACTCTCCCACATTGCCTATCTATACATATGTGAAAAACTTGAACCAAACTCATGAAGCACATATGTAGGGGGAGCTAATAACTACCAAAACTAAATTTGTGTAACTTGTCCAAATCTTGAATCTTTTATTAAAATGCTTGGACAAGCAACTCAAGTTCAAAAATGATTATATTTCATATCTTTATGGAAGGGTTATCATCAATTACCAAAAAGGGGGAGATTGAGAGTCCCCATGTGTTTTGGTTTTGAGTAATTGATGAAACTCACCTAAGTACTAACCTTTATCTCTAAGTGAGAATCATGAGATAGATTGGTACATACCATGTGATGGAGCAAGGTGGATCAAGTGAGGATGGCACAAGCTCTAGCATGGTGGTGGAAAGGAAAATGGTGTGAAGGCAAAGGTGAATGATAGGAACCATTTTTGGTTTGGTGATCAAGACATCATAGAGGATGTGATCACATTTAGGATAGATAGCCGTACTATCAAGGAGGGAGCTCTTAAGTACGATTACGGTTATCATGTGCCACTAGGTTCATATGCATTGCATTAAAATCAATTGAACTAGTGAAACAACCAACTAAATCCAAGATAATTGTGAACTAAAAGCTAACAAACGTGCACAAGTGTTGGGATCACTTAGTGTTGGCTCTTGGAAGCTTGGAGAAGTTGGAGAAGTGTTTGGCAGCTCAAAAGAGCTTTGGACAGTGGTCCGGACGCAGGGTGTGTGGCCAGTCCGGACCATCGAAGATGGGTCCGGAGGCATACCCTAGCGTACCTAGCTGAGTAGAGGAACCAGACGCAGTCTGAGGTCCGGACGTAGGGCATCGGACGTGCGTCCGGAGTCCCTGCACTCTCTGTTGCTCTCTGTATGGAGGGTCCGGACGCGAGATGATGATCCGCACCGTAAACCGGACGTGGGTCCGGAGGTGCTGGCTGCTCGGGGCAGCTCTCGGATGTTCTCGGGCACGCGGAAGAAATACTTCTGGACCCGTGAACAGTCGAGTCCGGACGCTACTGTTGCAAGCGACCGGAGGCACGTGGCGCGCTGCGGTGCGCGCGGGAAGAAGCCGATTCAAACGGCTAAGTAACCGGACGCGTGGCCATTGGTCCGGACTGCGCTTGGCGCACGTCCGGAGGCTACATCCAGAGTGGCAAGTAGCGAAGCTGTGTCTCTGTGTGGGGGAGTCCGGACGTTGTTGATGGTCCGGACCCCACACTGTTTCTTGCGTCCGGAGGTGGCGCAGAAAGTGTTTTTCAGTGGGAAAATGGCTAGTTGTGTGAGTGGGCTATATAAGGTGATATGGCCGGCCCTTTGGGGCACTTCTTGCACATTCTCATCACTCACACACTTGTGTTCATTTGTGAGAAGCCCACCACTCATCCTTCTCAACATATTTGACATATTCTAGAGAGATTGAGTGAATCCAAGTGCATTGCTCTTTGATTGCATACTAGTGGCACTTGGTGATCATCGTCATCGCGGAGCTCTTGTTATTCTTGGAGGTTACCACCTCCTAGACGGCTTGGTGTGACGAGGATCATTGAGCGGAGGAAGGTGATTGTCTCCAGCTCCGATCGGTGGATTGTGAGGGGTTCTTGAACCTACCCCGCGGCAGATTCGCGAAAGGTAGCTTGGGGATCCCCATCTTGTACGGCTATCAATCCTAAAGGTGATCACACTCTCTATAGTGTCTTGATCACTAAACCAAAAATGACCCTATAGATATACCTCAGCCGCCATGGCGGTCCCCTCGTGCGACGCTCCGGGCACCATGTCGTTTAGCGGGCGCGCCCGCACCATGAGCGGGAGGACCCGACGCCGGAGGAACTGAGCGACGACCCCCGCGAGGTTCAGCCCATGTTCTCGAAGCAGAGCCAGGCTCTAGAGGTGGGGTTGTATCCTCGCCAGCTCGCGCGGTGGGTCCATGATGCCAGCTGGGGAGCTCCTCCCCGAAACGTCGGCCGGTGAAAACCGGGAGAGGCGCCTCGGGGTGGTTCCGGATATTGAACCACTGCGAGTGCCACCCCCGGTTGGACGAAGTCGCCCGCGCCGGCATGTAGGACGGCAAGGTGGAGAAACGTAGGCTAAGCACGCACCCCCCGCAAGACGCCACCGACCTCGCGCCGCCGAAGTTGACAAGAAACACCGACGCCTTGAAGAAATGCTTCCACAACACGAAGTCCGGCTCCGCCCCCAGCATCCCCTCTGACATGGCCGCGAAGGCCGCAAGGTGAAGGACAGAGTTGGGATTAAGGTTATGGAGTTCGACCTCATAATGGTTAAGGATCCTGCGAATAAAGCGAGTCGGCGGGGTCCCAAACCCGTGCTCGTGAAACGGGAGAAAGGAGACCACATACCCCTCGGGCGGTTCCGGGGTGTCGGCGCCGGTGGGGACGATCCACTCGGCGACATCGCCGGCGGAGAACTCGGGGCGCAGTAGCCCTGCCCTCACCAGATCAAGTACCCGCTCACGCTTGAGCGAGCACCGCTCCCAACTCCTCGAGGGATGATCTCCGGCCATAAGGAGGATCTACTTGGGGAAAGGTCTGCGACACGGCGGAAGGCATGGCTAGGGCGAAAGCACGACGGCGCAAACCCTAGGAGGAAGGAGAGACGACACGAACGAAAGCAGGAGGCGGAAAAGGCAAACAACACGAGCGCAGGAGGGATGACGCGGCACTCGGATATTAGTAGGGACCGGAAGGTGGGGCGTCGCCTCATCAGTTCTCCGCACCACGTCGAGGCCCCACTACCCGAGTCGCATTAAACATGACCGCTCGGCTTCCTCGCTTCCACTGTTCGCAGGAATATCGGGAACCACACGTGCTGCGGCAAGTAACTAACACCACTCGCTCTTTCCCCTTCATTCCGACTCGCATCCTGTATCCATCATCATTGCAGGATCAACCCCGGGCTCACCGCATGCGCTGCGGCAGATTTTTTCCTCACGCATCCCCAGCCAAGGGCACACACCTCCCGAGCGCGAGCGTGCCTCGGGAGAGCCCCCGACTCGTCCGAGGTCGGTCGACTCACGCAAAGGTCGGAGGGACACACGCACACATGGCGCAACAAGCGGCAACGGCCCAGGGGCCCAGGTAAGCCAAGGGGATAGGGGCTATAGACGCCCCGACGGCCCATACGGTCAAGAGACACGGAGGCCAACCCAGCGGGGTTCGAAATGGCCATCTCAGGACAACAGAGCGAGGGGCGAATAAGGAATGGACACACTAGCGGTCATCAGCCTAGCAATCGTATGCTAAGGTCATTCCTAGATTTTGTATTTGAGTCCGTCTTTACGGATGATTGGTTCATGGTATTCCTACCAAAGGAAGGCAGCAGGCCCCCGGGACCCATCGAACGGACCCGGCTACTAGATGAAACCGATTTGGAGTGAGCCACGACATGGACCACAAGCCGGGACCCCGGTGAACGAGAACCGAGCACCCCACTCAGATTTGCCCGATAGTAACTCGACGAGCGGCCATGGTTCGTCCGCTCCGAGGATAGCATGGTTCGGCTCATATTCCCCCTTCTCGCGGAGAGATGCGTGGGGAACGAACAAAAACGACGACACAGAACCGAGACGATTTTCATTACACCGAGTAAAGACTCGGGGGCTGGCATCGCACCACGGGGCAAGCCTCAAACGTCGCTTTCTCATTTCAGATATACTTGTATTGATTCTTGCAGGGGTTACACGCTCTCTAAGAGCCGATGGAGGGATAGGCCTAATCATCAGTCACCAAAAAACACGAGAAAATTACAAGGTGGACTGAAGGGAAATCCCGGGCCGAAAGGCCAAAATACTAAGGGCACCCTCAGGGCACCCACATTAGTTATCATGTCACCGTTCGACGCAGCCGCATATCAAGGTCAGGTAACCCAGCCGCGAGGCTCGGCGGGACATCTGCCTGATACACAAGGTCGCGTCGTACGGCGGCATCACGACCCCCGGGCCACCTAGACCAGGCACGCTGTAGCTGTGGGAGAACAGCGGCGGCCTCGTCTTCAGGAAACCCTAGGCCACCTCCCTTCTCCGAAGGCGGTTGGGCACTTTACAGCTAAGTCGCCCCAGCTGCTCCGTGAACGAGGACGCCATTGGCAAGCGGCTCCGAGCCCGCTGTACATCGGCAACTCCGAGCCCGCATATCCCGCCGACAGAGAGATCGTCATGAACTTACAGTCAAGGATGATCCCGCTCCCGGGATCACGCAGGCGAACTGCAGTAACGATTCCCGTGGACGCATCCTCGACTGTCCTCCGGTGAGGGTCAGCACACCATCAGAACCCTCGGGGCAAAGAGCAGGAGCCATTCCGCAAAAAGGATGGATCCTACGCCCTTCATCCCAGGGAGCGATTCGTGTAGGGGGTGGTCACAACTGTCCGCTCCACTAGTGCTCAGGATAAGAAAAAGCTATGCACATCTCGCAGAGCTTCCTCTTAATCCTGCCACTAAGCGAAAGGGGACACGCGCACCCCTAACGCAGAACTTCCTCTGAACCCGGTGCTGCTCTCAAAATGCCACCCGCCAGGGCGGCTCAAGGGACTCTCCGACGAGGCCTCGAAGGAAGAATGTAGGGCAGGCCATGCTGTGTGGATGTGAATCTCCCCACAGGCGGCTACCCCTATTTATAGCCCGACAGGGCACTCACGCGGCAGTAGGCCTGTGAGTTTACAACAACTCCTCCCGACCACGCCGCACTGTGCGATAGCACCCACTTCGAGAGGGTGCAGCGGGGCTATAAATGGCCAGGCAGACGGGCGGCTCAGGGCACGCCGTCCGGAGTCTTAAACGCAGAGCGAGTGGCGCTCTGGCACCGCTCCTCGAACGGGAAAGACACGACACATCCACTTTTGGGCCATGGGGGAGAGGAAAAGGGGCGCAGTCAGACCCCGAAATCCGACAAACACGTCTTCGACCGGTCAATCGACCGTACAGGCCGAAAGACAGCACGGCGCATGGCCGACTGGTCATTTCAAGATGCGTCAGCCCGAGGCCAACAGTGCAACCCGCAGTAGGGCTGGCGTGCAGCCAGAGCTCAGGCTCTGACGTACAAAGCAGACCACTCCCTCCCCGCCTTGTGAGGGAGGCAAAGGGTCAAGCACTATGCAAGGTTTCCGAATAAGCCCTTAGGAGGAAATATCTCCCTCCTAAGGCCTCGGGGGCTACACCCGGCGGGTGCGCTCGCGCTCACCCACAGGAATCCAAAAACTTAACCAAACCACCATAAGCGCTCTCGAAAGACTCCGGTGTAGTCCTTCACTACATCGAAGGCTCGGGGGCTACTATCGGATACCTAGAAATAGGGTACCCAATTTACCAGACTCCACGAAAACAAAAATCACTATCGGGGGCTCTTCCTCCTTGCCCGAGCCAAGGGGGCGTCATCCATGACGTCATTGACCCTCGAGGGCTCTTCCGCCTCACCTGAGTCAAGGGGGCGTCATCCGTGAGGTCATCGACCGTCGGGGGCTCTTCCGCCTTGCCTGAGCCAAGGTGGCATCATCCGTGACGTCATCGACCCTCGGGGGCTCTTCTGCCCCACCCGAGCCAAGGTGGCGTCATCCGTGACGTCATCGACCCTCGGGGACTCTTCCGCCCCGTCCGAGCCACGGAGACGTCACCCATGACGTTCCTCACCTTCGGAGATCCCACCACCATCAGCAGCTCGAGATGCCCTAACCCTTATAGTCAAAAGGTCCACAGTACCCTCCGTCCTCAGGGATGGGGTTCAAGGCATGAGTCGCCATGCCAACCTCTATTCACCCTGCGGTACAAGGTCCTGTGCTGCCTAACCGGCGACCTCCGCGCGCTACATCTGCGCCATGCCCCCGATGTACACTTCAACAGGGATTAGGGCGTCATCAGCCCTGTATGACGGAACACGGGGGCGCCCGGTCCTGTGCGACCAGCCCCAGCCCATGCCCAGGTAAGGGAACAGCGAAGTCCCCGGTCACAACATGCATGGCTACAGCGCAACAAGGACGAACATGACTCGTACATGTGTCTACTGGTGTAGTCTTCCTCAAGAAGGAAGATAGAATGAGGACAAAGTTCCCCCTCGGCAACAGCCCAAGTCGGGCCCACGTTCACTCCCCCTCTCTCTACTGTACTCCTCCATCTCTCCCTACGCATAAAGGGGGAGAATGGACCCCCAATCTCGCTCTCTGGACATCCAAACGTTCATTCACACACACTCAAACTCGCACTCACGCGAGCACACACCAGAACTAAGAACCTCATACGCACGAGACCTGGGAAGGCGCTTCCCTCTCTCACCAAAGCTTGTAGCTCCCCTCTACGAGCTCTCCATGCTCGGTAATACGACCCCGCAACACACTGGACGTAGGGCGTTCGTGCCTGAACCAGTATAAACCTTTCTGTTCTCCGAGCGTAACCATCCGAGCTCCGACACGCTTAGAAATTTACTCGTTAGCCATCTAGACCCCGCCATTTTAGACACCGACAGAATGGGTGAACAGGAACTCCAAAGCCACATCGAAAGAAAGGCTCAAACACAACCAGCTCACCCGTGTGCGGCGCCGGAAACAATTCTCCAAATGCAGATCGCCACCCGCCGACCTCCTTATCCGGAAGGAGACCATCGAACACCAGAGCATCGATACCATCTTCCTTCAGTGTGCTCCGCGTCCAATGCTCCGCCCAGGGCGGTGTCTCCACCTCCTCAACCCTAACATTTGGGGGCGATGATACAGACGCTCCCTTAACAAAGATGACTGAAGAATCATGGCCCTATTGGTTTCAGTGATTAACGGCAATTAGCTATTATTATGGCTAATGTGTGTTTTGTAGAGGCTATGCGTAGCTTAGCCATAGTGATCAACATGAATGATCATCAATGGTTATCACTTAGCCCCCAAGATGGATATCGTTTCGGATTTCAAAGAGACATGATGAAGACCCTAGAATGATAGACTAAGTGCCATAAGGTGATGAAGGGCACATAGAAATAGATAGGGCTTCTATTTGATCTTTGACCGTACTATTAAGAGGGGTTGAGATTAGTAGCTTCACTTAGGAGAGCTTCATGCTTAAATAGCCATCGAAACCGAGCTAGCCGTTTTGCCCTTTTCCACTGAAAACTGCGTAGCTCCGAACGTTGTTTGCATGGGGGGTCCGGACCATTGCGCATGCGTCCGGACCCTCCTCTAGTTAGAATCCTGCCATTGGCGCCTTCACTATGGTCGACGTGTCACCTCCGGACGCGTGCAACAGTAGCGTCCGGACCTTCTATTTTCCGCGTCTCGATCCAACTCATAGAGAGTCTAGAGAGCTCCCTGAGTCCGGACATGCGTCCGGTGTCCTGCGTCCGGACTACTCCTTGCGTCCGGATAAATACTCCAGAGGAGTATAGAGAGCATCGAGCTCTGGACGCTGCGTCCGGAGTCTTGCGTCTGGACCATCATCAGCGTCCGGACCACCTGTCCAGAGAGGCCGAGCCTTAGGGTTTGCCTCCGGTCGCATCTCTGATGGTCCGGTTGGCCTCTGCCCTATGTCCGGACCTTGCGTCCGGAGCCTCTCTGAGTGGAAAACCGAGCCACTTCTTCTTCTCCAAGCTTCCATGTACTAACACCAAGTGTTCCAACCACTTAAGCCCTGTGTTAGCCTTTCACAATATAGTTCATGTTTGTGTCACTTAGGTTTGTTTTATATGGATATGCAATGCAAACCTAGTGGCACATGATAACTGCAATCGACACGAGTTTTCCCTTCTTGATAGTACGGCTATCTATCCTAAATGTGATCACACTCTCTATAGTGTCTTGATCACTAAACCAAAAATGACCCTATGGATATACCTTTGCCTTGGGTCCATTTTGTTTTTCTCTTTCTTCTTTTCCTTAGTCATGGAGCACTTGATCCATCATGATATTTCATCTAGCTCCATGTCTCAAGGTGAACCACCCTATCTTGATCATACACTTAGTTCAAGGGTTAGTCCATAGGTTTCATCAATTACTCAAAACCAAACAAGGTCTTTCAATCTCCCCCTTTTTGGTAATTGATGACAACCTTTCACAAAAGAATATATATGATGAAAATTCACTTTGGTAGTATTATCTCCCCTTACATATGTGATATATGAGTTTGGTTCAATTTGATCATATATGCATAAATAAGATTTGAGGGAGAGTAAATGCTACCAAATGATGCTAAGGTGTGTAGGATGGACCTTTGAAGCGTGATACCAATCGGAGTGCAATATAAACCATCCTTAGCACCATGAATGCCTAGAAACCACTTGAAAGGCAACTTGAGAACACTTTGAGAGAACTAGATACTACTTAAAGATGTAACAACCTAAGCATACTAGTTCTTCAAACACCATATCAATTTAGGTTCATGCATTCACCACACAAGCATATCATGAATATAAGTACATATGCAAGCAAGCACTTATGAATGCACAAAGATATGCAACAACTTTATTCATGGGCTTGCTCCCCCTACTTGTGTGCTTTCATTTTCAAATTTTCAAAAATATTTTTCTCTTACTACTTACTTCTCCCCCTTTGTCATCTATTATCATAAAAGATGTGCTCAAAGGTTTGATTATTGGAGAGAAGTGTTAGATGTGGTTCAATCTAGATTACTTGCTCCAAGCTATTTAACTCGGTTTAAACCATGGACAAGCTTGTTCACACATCCTAGAATGGTTATCTTGCCCATGTTGAGTTAAACATTTGAAGTTCATGATCTAGATCAAACTCTAGGATTGCAAGCCCACAAATATGTCATATGCTACCACTAGATCATATTAAGCATAGAAGCAATAGTGGTACCAAATAAGCATCAAATCATTTGATTTTCATGAATGATCCTAATGAAGTGATGTCTAGATGCACTAACACATCCTAATAAGGATGAATGACATGTCAATCAACTTGTACCTTACATAGCTTGAAGGAGAGGCATGCCATATATGGGGGGGGGTGCATCAACACATATTTGAGAAGTCAAGAATGTTCAACTCATTCCTTAGCTTGCAAAACCTCTTCTCATCTAATGGCTTGGTGAATATGTCGGCAAGTTGATCATCGGTGCCAACATTTCTGATTTTGATATCACCCTTGAGTTGATGATCCCTTATGAAGTGGTGCCTCACATCAATGTGCTTGGTTCTTGAATGTTGAACCGGATTGTTTGTTAGCTTCACCGCACTTTCATTGTCACATAGCAATGGCACTTGCTTGAAGTTGATCTCATAGTCATTCAAAGTTGCTTTCATCCAAAGCAATTGAGCACAACAACTACCCGCACTTATGTATTCGGCTTCGGCGGTAGAGAGTGCAACACTATTTTGCTTCTTTGATGACCAAGATACAAGTGACATGCCTAGCATTTGACAAGTGCCCGATGTGCTCTTTCTATCAATCTTGCATCCCGCTCAGTCGGAGTCCGAATATCCAATTAGCTCAAAGTTAGACCCCTTGAGATACCACAATCCAACATCTTGTGTATGATTCAAGTACCTCAATATCCTCTTTGTAGCCTTCAAGTGACTTTCTCTTGGAGAGGCTTGGAACCTTGCACACATGCACACACAAAACATCACATCCGGTCTTGAAGCGGTCACATAGAGTAGGCTTCCAATCATAGACCGATACAACTTTTGATCCACCATGTTGCCACTAGCATCACTATCCAAGTGTCCATTAGTGTCCATTGGAGTGCTAATGCCTTTAGACTCTTCTAAGCCAAATTTCTTCATCATATCCTTGATGTACTTGCCTTGACTCACAAAAGTGTCATTCTTCAATTGCTTGATTTGAAGACCAACAAAGTAGCTAAGTTCACCAATCATTGACATTTCAAACTCATTTGCCATCATCTTGCCAAATTCTTCACAAAATTCTTGATTGGTCGAACCGAATATGATGTCATCCACAAAGATTTGGAGCACAAATAGATCCTTGCCAAGCTTCTTGGTGAAGAGGGTAGTATCAACCTTCCCCATGATGAACCCTTTAGATAGAAGGAAGTCCCTCAATCTTTCATACCATGCTCTAGGTGCTTGCTTCAAGCCATATAAAACTTTTCTCAACTTGTACACATGGTTGGGCTTCTTGTCATCTTCAAACCCAGGAGGTTGCTCAACATATACTAGCTCATTGATGTATCCATTCAAGAAAGCACTCTTCACATCCATTTGGTATAGCTTGATGTTGTGTGCACATGCATAGGCCAATAGAATTCTAATTGCCTCTAGTCTTGCAACCGGTGCATAAGTTTCTCCAAAGTCAAGACCCTCAACTTGAGTGTATCCTTGAGCTACCAATCTTGCTTTGTTCCTCACAACTATACCATCTTGGTCTTGTTTGTTTCTAAATACCCATCTTGTACCAATCACATTGTAGTTCTTGGGTCTTTCAACTAGTTCCCAAACTTGGTTCCTAGTGAAGTTGTTGAGCTCTTCATGCATAGCATTGACCCAATCGACATCTTGTAGAGCTTCATCAATCTTTGTTGGCTCTATGGATGATACAAAGGAGTAGTGCTCACAAAAGGATGTCAATCTTGATCTTGTTTGAACACCACTTGTAATATCACCAACTATTTGATCAATGGGGTGATCTCTTGCAATGTTGGTTGGTTGGAGAGTTGGGAGTTGATTGCTTGAGCTTGGTTGAGATGAACTAGCAACTTGTTGATCTTGCACTTGAGAGCTACTAGCTTGCTTGATGGGTGGGTTGAGCACTTGATCTTTGTCATCTTCAACATCAATCACTTGCCTAGGCCGAATATCACCAATATCCATGCTCTTCATAGCATTGGCCAATTGAGATCCATTTACATCTTCTAGATTCTCATTTTCATCTTGGGAGCCATTGGTTTCATCAAATTCCAAATCATGAACCTCCTAAAGTATACCACTAGCCGAATTCCACACTCTATAGGCTTTGCTTGTGGTTGAGTAACCAAGTAAGAACCCTTCATCACATTTCTTGTCAAACTTCCCAAGTCTTGTGCCTTTCTTCAAGATGTAGCATTTGCACCCAAAGACTCTAAAGTATGCAATGTTGGGCTTTCTTCCATTCAATAGCTCATATGGTGTCTTCTCTATCAATGGGTGACAATACAACCGATTGCTAGAGTAGCAACGGTGTTGATAGCTTCGGCCCAAAAGGAGTGACTCACATTGTACTCACTAAGCATAGATCTTTCCATATCAATCAATGTTCTATTCTTCCTCTCAACAAGGCCATTTGATTGAGGAGTGTACTTGGCCGAGAATTGATGCTTGATTCCAATTTCATCACATAGCTCTTCAACTCTTGTATTCTTGAATTCACTCCCATTGTCACTTCTCACTTTCTTGATGGTAGTTTCAAACTCATTGTGACATCTCTTGACAAATGTTTTGAATGTGGCAAATGTTTCACTCTTGTCATTGAGAAAGAATACCCAAGTATATCTTGTAAGATCATCCACTATGACAAAACCATACTTGTTCCCTCCAATATTTGTGTATGTTGTTGTTCCAAATAGATCCATGTGCAACAACTCAAATGCTCTACTAGTGCTCATCATGCCCTTCTTTGGGTGTTACCAACTTGTTTGCCGCCTTGACAAGAGCTACAAAGTTTATCCTTCTCAAACACAACATCTTTCAAGCCTCTTACTAAGTCATACTTGATCAATCTATTCAATTGCTTCATCCCAACATGACCAAGCATTCTATGCCATAACCAATCCATACTTGATTTAGTGAGAAAGCAAGTTGACAATTGAGCTTCACTAGCATTAAAATCAACTAGGTAGAGGTTCTCATATCTAAATCCTTTGAATATCAAGTTTGAACCATCTACACTAATGATCTCTACATCATCTATACCAAATATGCATTTGAATCCAAGATCACACAATTGAGCTACCGAAAACAAATTGAAGTTCAAGCTCTTAACTAGCAAGACATTTGATATGCTCAAGTCATTGGATATTGTAATCTTACCAAGACTCTTGACCTTGCCCTTGCCATTATCACCAAATGTAATACTATCAATGCCATCATTGGTGTTGGAGTTGATTGATTTGAACATTCTAGAATCCCCGGTCATGTGTTAAGTGCACCCACTATCAAGCACCCAATGTCTTCCTCCGGCCTTGTAATTTACCTACAAAACAAATTAGTTTCTTTTAGGTACCCATACTTGTTTGGGTCCTCCAAAGTTAGTGACCAAGGATTTTGGCACTCAAATAGCCTTCTTCTTTGGGCCAACAATGGGTGTGCCAACATACTCAGCCATGATACCTTTAGCACTTTTGGTAAGCATATAACAAGAATCAAAGTGCATAGAGGTAGCTTTAGCAAACCTGGTTTGGCTCATGTTAAGTTTGAAATATTGGTCTACATGCCCTGCTTGCTTGCATTTTGTGCAATACCGGCCATTGCTCCTCACAAAGCTAGGCTTAGGAGTTACAAAGGCCGACTTGCCCTTCTTGGGGGTATAGCCCAATCCCTCTTTATAGTGGGAAAATCTTTGGCTACCCAAGCACTTTAGCAAGAGGGCATCTCCACCATATGCCTTACCCAAAGCATAAGTAAGTTCATTAACATCATTATTCAATTTTTCATTTTCAATCACTAGTGTAGCATCATCCTTTGAGCTATCACTAGTAGATGTGCAAGTGGAGGTGCTACATTGTGTCTCGGTTGGTGCAACAATGATAGGAGTGAAAAATGATTCATCTAGAATATCACAAGTTACTCTAATGCTACATGATGAAACAACCTTATCCTTGTTTTGATCAAGGAGAGAGGAGTGAGCCTTTTCAAGCTTGTGATGAGTCCTCTCAAGCTTCTCATGGGCTTCCATTAGCCTCTCATGAGAGTCATTGAGCTCATCAAAGGATTGTTCAAGAGCCTTAAGCTTCTTGTTCAATTCTTTGCACTCCTTCCTCTTTGTCCCAAAGCAATCATAAGTTTGCTTCATCATATCAATTAGTTCCTCCTTGGAGTACTCCTCCTCATCATCACTACTATCATCATCACTATCACTATAATTATGAGATTGTACCTTAGTTGGCTTATCCATGAAGCATGATGGAGTGTCGAAGATGGATGGCTTGTTGTTGAGTGCAATGCTTGCCAATGCCTTCTTCTTGGTTTTCTTCCTTTCATCATCACTAGACTCATCATCGGAAGAATCACTATCATCCCAAGTCACTACATAGGATTCACCCTTCTTCTTCTTGGTGAAGGATAGCTTCTTCTCCTTCTTGTCATGCTTGCTATTATTCTCATCATCATCACTATGATTGGGACAATCCGCAATCATGTGACTGGTGCTCTTGCACTTGTAGCATCTCTTCTCATATTCTTTGCCCTTGAAGTTGTCTCTTCTCTTTCTAGCACCATAGCCCTTCTTCTTCATGAATTTGCCAAACTTGCGCACAAAGATGGCCATCATCTCATCATCATCGTCACTAGCTTCTTCTTCATCACTTGACTCTTGCTTCTTTGCTTTGCCCTTGCTCTTTGATGCAGAAGCCTTGAATGCTAAGTTCTTCTTTTCTTTCTTTTCTTCCTTGACCTCTTCTTCTTCACTTTCCTCATTGTATTGCTCTTCGGTCATGATCTCACCAAGTACTTCATTGGGAGTGATCTTGTCCAAACTATCTCTCCTAACTATTTGCCTCAAAGTTTTGTATTTCTTGGGCAAACAACCAAGAAAGCGGTTTGAGAAGTCTTCATCTTTGACCTTCTCACCCAAGCTCTTGAGATCATTGATGATCACTTGGAGCCTATGGAACATCTCCGGGATGGACTCATCATCATTCATCTTGAAGTGAGATAGCTTGTCCTTGAGCATGTATAGCTTGGCATTCTTTACCGTTGAAGTGCCCTCATAAGTATCTTCTAATCTCTTACACACTTCACTTGCTTTCTCAAGATCTTTGATATGTTCAAACACCTTGGAATCAATGCCATTGTAGATGGCATTGAGTGCCATGGTGTTTCATTGTCGGTTCTCTTGCCCTTTAGGTGTGGGAGCGGCTTCATCAAGAAGGACAAAGTCATGTTCGGTCACACTACACACCTTCTCATGTATTGAGCCTAGATGCATCTTCATCTTCCTCTTCTAATAATCAAATGAGGTGACATCAAACATTGGCGGTTTGCTCCCCACATGGTTGAATGATATTTGAGCCATCACTAACACCGAAGGTTGTTAAGCCTTGATAATAGCGGTGACCACGTCTCTGATACCACTTGAAAGGTCCTAGATGGCTAGAGGGGGGGTGAATAGCCTAATAAAAAATCTACAAATCACTAGAGCAAAGGTTAGATAACACTTAAGCAAACATTTTTGCTCTAGCTCTACTTGGGGTGCAAAGCCACCTATCCAATGCAATTCTAGTCAACTAAGTGCTTGTCAATCAATAGCAAGAACCTAAAACACTTAGCACAAGCTAGCAAGAACAACTACTAAAGAAGCTAACTAGCAAGCTAACTAGACAAGATATGAAAAGTAAATACAAGAGAGGAGGTGATTGCTATACCGATGCCTTGTGATGTATGGATGTCAATAGGATGAACCAATAAAAATGAATACCAAAGAGTAGCCGGGAGACAAGAATACAATCGATTTTTCTCCCGAGGTTCACTTGGTTGTCACCAAGCTAGCCCCCGTTGTGTCGACTGCTCAAATGGTGTTTCGGTGGCTAATTGGCAATTCACAAGCCAAACCCACTAACTCGGGCGCCACAAGAAACCACCCAAATGAGAGTAACTCAATGACACGAGCAATCCACTAGAGTTACCCTTTGGCTCTCCGCCGAGGTGGGTACAAGCCCTCTCACAATCACCGAAGTCGGCCGTAAACAATCACCAATTGCGCCGAAGCTTCTCCACAATCGCCAAGCCATCTAGGTGTTGGCAAACACCAAGAATAACAAGAAACCACGCGGCGATGACGATGACCAAGTGCCACTAAGATGCAATGCAATGATCAAAGCACTTGGATCACTCAAACTCTCACAAGTATGGAACAAGAGTGAAGAGAGTGAGTTGGGGCTATCTCAAGCAAGCACAAATGTCTCAAGTGAATAGAAGGTGCAAGAGAGAGCCCTAGGAGCCGGCCAAGCCACTTAAATAGCCATCCAAACCGAGCTAGCCGTTTTGCCCCTTTCCACTGAAAATTGCGTAGCTCCAGACATTGTTTGCATGGGGGGTCCGGACCATTGCGCATGCGTCCGGACCCTCCTCTAGTTTGAATCCTGTCGTTGGCGCCTTCACTGTGGTCGACGTGTCACCTCCGGACGCGTGCAACAGTAGCGTCCGGACCTTCTATTTTTTGCGTCCGGATCCAACTCACAGAGAGTCCAGATAAATACTCCAGAGGAGTACAGAGAGCACCGAGCTCCGGACGCTGCGTCCGGAGTCTTGCATCCGGACCACCTGTCCAAAGAGGCCGAGCCTTAGGGTTTGCCTCCGGTCGCATCTCTGATGGTCCGGTTGGCCTCTGCCCTATGTCCGGACCTTACGTCCGGAGCCTCTCTGAGTGGAAAACCGAGCCACTTCTTCTTCTCCAAGCTTCCATGTGCTAACACCAAGTGTTCCAACCACTTAAGCCCTGTGTTAGCCTTTCACAATATAGTTCATGGATTTTAGTTCATGTTTGTGTCACTTCGGTTTGTTTTCAAAGGATATGCAATGCAAACCTAGTGGCACATGATAACCGCAATCGACACGAGTTTTCCCTTCTTAATAGTACGGCTATCAATCCTAAAGGTGATCACACTCTCTATAGTGTCTTGATCACTAAACCAAAAATGACCCTATAGATATACCTTTGCCTTGGGTCCATTTTGTTTTTCTCTTTCTTCTTTTCCTTAGCCATGGAGCACTTGATCCATCATGATATTTCATCTAGCTCCATGTCTCAAGGTGAACCACCCTATCTTGATCATACACTTAGTTCAAGGGTTAGTCCATAGGTTTCATCAATTACTCAAAACCAAACAAGGTCTTTCAATGACTCAACATCACCGCGACGGCTAACCCTCTTCGACGCCATCACCACCAATCAGAGTTACCAAGCACCGCGCCGAAGCGTCAGACAAAAATGCAAGAAAACGATGGCGGAAGAAAAAATGACCTCACCGCAGCAAAGACTGAAACCCGCCGCCACCAACCTCACCTTTTATATCAAGCGGCGCGCCCCTTGGAATCCCAGGGTTTCTGGGAAGCCGCAACGGCCAAATACAAAACTACCACGACGACCCCTCCTTTGTGTCGTAACTTGGGCCGCTAACCGCGCGTCAATCCGGCCCACAAACTTTCCTTACATATTTTTATTCCGTATTTATTTCTCAAGTCCACATTTGCAATTTACGGAAAAAGATTTCCTAAGTACCACTAACACCACAGTCCCGAGGACTGGCCGCACGATCTTGTTATGATTTCTTTTTAGCAGGCACAATAACACAACTACAGTACACCAGTTAAATAGATCTCGCAGGACATCCGCTACAACGCCACTCGGGGACTTCGCTAACATGAAACGATGACTCAACCGCCTGCTCGCGGACTCGACCAGGCTCAGGGACTCCGTCCAAAGATACACCAAGCAAGGCTCGGGGACTGCCTGCGAACACATGGTGGATAAGTACCCATATAGTTCAGCTTTGATGATGAGTGATTGACCAACACTTGAGTGTTTCAGTTTGAGTGGCTTATCCTAACCTCTACGAAAGCAGAAAACATGTGCTTGTCTATCGGCTTGTGGTGTGCAGGTGCTATGCCTAGTGACAGTGGTCAATGGCGTGGAGAAGGTCGAGTAGAGGCTGGTCGTGCTAATGGACTGAGAGCGGTGAAGGGCGGAAGCCAGGCTCGGACTGAGGGACCATTGGCGCCGGCGGACTAGCTGTGGTGGCTAGTACTTGGCACCGGCAAGTGCGAGAAGACATGGAGGTAGACCGAGTCGACCGAGTCAAGCTGGTGGACGCGCGAGTCGAGCGGAGGCTCAGGGGACTCGGAGTCTGACTGGGCAAAGACAAGGTGGCTCGTGTCGTGTGGTTTGATGGTTTGGGCCTCAAAACCATCTGCGTCGGTTTCCGAGTTTGGGCCGCAAAACTCAGGGTACGGTAGTTGAGCCCAAAGCTACCGGTGGCGGGTTTCCTGGGTTTGGGCCTCAAAACCTAGGCGGAGCTTCCGAGAAGCGGTGATGGCACGTGGCGGAATCCTGGAGGTTGCGTCGAGGCGACGACAACTCCCGGCAGGAAGCCGGACCATCCATTCAAATGAGTGGCTGAGAGTTATTGACTTGGATTATAATGTCTTAGGGCTAGGTAATTCGGTCTTGTATCTAGGGGGTCTTTGGGAAATAGCCAAAGCTCTATTAAATAGAGGATGAAGGGGTATCCTCATCCTATCTCTTGAACCCTAATCACTTGCCCCCCTCTCTCTCTCTAGTTTATGAGATCCCTAGGTTGCTTCCACCAACCTTTGTAAGAACTTAAGTTTGTCGCGAGGAATCGGAGGTCGTAACCTCCATAAGCCATGGTGGCTTTGATTTCGTGATTGTGTCCCCGTTTTGCTTGTGTTCTTCGTGTTTTGCTTTTGCTCCCTCTTTTTCCGAGATGATTTCTCTTTGTAGGGAGTAGCTCTTGCAAATCCGTTTGAACCAAGTTGTGCGTAATCGTGAGGAGCTTCTTTGCACCAAAGGAATTCTCTTCAAACCTCACGAGTGCGTAGATTGGGCGTTTTCCTTGCGGAGTTCTTCGTTCTTGAGCTTTTCCCCAAATCTCTTTCCTCCCTTTGCTCTAAGCCAAATTGAGTGATGATTTCTTCGGGATAGCTCCCCAACTGCACTAGGATCTTGCCTACAAAGTTTGGTTGCAGTTGGTGATCATTTGGTTGAGTTTTGGGAAGATTTGGCGGAGTGGAAACGTTTTTCGCGGGCTTCAGCTTTTCTGTTCGTGAGCGTCGGACCACCCTCCGGACCACCCAGCCTGTGAGCACCGGACCATTGCAAGTAGTCCGGTGGCTCTGCTGAGGGTTTCACTCACGCGTCGGACCAGACTCATTAGTCCGACGGTGAGCGTCGGACGAGATGTCTGGAGGTAGGGTGCTTTCTGTGGTTTTTGCTCTGTGGTGAGGGTGTACACCGGACCACTTCCCATAGTCCGACGATGAGCGTCGGACTAGTTGTCCGGAGTCTAGGCACTCACTAGTTGTCTTTTGTGTGAGCACCGGACTTTCGAAAGTGAGCGTCGGACTAGTCCGGAGCTAGGGTGCTCACTGTATCGGCCTGTCCCAGTGGGTGAAGGCGTCGGACCTGAGCTCCGGACTACTTGCTATAGTCTGGTGACTCAGTCCCAACTGGTCCGGAGCTCCCTATTTGTTGTTGTTTTCTCCCGTTTTGCCTAGGTTCTTGCCTCTTTTCCCTAGGGGTTGAGAACCTGTGTTTTGGGGTTCTCGGTGTTTTTCCTCCACTGCCGGTGAGCTCTCTTTTCTCCGTTTTCGTCTGAATCCCCCGAGCAACTTGAGCACCCAGCAACTGGGTTTGGTTTTTGGGAAGAGTGGCCCGAACATTTCGAGAGAAATTTGAGGCTCCCATTCATCCCCCCTCTGGTCACCGTTCTCGGTCCTTCAATTGGTATCAAAGCCGGTTAAGGATCAATCCACCTTACACGATTCTTGATCTGCGAAGGCGACATGGAGCGAGGTGTTGGTAAACCTCCCTACTTCGATGGAACCAACTTTGCCTATTGGAAGGTGCGCATGTCGGCTTACCTCCAAGGGCTTGACACAAAGTTTTGGGAGATTTGTGAGAATGAGAACTATGTGGTTCTTGAGGCTCGGATCACCGATGCCCAGATTACGCAGCATGCGTCAAACGCAAGAGCCCGTAGCATTCTCTTCTTTTGTTAGTCTCTTCTAGAGTTTGAGCGGGTTTCGAGTCTCACTATGGCACGGGAGATCTGGCAAACACTCTTGAGATATCATGAGGGCAACCCTCAGATCAAGTCCAGACTCTTCGACACGTACCGTAGAGAGTACGAGAACTTTGCTCAGTTGGCCAGCGAATCTGTTGACGGGATGTTCACTCGCTTCCAATCTATCGTCAACAAGATGCATGCTAATCGAGCCAACTTGCCTTATGGTGATCATGAGATGGCTATCAAGCTTTTGCATTCTCTTGATCGGAAGGTATGGGAGATGAAGGTGGCTGCCATTCAGGAGTCACCGGGCTATGATGCTCTGACCATGGACGAGTTGTTCAGCAAGCTCAAGTCCTCGGAGATTGACTACCAGACCCGAGCCAAGCTTGAAAACCCGCCGAAACCCTATATGGCATTGGTTTCTGGCCCTGGCGGTACGTCTTCTTCCTCCTCTGACCCTTCACACTCTTTGTTCGCTTTGTCTTTGATTTCTGTGACAGAGGATCAAGTGGAGGCTCTTGGAGATGATGAGCTGCCTTTGGTCATCACCAAGTTCTCACGGTTTCACAACAACCGTTTGAACCGTCGGCATGGTGCCTCAGCCAAGGGGTGCTACCGTTGCGGTGATGAGGATCACTTCATCGCAAACTGCCCCAAGAAAGCTACAGGTGACTTCACCAAGCGCAAGGACAAGTGCGAGCACCACTTCGAGGACAAGCACAAGCCCAAAGGTGACTACCACCAAAGGTCCTCCAAGAAGGTGACCGACAAGGTGAAGGCCAAGCACCGAGCCTTCCTTGCCTCCCTCAGCAACATCGATGCCTCCTCTGACGGAGGTGCTTCCTCAAGCGATGATGAGTCGAAGGGAAAGGTTGAGGACAAGCTCAACGGCCTATGCTTCTACGCTGACGCCAAGCACGGTGGCTTTTGCACCATGGCTATTGAAGAAGGCAAGGTCGGCAAGCGCAAGGAAGGCCCCGACTACGACTATGACTCCGACACACCCGAGGTACCACCCACTGTCGAGTCCCTCTCTCTCGAGATTGAGTCTTTGAACGACACCTTGATGAGTCAGGATGCTTTGCTCAAGCGTGCCGCGTGCGAGAGGAACGATTTCAAGGCTAAGTATCTTAGCACACTGCATGAGCTAGAGTTTGCTAAGGCGTCAGTGGTGGTTACCGAGGAGGTAGAGTGTGATGCTTGTGCCATCCACATGTCTAGTCTTGTCACTCTCCAGGACAAGTATGGCACTCTACTTGAGGAGGTCAGTGAGCTAAAGGCTAGGCCTAGCTTACTTGGGGCGTGCAAGTCTTGCTTAGGCTTGCGTTCTGAGCTGGCACAAAGAGAAGCTAGGATTGTTGTGGTAGAGAAGGTCAGCCCAGATAGCCCAGATACCACCTAGCCTGTGAGCACCGGACCATTGCAAGTAGTCCGGTGGCTCTGCTGAGGGTTTCACTCACGCGTCGGACCAGACTCATTAGTCCGACGGTGAGCGTCGGACGAGGTGTCCGGAGGTAGGGTGCTTTCTGTGGTTTTTGCTCTGTGGCGAGTGTGTGCACCGGACCACTTCCCATAGTCCGACGGTGAGCATCGGACTAGTTGTCCGGAGCCTAGGCACTCACTGGTTGTCTTCTGTGTGAGCACCGGACTTCCGAAAGTGAGCGTCGGACTAGTCCGGAGCTAGGGTGCTCACTGTATCGGCCTGTCCCAGTGGGTGAAGGCGTCGGACCTGAGCTCCGGACTACTTGCTATAGTCCGGTGGCTCAGTCCCAACTGATCCGGAGCTCCCTACTTGTTGTTGTTTTCTCCCGTTTTGCCTAGGTTCTTGCCTCTTTTCCCTAGGGGTTGAGAACCTGTGTTTTGGGGTTCTCGGTGTTTTTCCTCCACTGCCGGTGAGCTCTCTTTTCTCTGTTTTCGTCTGAATCCCCCGAGCAACTTGAGCACCCAGCAACTGGGTTTGGTTTTTGGGAAGAGTGGCCCGAATATTTCGAGAGAAATTTGAGGCTCCCATTCACCCCCCCTCTGGTCGTCGTTCTCGGTCCTTCACTGTCTCCACAGTGAAGCAGCGACGACACCAAATAGCAAAACACCCGAGGACTGCAACCCGGGGACTGCGAATAAAGCAACATGACCCAGATACAAGAACCTTACAGTTCCTTACATTAGGCTCGGAGACTGCGGGTATTCGCAGTCGATTTTTGCAAAACTTATGCTTTACTCATATTCACTAATGCATCTTTTATCTTTATAAAGCTTGGCACCAGGTGCATACTTCACTTACTATCAAGCTCGGGGACTAAGTGGGTACACTTCACCTTGCGGTGAATGTACATGTTTTCCTTCTCGACAAGCCTCTGTTGTTTCCTGTTGTCTTTTTGCAGAGCTTAAGTGGGTACACTTCACCAGGGAACAGGTCGTTCAAAAAGTTTTTTCTTCTTCAGCACGCCATATCCTCCTGACGAGCAGCCGCAACATCCACCGAAGGCAATCTGCTCGTACATCACGCCACGACGTTCTCGACTAGCCCGACCTGGTTGGGAGGCTTCTCCGACCACCGCCCCGACCAGGTAACTCGCCTCACACGATGGCGACCAGATATACATCTCCAAGACGATGTTGCTAACTCGCCGGAAGAATATAACGTGCTCGGGGATTTGTTTGGGATATTACCTTGGCGTATCCCCAGGGACCTTATGGGTCTGCCGACCAGAGGACGGCCCAGCCCACGAGGCCTTGCGGCACGCGACCAAGCCTGTCGTGCTCGCCAAGGACTCCGAAGAAGCCTTGCTCGCCAAGGAGAATCCTGGAAGATAGGTTCGGATCCCTTACCTAAAGGAGCCGATCGTAATCTGTTAGGATATGGAAACTGTAACCCTACTCCCCGGCTATATAAAGCGAGCAGGGACCCCTCCAAAACAACCCCTCTACAATCCCCTAGATCGCATCTACGGGTCTTGTAACCTAATACTCATATCAATCCAGCCACCAAAACACAGGACGTAGGGTATTACGGTGATTTGTCGGCTCGAACCTGTCTAAATCGACGTGTCTACGTTCTCTGTGTTACGCTTGATCGTCGTCGCCACACCTCCGCCTACAATCTACTACCGTGGGGTACCCCCTAGGTAGACTATCACGCGTATTTCGTCGATAGGGACTGCTCCACAAACTCTGCTCCGCAAACTCCACGGTGGAGCAGCTCCACAAAACACTGAAGTTTGTGGAGTATCTCTTTAGGTGCTCTCACAACTCCATCTTTTTTTATGGAGTTGTGTGCGTGGAGCTAAAACCGTTTGGCTAAAAAACAGAGAGCAGAGCTGAAAAACGTGGAGCGGAGCAGTCCCAAAAAACCTCTAAATATCATTAGATTAGTTATCAATTATATTTTTATAGTATATCTATTTGATATCACAAATCTTTATAGTTTCTCTATAATTATTGGTCAAACTTGGGATGTTTTGACTCTCCAAGAGTCTTGGAACATCTTATAATTTGCGACGGAGTGAGTATTTAAGAGGGTCCAATCACCTTCTTCATTAACATGTCCTAGCCGAGCGTGAAATATTATCTCTATTATTGGTCTTGTTTGGATACTCTAGCACGACTATAGGTTAGAGCTAGTCTCTAGCTCAAAACTAGTCCTAAACTAACTCTGGCCAAAGAGATGTTTGATGCAAGGGCTAAATTGACGATAAATGTTTTTTGGTAGAGATTACGGTGGACTCCACCAGAACTAGCCTAAATAATCACCTCTTGGTGAGGATAGTTTTTTTGGGTAAACTAGTTGGAACTATCCCAATTTAGCTCTCATGTTTGGATACTTTTGAGCTAGTTAAGCTCAAACTAGCTCTAACCTCTGGATCCAAATAGGGCTATTGCCCTCCATTGCCACTAATGAAGTAATAATAGCCCATTCGCTCCTACCTTCGTCAACCAAAGTACCCCGCCTCAACCATCAATCAATTTGCCACCTTCGAGTTTCTTTAATAATAGAGTACCATAAAAACCTTACCAAAAACTTAAAAAATTTAACCACTAACCTTACTTGGGGTCATCATATCTTGCTTGACTTTTGCCATTGGCTACTCAAACAAATAAAATGATGAGAGCTTAGACACCATGGATTTAAGAAAAAGATAGGAAAAGAATGAAAAAACCATAGGAGGATGGATGTGAGAGTATAATAAGCCCGTGTAAACCAATGATAGGCGTATGTATGTGTAGTGCGTGAAATGCATGCACAGTCAGTGGGGACGTGCATGCTATAATATTTAAATTTGATTAGACTAGATTAAGAAGTGTGTAATTCTCAAATTTTCTACGAATGCAACTCTTAACATTAGCAATTCAAAACTAGAAATTGTTTGGTCTTCCCCTCCTATTGCAAAAATAAACCAGTATAAATTAGGCATGGCCATCCCGTGTGGATGGTGCTCCCCCGCGACGACTCACACGTCCCAGCCGTGCGGACAGAGCCCCGGCGATGGTGTATTCAAGCCTGCGCAGATGATGCCCAGTGGCTACGACGCCATCGGACATAGTGGTGTGGCGGCTCGGTGTTGCCTTGCAATGGCCCGTCCGCACCGTCGACCTTGGCCCCAACATCCAGCACCAATGGAACACGCAAGCGTTTCCCCAATGAGAGCGGCTTCTTCCTCATGTGACGACAATCTCTTCCCTTGCAACCCGTCTTATTTTTGGCAGATAAGATCAAATCAGCAATTGCTAACTTTCAGATTTGAGTATCCTAGTATACTTTTTAGATTGAGGTTATGACTTCATACTTATTGAAATATTGTTCGTACCACCAGATACTTTTTTAGATAGTAGCGTCAATTCATACAGTATTCTACTGTTTTTATAAAGTATAACTATTTTCTCCTTTTATGTATGTTCTCCTTTTATGTATGTTTTCTCCTTTTATGTATGTTAGTATGTACGTAAATAGAACTCATTTATAAGTTTTGTAAGTTTGGAACGACGATGTAATATCATATTATGTATTTTATATACTCTGCTTGGAGTTCAATATATTATTATATCTTGTTTTTTTTGGCATCTTCTTATGAAAAAAATCAGCTGTTCTTTACTGATTTTTTTATTTAATAGTATTATGTAAGAGAAAATAAACTAAAATAAATTGAGACTAGATAAACAAAATACGACTAAAATTATATGGTTTACATGTATATATCCATACTCACGTTGTTCTCTGTCCACACGTATGTATTCACACTCATAACAAATATGTATATACTCACCCTCTATATACACTAGTATAATGCCCGTGCTAATGTTACGACTTTATTTAAAAATGCATATGAAAGTAACCAAAAGATGATATATTTAAAATTTCTTATTTTCAAACAAATACTCCTACAGGAAATACCGAGGTAAGTCAACAATGATCTAACAGGAAATGATTTCCCTTTTTTTATAAGGACGAACCCATACGTAGAGCATAACTTGATGTTGTATAAGGGGACATTTGAAAAGAAAACATATCTGATAAACCTGAAAAAGATTAGGCAAAAGCCTCTGCTGATCACTACACTACAACTCCACCCCACCTGGCTACCGGAAACAATTTTAGGAACACAACCCAAATGGCTAGCGATTCATGTCAGAAACATAGAGACCAAAGGACATGTTGTTTACCTCATGAGCATTGTGTCGAACACCTCCTCTGTGCTATGGATGTCTGACATGGAGCCCTGCATTGGAGGTGGTGGTGGGTACTGTCGGGGCAATGAATGCTGGTGTAGGTGGCGGGGATACTGTGGCTTCCATCCCCTTTGGTTTGGGGGGCCTCCGGTGATCCGTGCCCGACCACACCTTGAACCGCACGCTGATCGCCGCCGACGCCGGCGTGTACGTGTACGCTGCAGGGCCGTGGCAACCTCAACACTACCATCGTCTGGAACGACACCACCAACTTTCAACAACGCCACCGTCGCCGTCCTTGCCGCCAGCTTCATGGCCTAGAACGTGAGCGTCCAGAACACGGCTCCCACTGCCGACCCGGGGGGCGCGGGCGGCCAGGCGGTGGCACTGCGCGTCGCAGGCGACCATGCGGCCTTCTACTGGTGCGGCTTCTACAGGACAAGCAGGGCCGCTACTTATTCCAGGGCTGCTACATCGAGGGCTCCATCGACTTCATCTTCGGCAACACGCTCTCCCTCTACCTCGGCTGCACCATCAGCTCCATCGCCAACGCCGTCGCGGACGGCACGGTCACAGGGAGCGTCACGGCGCACAGGCGTGTGTCACCCGCCGAGAGGACGAGCTTCGCGTTCGTCGGCTGCACCGTCGTGGGCATGGGGCAGGTATGGCTGGGAAGGGCGTTGGGCCCACCTCCTCGCAGATCCGTGCGCTCCTTTGTCACCGCGAGCGGATGCGCAGGACGGACTTCTGGAGCTCGGGCGATGGAGACCGAAACTTCTCACGATATATCTGATCCAACTGCTCACCATAGTATACATGATCCAACATTTTTGGAGTACAAGTTACCCACCTCGCGCAAAGATCCCCTCCAACGCCAGGAGGCCGACGTCGTTGTTGTCGTCGTCGCAGGAGATCCCTTGAGGCCTCCAACATCGCGAGGCCGACACCGTGGGTGGTGAGCTGGGACGCCGCAAAGGCCGGAGATCTCTTCCTGATCTGTGCACCCCAATCTCGCTCGGCTCCCATGGTCGAGCGATGGCGGCGCCGCGAGATGCGAGGCAAGCAGTGAGGGGCGGCGGGGTGGAGAGGAGGACGACGGGGAGCTAGGGTTGGGGCCTGAGGCTGGTAGGGGGTGTTCTTTGCAAAACTGCTAAAAGGTCCTAGATGGCTAGAGGGGGGTGAATAGCCTATTAAAAATCTACAAACCACTAGAGCAAAGGTTAGATAACAATTAAGCGAAGCTTTTTGCTCTAGCTCTACTAGGGGTGCAAAGCCACCTATTCAAGCAATTCTAGTTGATTAAGTGTCTATCAAACAATAGCAAGAACCTAAGGCACTTAACTTGAGCTAGCAAGAACAACTAACAAGCTAAGCTAACAAACTAGCTAAGTAAGATAAGGAAGAAAGTAAATGCAGAAGATAGAGGTGATTGTTATACTGATGTCTTGTGATGTAGGGATGTCAATATGAAGAATCAATCACAAGAATACCAAAGAGTAGCCAGGAGACAAGATGACACAATGATTTTTCTCCCGAGGTTCACTTGGTTGCCACCAAGCTAGTCCCCGTTGTGTCGACTACTCAAGTGGTGATTCGGTGGCTAATAGGCAATGACAAGCCTAGCCCACTAACTCGGGCGCCACAAGAATCCACCCCAAATGAGAGTAACTCAGTTATACGAGCAATCCACTAGAGTTACCCTTTGGCGCTCTGCTGAGGTGGGTACAATCCCTCTCACAATCGATGAAGTCGGCCGCGAACAATCACCAACACGCGCCGAAGCTTCTCCACAATCGCCAAATCGTCTAGGTGTTGGCAAACACCAAGAATAACAAGAAATACCGCGGCGATGACGATGACCAAGTGCCACTAAGATGCAATACAATGATCAAGCACTTGGTTCACTCAAACTCTCACGAATTAGCAAGCAAAGCAAAGAGAAATGAGTTGGGGGCCTTCTCAAGAAAGCACAAGTATGTCAAATGAATGGGAGGTGCAAGAGTTAGTCCTAGGAGCCGATCAAAATGTTTAAATAACAACCACCAAGCAACTAGCCGTTTGCTCCCCTTTTCTCCACTGTCTACGTAGCTCCGGACGCTACCACACTTGGGGTCTGGACCAACACGCGCGCGTCCGGACCCTTGTCCATTTGAATCTGCTCGTTGCCGCCTTCGTCTGCTACAGCCACGTGTCTCCGGACGCGGGGAATAGTGGACCTCTGGACCATACGCCAGAGCGTCCGAACTCTATGCAGAGCCGGTCCAGAGAGCGCATTTTCTCCGGACGCTCGACCGAAGTCTTGTGTCCAGACGACGCCTAGCATCTAGACCTTCAGCAGAGAGCTTCCAGAGGGCCTCATCACTCCGGACGGTTGTCCGGAGTCATCGTCTGGATCAGAAACGCCGTTCAGACCTCCTGTCCAAAGAAGGTCGAGGCTAGGGTATGTCTCCGGACGCATATCCGATGGTCCGGACAACACCTTGCCAGCGTCCGGACCTGCGTCCGGAGCTCTTCTGAGTGCCAAACCGAGCTGCCTCTTCTTCTCCAAGCTTCCATGTGCTAACACCTTGTGATCCAACACTTGTTTTCCTGTGTTAGCCTTTTGCAATGAATTATCTTGGATTTAATTCTATTTCATGTCACTTAGGTTCATTTTATATGTATGCAATGCAAACCTAGTGGCGCATAATAACCGCAATCGAAACGAATTTTCCTTCTTGATAGTGCGGCTATCTATCTTAAATGTGATCACACTCTCTATAGTGTCTTGATAACTAAACCAAAAATTAAATGTGATCACACTCTCTATAGTGTCTTGATAACTAAACCAAAAATGACCCTATGATATACCTTTGTCTTGAGCCCATTTTTGTTTTTCTCTTTCTTCTTTTCCTTAGTTCATGAAACACTTGATCAATGCACCATTGTCATCCTTCTAGCTCCATGTGTCAAGGTGGATCACCCTAGCTAGATAACACACTTAGCACTAGGGTTAATCCATAGGTTTCATCAATTAACCAAAACCAAACTTGGGTTTTTAACTGCCTGCGGGCGTGTTTTCATAAAAATGACAAGAAACTCAAATTTTGTCTTCTTCACACTGAAATAAATTGTACAACAGGGAGTTAGATGGAAAATAACCGAACGTAAACACCGTAGATCATAAACAAACTAGATCGCGGGTTGATATCCATGAACATAAAGGGCTTTTTTGCAAAAACAAATTGAGGCCAGACGTTAGCACAGGGAGAAGCCACGAATGCCCGAATGCTCTCGTGCGAGCAGACTCGAGTGAGTTTTAATAACCCTGATGTGAATGAGAATACAATTATTAGAAGTGGAATTATCTTTATATGTGTCATTTGTCATTTGCCAAAAAATCCAAACACTAGAAATTGACAAAAGATTTGCCAACTTTATTTGTCATTTATGAAGAGATCCAAATATAATACCCTAGTTAACGTTTGATTTTTTTCCCGTCACAGTTATATGTGTCCATCGGGTCATGCCGACCCGGCCCGGCGGCACGTCGTGCCGTGCCGATTCCCGTCGTGCCGTCCTGCCGGCCGTGCCGTGCCATCCCCGTGCTTCGTGCCAGGGGGTCGCCCCAAGGCACAGCCCGTGGGCCGTCGGGCCGTGCCGAGGGCACGCCGTGCCGCCCGCCATGCCGATCTCGGGGACGCGACGCTCGGGGAGGAGGAGAGGCGGAGCTCGGGGACGCGGCGCTTGGGGAGGAGGAGAGGCGGAGCTCGGGGACACGACGCTCGAGCCCTAGCGCCTCTCGCCGGCGAGCGCGCAGAGGAGAGGGGAGCCGTCAGTGACGCGTAGTGGAGCGACGCGGGTGGACGGTGGAGCAGTTGCGGCGCGGCTGGAGGAGCGAGGGCTGTGATCGCGCTCGCGCAGACTCGCGAGTGCGGGGCGGGCGCGTGCAGCAGTGTGCGAATGCAGCGGCGCGCGGGGGGGGGGGGGGAGGCAGAGGCAAATCCTAGGGTTAGCCGGTTGGGGGCTTGGGGCCTTAGGGGATGGGGATGGACCATTAGCAGACCGTTGTGCCACCGGGCCGTGCCTGTGCCGTGCCACGGGCCAGGGTGGCGGCCCAGACACGGCCTAGTGCCTCGGGCCGGGCCGAATCCCCGTGCTACGGGCCGTGCCATTGGGTTTCGAACCACATGGCCATCTATAGTGAGAGTCAACGACCTCCATTCTCAAGAGTCCGGAACGTTCTATTGTGCACGGTGCACCTGCGAACACGGGCCCAACACGTCAGATGGAAGTACGAACAACAGGCCGGGCCCAGCACGTCAGACGGAAGAACGAACAACATCTCTGGCAACTCCCAGAACGTTCACGGCCACACCCCACCCCACACACACACCACAGCGCACCGCTCCGCCGCCCCTACGCGGTGAGATATATCGCCGCCTCAGCCTCGCGGGGGAAGGCACTCGAGGAGACGAGAGACGACGACGAGTGACGGCTACGACGCGAGAAGTCCAGGGCCGCTGCCTGCTAGGACCGAGATTCAGGAGGTCTCCAACGGCCTCGGCCCAGCCCCGCCCTGCGCCCTGCGCCGCCGCAGGTACGATCCCATCCCTCCGCCTTCTTTCTCCGCGCGAAACTCTATGCCGGTCTCTGGGTCCTCCGGTCGAGGTAGTTTTCTCTTTCTTCGGGGGTGTTTTTTAGCGTTTTGAAATCGCGATTTATATATGTTTTCGAGATTTAGCCGACGGCCGGGCTCTTGGGGTTTCAGAGGGTTTATAGATAGATCGGGTTTTGTGGCGCTTTTGGATTCAAAAATCGATTTTTTTTATTCAGATTTTTCTGTGGCTGAGGCGGGCAAGGTTGACGATTATATGTCAACAACTATTCTTATTGGGGCGTGCCTAACAGCTAGATCTCGCCGCTGTTTGCAGGGATTGATTGTGATCAGATCTATTCCGTAGTGGTCAGCAGCTGAGGGTGAACCGAAGATGAGCGTTGTGGGATTCGACCTTGGCAATGAGAGCTGCATCGTGGCAGTCGCACGGCAGCGCGGCATCGATGTGGTCCTCAACGAGGAGTCCAAGCGCGAGACGCCGGCCATCGTCTGCTTCGGGGACAAGCAGCGGTTCATCGGCACGGCCGGCGCCGCTTCCTCGACCATGAACCCCAAAAACTCCATCTCTCAGATCAAGCGCCTGCTCGGCCGCAACTTCTCGGACCCCGAGCTGCAGAGTGATCTCACCTCCTTCCCCTTCCGTGTCACGGAGGGGCCTGATGGATTTCCCCTGGTCCATGCGCGGTTCCTCGGCGAGGAGCGCACGTTCACACCCACCCAGCTGCTTGCCATGGTGCTGTCCAATCTGAAGGGCATTGCTGAGGGGAACCTGAACACCGCGGTTGTTGATTGCTGTATTGGCATCCCCATCTACTTCAGTGATTTGCAGCGCAGGGCTGTTATTGATGCTGCTACTATTGCAGGCCTCCGGCCGTTGCGGCTATTCCATGAGACAACTGCCACGGCATTGGCTTATGGCATTTATAAGACCGACCTCCCGGAGAATGACCAGCTAAACGTTGCATTTGTTGATGTCGGTCATGCAAGCATGCAGGTCAGTGTTGTCGGTTACAAGAAAGGACAGCTCAAGATGCTTTCGCATGCGTATGACCGTTCTCTTGGCGGGAGGGACTTTGATGAGGCCCTCTTCAAGCACTTTGCTGCAAAGTTCAAAGAAGAGTACAAGATCGATGTTTACCAGAATGCCCGTGCATGCTTAAGGTTGCGTGTGGCGTGTGAGAAGCTTAAGAAGATGCTGAGCGCCAACCCAGAGGCTCCACTGAACATTGAGTGCTTGATGGATGAGAAGGATGTGAGAGGGTTTATTAAGAGGGACGAGTTTGAACACATCAGTGCACCTGTGCTGGAACGTGTCAAAGGACCCTTGGAGAAAGCCTTGGCTGAAGCTGGCTTGACAACTGAAGATGTGCACTTTGTTGAGGTTGTCGGATCTGGTTCTCGTGTTCCGGCCATAATCAAGATAATCACTGAATTTTTTGGGAAGGAGCCGAGGCGAACCATGAATGCAAGCGAGTGTGTTGCGCGAGGATGTGCTCTTCAGTGTGCTATTCTCAGCCCCACTTTCAAAGTGCGGGAATTCCAGGTATGAGCTCATTCCTTTTTTTTCTTATCTGTTTTTAAGCTATGGAATGGTTAGATATGGTTATATTATTCCAGTGCTGATCTGTCTATAGTGTCATTGACACCAATGTAGACTGCGATAATTGCATACCGACTTATACATATTATTAAGGTTTGGAAAACTGTGTTGTGCTGTCCACTCTTATTAATGTTTGGAAAAATGTGTGCCACTGGAACTGCAAGTTCAAGCAAAATAGTTCACATCAATTTCATGTGAATAATAATAATTGAATAGTCTTCTAAACTGTATTTACTTTCAGTGCCATCTTCAGCTTTTGAGATTTGCTTGTGTCTATCTCCATGTTACTTTTTCCTAGAATTAATTCTAGTTTGAAGACAGTATGATAAGTGCATTGTCCTTTTTTTTGTCATTACACGGTGACAAGCACTATGCGCATAATTGGTGAATTGGGTGTTTAGTGGAGTAGCTGCTATTTATACTTGTGATTCAGTTTGGTTGATAATATTAGCTTGCCTTCCTAGTAAGTGCAAATTGCCCATGGTGTCTAATATATACTATATTTAATGCATGTCGTCTTTTTTTTCTGGTTCTAATATCTAACTAGGAGAACTAGTTTGAATGCTCAGTCATCTGTCAGGTCAAAATTTTATTCAAAAGGTCTTCTGAAACAACCTTTAAGTCTTTCATGGAAAAATTGCTCTAGTTTTTGCTGGAATATAGGTGCTCATGTTCATTTCATTTCCATATGTACTACTGTGGTAGTGTTACAAAAACACCCCTGCATTACCTTTAGTGGTGTATTTTGAGGAGATATTTGTCATGTTCTTGATTAGCTTCATGTTCATCAGTAGCAGTTTGATTCTCATAGATGGACATGGTGCTGTAGTATTATTTATTTTTGAACCTAATGATATAGAGCCGCCTTAAATATAAGATCAGGGTTCTAAACAACCTAATTAGACTTAACATTTACTCTCGATTAAACCTGAAACGGACCCCTAACGTCTCTTTTAGGGCCTAGGCGTCCAACAAAACTCTGGACACGCCTAGGCTGTGTGTGTAGGCGTGATGCAGTGCTTAAGTGGCGCAGAAGTGGGCTATATGTGACCGCGGGGGCCGGCAGGCAGGAAAAAGCATGCAGAAGAGCCAGTGGAAAGGGAAACAGGATGTGCACCTCGTCCTAAGTCCCTTCACCACTTCTTTGCAAGTTTGCAAGAATTGGAATCAAAATTGACTGAATGTGTTACAATTTCTTCTGAGATTGAAATTGGGCATCTAATCTGAGCCATATGTGTTGCCAGAAAATAAATAAATAAATAAATAAATAAGTGCAAAGACTAAATTGCGTTTAATCTATGTTATTAGTCCATCTAGTGCCTGCCTAGTGCCTAGTGTCTTTTGGAATGCAAGATTAGGGTATATGATGATATGTTTTTATGTCTCGTATCCTAAGGATTACTCTGGATTGATGGTTTGCAGGTTAATGATGGGTTTCCTTTCTCAATTGCATTGTCATGGAAACAAGACTCCCAGAACAGTGCACCCCAACAGACTATTGTATTCCCAAAGGGGAATGCAATTCCTAGCACTAAAGCTCTTACCATCTATAAATCCAGTACATTTGAGGTTGATGTTTTGTATGTGGACACAGGCGACTCACAAGTTTCACAAAAATAAGCACTTACACAGTAAGCAACCCTTACACAGAGTTCATGTTTATACTATAGCTCTTCTGTTTCTATTTTTTATAATGTGCTAAAATCTATGTAGATTGGCCCTTTCCAACCCTCCAAAGGCGAGAAGGCCAAACTGAAAGTTAAAGTGCGTCTCAACATTCATGGGATTGTCACTGTTGATTCAGCAATGGTAGGTTACTTGTTACTAGACTAAGTGATCATTCAGCGTTCTTTGGGATAGTTGTCAAGTGTCCCCAACACTGTGCTTTATGCTATTTTTACATGCAGATGCTGGAGGAGGAGGATGTGGAAGTTCCAGTCTCATCTGCCAATGAAGCTCCAAAGGATACTGCAAAGATGGACACGGATGATGCACCAAGTGATCCTGTTTCTGGAACTGATGTGAATATGCATGAGCCTAAAAGTGCTGACACTACTGAGGCTGCTCCTGCAGCTGAAAATGGAGCACAAGATCCCGAGGAGAAATCTGTTCCAATGGAAACTGATGCAAAGGTGTGATATATTCTTCACAATCTTGGATTTAGTACATGTGGATGTATAATATTTTGTTTGCCGCATGTTGATGAATTTAATGATTTTTAGATTGTTACGATTGAGCTTCCATAATTGGTTCTTTCTGTTTATTCTAACTATCTTGAGGTGTCATAGGGGAAGGTTAATTTATAGGCTATCGTTGTGTTCACATCTGTTAAATTTTACTGATTAGTTTCATGTAAGTTATATAGTTGCACTCTTGTTTAGTTCATGAATGCTATGGATGTATGTTCAGAAGATTAGTAATTTGTTGATTTATTTCATATATTTTATTTAGGTTGAGCCATTGAAAAGGAAAGTTAAGAAAATCTCAGTTCCGGTCCATGAGTTGGTCTATGGTGCCTTGGCTACAGCTGACCTGCAGAAGGCCGTAGAGAAAGAGTATGAGATGGCTCTTCAGGATAGAGTAATGGAAGAAACCAAAGAGAAGAAAAATGCTGTGGAAGCTTATGTCTATGACATGCGTAATAAGGTATGTGGAGATGCATGCCCTGATGGTTTTCCTTGTGAACAAAAGCAGTGTCTAATGGTTTGTTTTCTTGTATTTAGCTCTACGACAAGTATAACGATTTTGTCACACCCGAGGAGAAGGAATGGTTGATTGCAAAGCTTCAGGAGGTTGAAGATTGGCTGTATGAAGATGGCGAGGACGAGACAAAGGGAGTCTATATTTCTAAACTGGAAGAGCTTAAAAAGGTATTCCTATATGCACTGAATTAAAGCACTGCTCTGTGCCCACGGTGACTTCTCTTCTTGCATGCTTGTGGATCAGATGACACACAGTTTTCTTCAATTGCAGATTGGTGATCCAATTGAGGCACGATACAAGGAGTGGACAGAAAGGGGTTCCGCCGTAGATCAACTGGTGTACTGTATCAACAGTTTCAGAGAGGCTGCGTTGTCCAATGACCAGAAGTTTGATCATATCGACATATCTGAGAAACAGAAGGTAGGTCAGAGTGACATGATTGATCTGTTCCCTGTGACGGTTGTCATGTCCTGTGATTTATTGCCAAGCATGTGCTGTAGAAGAGTTACTGATAGTTGCTTATCTCTTTTGTTGGGCACAGGTCATCAATGAGTGCTCTGAAGCAGAGAACTGGTTAAGAGAGGGGAAGCAGCAGCAGGATGCCCTACCGAAGCACGCTAATCCTGTGCTACTCGTATCAGATCTGAAGAAGAAAGCTGAAACACTTGACCGGTTCGTTGCCAAAGGAGCTCCTTCACATCAATTTGACATCAATTTAAGTACGATGCTGTAATTCTGACAATTGGTTCTGAAACCATGTGTAACAGGTTCTGCAAACCGATCATGACAAAACCAAAGCCAGCTCCGAAGCCACAGACTCCGCCACCACAGACTCCACCGCCACAGACTGAAACCCAAGAACCTGAGGCTCAAACGCCAGAGCAACAACAAAGCGGGCCTGGTGCAGCTGGTGAGCCGGGGAGCGAGGGAGGCGAGCAAATGGACATGGACAAGCCTGACGATTCTGCTAGTGCTGCGGCATAAGTTTGGTTGTCATCTCTGCCTTAATGATCGGTCAAAATTTTTCCCGTTATTGTGTCGGGTAGGTGGATGAGTTTAAGGCTACACTAGCATCATCCTCCGAGGCGATTTTTCGTTTTGGGGATTGGACAGCAGTTAGATTGAGGTATGTGTCTTGTCCAGCGTTGTTTTGGTCTGGACTGAGAATCCGAATAGAAAAGTTGCATGATCGAATTGTACCATTGGATCTCATAATCGAATGTTGTGGATGATTCGAGCAAAGGTATATTTACATGTTACAACTTCGGTATAATTCTTTGAGTGGTTGCGTCAGAACTCACGTGATACATGTTTCTTTGAAGGCTGCATATTCTCGAAACAAAAAGACTACTACTGAATGTTTTTGTGGGGATAGAATTTAAGCAGTTTTTAACGCGTTGCACTTTGTGAAGAGAAATTGCGCTTCTGAGGTCATCTCTGCCATCTCTTGTGACGTAGGCTCAAAAAGTCATTGTAAGTTTCGTATTTGCTCTGCTTTTGCAACGATGCTTTGAATTCCGCCACGCTGTGTGACTCCTGATGGTTTCCATTGTATGTACGAGTGAAAGTCCTGAATTCCTGATGGTGGACATATAGAGCTGGGTTAGCTGTGTAGCTCCACTGCTGACCATTGCATAGCACTTGTCCTTCACGTGTTTCTTCTTTTAAGTACTGTAGTCCTTTGACTGGACTGGAGGTGGTCTCTCGTTGAGTCATTCACGCGTTGGCTCGGCATTGGCTCGGCATTTATGTTGGATCGGGAGCCGAGGGCAAAAAAAGAAGATTCTTTCACCTCTGCCATCTGCCCACTATTAACGTCTGTATTTAGAATGCAGAAATTTTACGTAGTAACTTTACAGAAATCGGGAAAGAATTCTCGCATTCCGAACATCGCCTTTGATTCTGGTTCTGTGGGGTTTCCGAGATCGTCGTCGCCTTGGACTGCTTGCTTGTTTGAATTCATGGACGGCCGTGGCCAGCGATCAAGTGAACGTGAGGAAAGGGATCTTGTTCGTCACCGTGATGCTTGGTGGGCTGACGCTGAGACAGTGACCACGTCGTTTTGTTCGCAAAAAAAAAAAAAAAAAAAAAAAAGGTGACCACGTCGTTACCGTGTGCAGTGTAGGAAAGCTTGAAGAACGTGAGGTGAGAACCAAGAAGAAGGTCCAGAGCATCTTTAGACCTGGACTTGGACCAGACACGTAGACGCGGCTGTTGTGCTGTGCTGTGCGTAACACCAATAGCACGTATAATAATAATAATAATTGAATAAACTGCCAATCGAGAGCGCAAGAAACCTCAGTGACTTCCTCGACAAAAGTCAGGGATTTCCTGTAGCAGTGGCTTTGGATGGTTTGGGGGAATTATTATTACTGCAAAACACGCTTCCTCAATCTATTATGCTCATGATGAAGTCAAGACGCCCATAGGCGAGCATCCGCAAGAATTACTTGCTATAAACTCTTTAATTTACCATGCAATTGTGAAACTCTTCTTCTTCTTGCAACAACTAAACAAAATTCAAATTTTAAAGTAGCAAACTGTACAAACTCGATATATCCGTCCGTCCAATGGATCTAGCTACCTAAGGGGCAGACAGCTCAGTGCACGAGGTAGGTGACGGCGAGCGCGGCGGCCATGAGAACATACGCCACCGCCTGGTCCACCGTCCTGCCGTCCACCGCCCGCCGCAGCGGCAGCGCCGACTTCTCCGCCACTACGGCCGCCGCCTTCTTCACCGACCCCATCTATCGGCGGCGGGGGTGGCGGCCAACGACCCGAACCAACCGAAACAAAGGCTGCGGCACCGCACGGATCAATCGGGACCGCGCGTGTTTAGCTAGGGGAGAAGTGAATTGGTGGATGCTCTTCTCTGCTCTGGTCGGTTGATGCTCTCTGATGATGACGAGTCCTCCACCTTGTGGGATGTGCTGTGGGACGAAGCTCGGATCGGCGCCGTGGCTGCTTTTTATAGTACTGTAAATATGGAGTGGCGGGCGGTGCCGGGTGCTTCTGCTCTGCCGATTCCCTTCCGAGCAGGAGGAACCGGCGGCGGCGGCTTTCGAGGCTTCGTGGTGAGTGCCAGCCGATGCTGAATTCCTGGTGCCGATCGACAGAGGCACGTGGGGGCCGTCCAGACGCACTGCTTTCCTTTGCTTCGCCGCGTTTTGATGGAATGACGGAATTTGGAAGAAGGAAAGCTCTGTTTCCAACTGACCGTTCTACGGCTGCGGACGCCGGGTCCAACGGGGACAAGTTAGGCACCCTCTCTTTTAGTTTGTGTATATATGCTAACATAAATTATAAGACATCCCTAAAGATAGGCAACGGGTCGGCCCGGGCTGGCCTGGCCCTACGCCCACCGTGCCCTGCAGGCCGTGCCTCACAGCCCAGCCCAGGCACGACCTTATGGGCCGATTTTTGTGCCGGGCCGGCCCGTGAGACACGGCAAAAAAACGGCCTGTGCCAGCCCGTATCTCATTTGGCCTATTTTTATGTTTTTTGTGTGCAAATTTGCCTCATTTTGATGTTTTTTTTTGCAAACTGGGTTTATTTTGATGTTGGGATGCAATGTGAGGTAGATGTATGTTTGAATTTAGAACTATTATATATTAAAATTTCATATATTGTCGGACCTAAATATTTTAGCGGGCCGACCGGGCCGTGCCTTGACGGCCCACCGTGCCTAGGGTGTGGCCCAGGCACGGCCCGCACACCAGGTCGGGCCAGCCTGGGCCCGCACAAAACTGGGCTCGGGCTTTATGCCCAACTTTAGACATCCCCCATCCTAAATTATAAGACATGCGGAGAGTCAAAATATATAAGTTTGACCAAATTTATATGACAATATAATAATATTTATATGTCTATTTAATGTCATAGATCTTTATAATTTTTACTATAATTATTGGTCAAACTGGAGATGTTTTGACTCTCTAAGATTTTTAAATTTATAATTTGAGATGGAGAGAGTAATATTTTTCTCTCATAATAAAATACTACATGTCAGTTTATCAGCAATAGAAAGCACCAACCAACAAAAACTTTGATTGATAATTATTGTAATCACCAACCAACAAAAACTTTGATTGATAATTATTGTAATGTTATTTATATGTGCCTGATCAACATATACTAGTATTCATCTGCCATCTATCTATCTGAAAGGTATTGCTTATATACATTGGAAAAAGGTATACCAGTGTTCTCATTCATGGAAAACAGAAACAGTAGAACTAGCTAATTGAGATCCAATACAAAGATCTGGTTCATGCATCCTAAACCTGCAGAAACCAAAATACTAAGACGTCCATACCGCAATTTACATCAATCTAATCAAACGAATACACACAAACCACCGTCAGAGTAGACTTGTGTAGTCCTTAGAATCACCTGCCAAATAATCGTTACGCATTCTTATCTTCAGTGCCCCTTTTCTCTATCTCAAAAGTACCCAATAAATAGTTACATGTCTCGAGAGATAGAACCACCGTATATGTTTTTCATACACATTATTACGATGACTTTGTACGATCTGTTGTGATTGAGAAGAGAAAAAGATGAAATATAGTCCCATGATGATTCATTCAATTGCCTTTGTAATGCCAAAGATTGTTTAGTCTGGTTGGAGGTCCTGAGTTCGATTTTTCGTGTGAGCTACCTCTCTAATTAAAAATAGAATTGTTATGACTTGAATCAATCGCTAGGCCCACGAGACCACAAGTTAGTGGGAGCTTCATGTTTAGTTTCCAAAATACTTTTATACATTGGAAACAACGCACATTGGATTTCCAATCATAGACAAGTTTCATCTTCTTCTTCTATGCTACATTATATATGTTAATTTTATTTAATATCCATTAAACTCTCGTAAACCCCGCTGAGGCTTTTCTTGTCAGGAAAAAAAACAAAAACACATTGGTGGATGACCACTCTTTTAGCCGGTTGGCAAGATCCGATTTTGAGCAATCATTTTTAGTGGTTTAGTGGAGATTTGCTAAGCAAATATTTTCTAACTCAAATGTAGTACCAAAATTGTAAAATGACAGTATAAAGTATTGGTTGGTAGTACAACCAAGTGTGTTTGGAACGGACAATGTTTTTCTCCACTATTTCAGCACTACTATTAAGTAAATGAATAATGTTTTTCTATCACAATAAAATCAGCATAAGCATTTACTCGGAAGCATTTACTAGTATAAACTAAATTTCAGCGCTACAAACAGGGGGCAGGCTCTTCTTCTTAGACATTATGGGCATGTCTGGATGGGGAGCTAACCTTGCTCGGCCAGGCAAGCCTAACCTAGTCCATTGGGGAGAGCTAATTTGGCTAGCTCAGTTCAGCAAGGAAACACTAGCTTGCGCTGAAATCAAGGTAGCAAGGCAAGGAACCAAAATCATTGCTTTCTTCATTTTCTGGTTGGGTAAGGCAAAAGTGAGGCTTTGCCTAGAGAGTCAAATGTGCTATATATTAGAAGACGAGCAGCTCCCTAATAAAGAACTTATAAGCAACAACCAAAGCCTAGAAACGTTGTTTTTTTTTTGTAATGTAATTTATAATCGATCATATCATCTCTTTTGTGCACGGGAGCAAAAGGCTGCTAACTCCTTCCCCAACTGCAGTTGATCAACAGTTCCAGTTCGCACGCATGCACGCTAGCAGCACTTATCATCTCTGCATTACGTACCACAGCAATCTCCATGGATCATATCGTGCACATCTCAAGTTCTGAACTCATCTCTGTTCCGCAGCTCAACAGACGACAAGCTACTACTACTGCTATCTACTGCAACAAGCTACCATCGACGGTGACATTCACAAATGGAGCAGGAATCTTTGCGAGAATCGTGCGTGATCTGAGGTGGGAGCAGACTGTCGGTGGCGGCGGTGTGTGTGTGGCGAGCATCCCTTCAGATGGCGCCACGGCCGCCGCTGAGGATGTCGAGCGCGGCGAGAGCGGCCTTCTGGACCCTCTCCCGCTCGTCGTGCAGCGCCCTGCCTTTCTCCGTCACGGCATCCTTGGCGCGCTCCACCTCCGCGTCGATCTCGTCGTCACACCGCGCGATCTCGCTGCCACCGTCGTCACAAGAGGCACCGCACCAACGGCGTCAGGGAAAACCCGGTGGTTTACTTGCAAGGATTAATCGGGAATCCGAAATGAGGATGCGCAGCGCGATCGGTGCTCACCTGCTCATCTTGAGCATGCTCTGGAGACCGCCCTGCACCTGCTGCGACACGTCTGCGCCCAATGCAAAAACAGTTCACGCTCGTGTTAGCATGAGTAACACTGGATCAGGTAATGCACAGGTGGCAACAGTTTTATTGGTTTAATTTACAAAGCAGTTCCAGTTGTGAACCATCACTAGTTTGGGTATATGGAATTCAGTAAGCTATCCACTCTATGCAACAGAGGTGACTTGCAGATCAAATTCGTTTTTGACTTTATGAGTAAAATCTAAGACAGCAGTTCAAATACTACGAGTAAAAGCTGCATTAAATGTCGGATCAAGTTGGAACGGGATGCACAAACAAATGAACATGGTATGGTATGAATCAAAAGAATCATCCCTGACTTGGACTGCAGAGCCCCCCATTTTCAGTCACTCCAGTATACTGCGTCCGTTCGAGCAGCAAACAGATCGCACTAGCAATGTAGAAGCATATTACTACAACTGGCATGCGAATAGATAGTCAGTTGAGGCGATCCCGTGTATGCACATGTGAATGAGTGTTAGAAAATCGGAATGTAAGTATGTAACCAGTGATCTATCTCCACCGAACGGAGATGTTTCTGACAGGAAATTCGAGACACCGATTCAGAAATTACCGATAGAGAACAGCCCCCAAACAACGAATCGAATCAGGACGGGATGGGGAAACGACCGAACCGAGAAGAATCGGATGGATGTGGGCCAAATTGCTAGTGATCCTAAGCAGACGACGGTCTCGTGCGAAACCAGGCAACGAGACACCACGCGGGATTCGATCCAAACATTGCTCGAAGGAAGCACGAATTAGGAAATTCCGCATCAGCAACCACCGATCCATCCAGGGGGGCAAATAATCGCTTCGAACCAAGCAGCAAACAGACTCAGGCAGCATCTCGGGTACTTAGGCACTTAGCAGAAGGGGTGGGAAGGGCGATCGCGATCGCACCAAGCAAACCGCAGGGGTTGTGGGCGTACCGAAGAGGAGCGCGGAGAGCTTGGAGTCGCCGCCGTACTCCGCCGCCGCGTCGGTGAAGGCCTCGTCCCCGATCGGCGGCGCCGCCGCGCGCGATCCCGATGGCGAGTGGGCCATGTCTCCCCAGTTCGCGCGCTCGCTCTCTGTGTGCGGTGGCGTGGTGTGGGCGTGAGAGAGAGGCAGAGGTGTGACCTGGAACTGGAAGCGATCGGAACCGTCGGCATATATACGGACTGGAGGCCCAAACTGCTCATGGGCCTCTTACTGAATTCGACTAAATTCAGTAAAGCAGTAACCATGGAATGAGGGGATTGAGCTATGCACTGAATTTGATCCAACCTCTTAAATCAGTTGTGAAGCTCAAAACAATATATTTTTTAGATAAATCATCAAGCAAATGAAAAGATCCCGGTCTCAACATCATGAGATGCTTGTAACAAAAAATTATTACAAAGTTTGAAACTCGGTAGACTCTGTTGTCTACATAGCACACATACCCACTAACTAAATAAAACTGTTGAGATAAAGCAAAAGAAATTCATCATAAACTTAATTTATTGCTAAACCTCCAACTATATCTGGCAAAGATCTCCATTGTCAAAGTTTCCAGTAGAAGGCATGCATTACATAACAAGTTGCATTCCTCCTCCTTTTGGAACAGTGACCAAGTCCTGATCCAATATGTGCCCTTATAGATAACCTGCATAAAAGACAAAGAGGGTATGTTATCAAAAACAATATCATTTCAGCTTAACCATATAGCCCAGCACATGGCGCCAGCCCCTACCAACACTAATTTTTTTATTTGTCATGATATTGTCTAGCCATGACCTAAACATGTGCGTCACACTTATAGGAGGTCCAAGGCCAAAAGTTAATTGTACTACTCGCCAAATAAACTTAGCAAGAACACAATCAAAAAATAAATGTTGTATTATCTCAAGATTGTTACAAAAACAACATTTCTCATTTCCATGTCAATTTCTCCTAATTAAATTATCTTTAGTAAGCGTGACCCCTCTGTACAAAAACCAAAGGAAAACTTTCACCTTTAAAGATATCTTAATTTTCCAAAAGTATTTGTTAGGTGGCAAAAAATCTACATGCAACATAGCATTGTACATTGATGCTACCGAGAATTTTCCATTTTGATGAAGAGACCACCTGAATGTGTCCGGTTAATCATTCAAATGTACATTTATAAGTCGTAAAACCAAATTATGCAAAGAGTCTAAGTTTTGGCTCACTAAAGATCTTCGCCATGAAATATTCAAAGGTACAAAACTCATGATATCAGCAATTGTAGCATTTTTCCTTCTCACTATATTATATAAATTTGGATATTGCTCTTTTAAAGTAGATATGTCTAACCACTTGTCTTCCCAGAATCTAACTTGTTTGCCATCTTGTAATCTGAAATTTCCAAAACTTAGAAATTGATTTTTGACATTCATTAGACCTGTCCAAAATTGGGAATCGTCGGGCTTTTTATCCACTTGAGTAATCAATTTGTTGACGAGGTATTTGTTTCTTAAGACTTGTTGCCATGCGTCATCCTCATTAATTAATTTGTATAATCATTTACTAAGTAAACATTTATTCTGGCTATCTAGATCTAGTATACCCAAACCTCCTTGTTCTTTTGGTCTGCATATAATATTCCATTTAGCTGGTCTATATTTCTTTTTATGATTATTCCCTTGCTAGAAAAACCTGGATCTATAGTTGAAGTATTCCTTTCGGAATCTCAAAGAAGGATAACATAAAAGTTGGTAGACTACTTAGCACAAAATTTATTAAAACTAGGCGACCTCCATACGACAACAATTTACCTTTCCAACAACTCAATCTTTTTTCAAATTTGTCCTCTATCATTTTCCAGCCCGCATTACTAATTCTTTTGTGATGCATTGGAATGCCTAGATATCGAAATGGGTACTGACCCATTCCACAACCAAAGAGTTCTGAATATTGGTCTTTCCATTCCAAGGCTTCTCCGTAGCAAAAAAAGTTCACTTTTATGGAAGTTGATTTTTAGTCCAGATAATTATTCGAAAGCACACAAAAGCAGTTTCATATTCTTTGCCTGCTCAATATTATGTTCCATAAAAAGGATAGTATCATCAGCATACTGTAAAATAGAAAAGGCCCCCATCTACAAGATGTGGTACTAAACCATTTATTTGACCATCCTCCTTAGCTCTAGATATTAAAACCGTTAGCATATCTGCTACAAGATTAAAGAGCATAGGTGATAAAGGGTCGCCTTGTCTTAAACCCTTTTTAGTCTGAAAATAGTTTCCCACATCATCATTTACTTTTATACTAACACATCCTTTACTTACAAAATTGTCTACCCAATTACACCATAAAATCCTTTCATCCTTAAAGTTTGTTGGAGAAAGGACCGATTTACTTTATCATATGACTTCTCAAAATCTAGTTTCAGAACAACACCATTCATTTTTTTCTATGTAGCTCGTGTAATGTCTCATGAAGAATCACTACCCCTTCCATTATATTCCTTCCAGGTATAAAGGTTGCTTGTGATGGGCTTATTAACTGTTCAGAAACTGCTATCATCATATTAACTGCTACTTTTGTAAAGATCTTGAAACTTACATTAAGTAAGCAAATAGGACGGAACTGTTTAATATGTGTAGCTTCTTTCTGTTTTGGTAGCAAGGTTATAACACCAAAATTAAGGCTAAAAAGGGGCAGTGTTCCATTATGAAACTCCTTAAATAAAGCCATAAGATCATCCTTGATAACCTCCCAGAACACTTGATAAAATTCCGCTGGAAATCCATCTAGTCCTGGTGCTTTATTGTGTTTCATTTGGAAAATTGCCTCCTTTACCTCTTTTCAGTAAAATCTGCGGTCAATCTTTCATTATCCTCAAATGATACTTGTGGTATGTCATTTGTCCTATTTTCCTCCATCCGCAAATCTCCACCCTCGGAAGGTCCAAAAAGGTCTTTGTAATATTGTGTGATATATGTTTTCAATTGTTGGTCTCCCTTTATTATTTGACCATTATCCTCTAGCTGAAAGATGCGTGTTTTTCTGTGTTTGCCATTTGCTACCAACTGGAAATATTTTGTATTACTATGCCCTTTTAGTAGTTGGTCTGTTTTTTATCTTTGGTACCATTTGATCTCTTCTTCTCTTAGCAATTGAACTAGCCTTTCTTTTAAACAATGTTTCAAATCCACCTCATGGGGTTGTAACATTGTTAACTCAGCCTTTTTGTCCAAAGCGTCAATTCTAATTGTAATCTCTTGTTTTTATTTTTTATACGCGCCACTAATATTCTTTGCCCAGCCTCTTAAGTATTGTCTCAGGCGTCGAATTTTATTTTGCCATCGTTGTAGTGGTGTCAAACCATAGCCATCTTTTTGCCATACATCTGCCACCAGATTATAGAAACCATCCCTAAGTAACCAGCCAAGTTCAAATTTGAACATATGCTTCTTATTCACTGTTGATGGGTTTCCAGTATCAAGTAAAAGAGGAGTATGGTCAGATATCTCTCTTGTCAATGACTGCACTGTAGCTTTAGGATAATGTAACTCCCAATCGGTGCTTACTAGTATCCTATCAAGCTTTTCGTAAGTTAGTGTTTCTAAATTATTGGCCCATGTAAATTGTCGTCCAGAAAGTTCGAGTTCTCTTAAATCTAAACTGTTTATGACAGCATTGAATAAGAAAGGCCAACGATCTTCATATCTATTATTATTTTTTTCACTCGGGCTTCTAATAATATTAAAATCTCCCACCATCATTAATGGAAGTGATTCTACTGAACATGTATTCACCAATTCACGTAAGAAGCTTTCTTTGTGCTCATTTTGAGCGGCTCCATAGACTGATATTAGTATCCACTCAAAATTATCTGGTTTGTTTCGAAGCTTAAACTTCACATGGAAGTCGCCATGAACTATGTTTCCAACATCATAGATGTCTAAGTTAACTCCAACTAAGATTCCTCCCGATCTACCCCCTGGAGAAGTCCAACTCCATAAAAAGTTTTTTTCTCCGCAAAAACGGGATAGCTCAAGCGATGTAAATTCACTTCTTTGTGTTTCTAAAAGAGCTATAAAATCTAAATTTTGTTCATTTGAAGTGTCCAAAAGGAAACCAGATTTAGCCAAGTCTCGAAGACCTCTGCTATTCCAAAATATTCCTTTCATTTTGCCTTCTTTAAAATATGTCGACCTAATTTTTTGTTGCTTCTATTTTTCTTTGTTGAATTGGATCTGCTTTTCCTGGGAACGGCTTAGAAGTCACTCCAGTGCAGGGTTTTTGTTACCGTTCGGTAACCACGGTAACCGGTCGGTTACCGACAAACCGGCCGGGACCGGTTCGGTTTCGGTACCGGTTTGAATTCAAATTTCAAATTTGAAAAAAAAATCGAAAATGCTGAAAAAATTCTTAAAAATAGTTCATGATTTATAGAGTCGAATGGTGTACAAATTTTTCAAATTGGAGTTCGTTTACTATTTATTTTGACGTGTACAAGTTTGAAAAAAAAAGAAAAAGGATCTTTTCTATTTTTTTCCAAACTTGTACGCGTCAAAATAAATAGCAAACGAACTCCAATTTGAAAAATTTGTACACCATTCGACTCTATAAATCATGAACTATTTTTAGGAATTTTTTCAGCATTTTCTATTTTTTTTTCAAATTTGAAATTTGGTTTGGGGCGGAACCGTCGGTAACCGCCCAAACCGATCGGTAACCGTTCAAACCGGTCGGTAACCGGCCCTAACCGACCGGTTACCGGTCCAAAACCGATTGAACTGCGGGGTTTGAATTCAAAATCCAAACCGCCCGACCGCTCCCCGGCGGTTACCGGTTCCGAAACGGAAAGAAAAACCCTGCTCCAGTGACCACCATCTTCTCCCAAAGCATCATCAGCAATGCCACCAACTAGGTGCATTATTGCTTGATGATCCAATCCAATATCACTATCATTATCACTAGAATTGTCAACCAAAAAATTGTGTGGATCATTTTCAGATTGTTCCTTCTGTGAGGCTAGTATCAATCTATCATGTTCAATTTGTTTTAACTTTGTAATACCTTTCCTGAAATCACCCCCTAGCGATACCCCTAACCTATTTAAATTCGAAGCTATTTGAGAATCTGAAAAGGAGAGAAAAGACTTGCTGTTAGACATACCAGGGGTGTCTAAATTTTTCTTGGCCTTCAAAAATTCTGCACGTTCGAGACAATGATCATCCACAGTTTGCTGCCTTCTCTTGCTCCTCCTGAGAGGTGTAGCTGTCGCCTGCATCACCTCAGTAAGCATGGAAGCACCACCAACAGTCATATCCGATACATCAGCAGGCTGGTTCGGCATGTTCTGCATCTCTGAATTCTGGTATGTACCAGCTACAGAAGAAGGGTGCATAGAATATATATCATTTTCAGAAAAGACAGTAGTATTATCCCAATCTCGAATTTCTTTGCTGAAATTTAAATTAAAATTACCATTATGAAATTCAGAGTGAGAGTAGGAACTAGGATACTTTGAATTTTTCAGCTCCTCTTCCTCATCATCATTTGTGAACTCTCCTTCGACAACCTCATCAGCTTGTTTTTCATTGTCTGGTTTTTGGGTCATCTGTGAGCTTGTTGTGTCATGTTCCTTTTCTTTTGCAATCTCAGATTCACCATTAGCCTTTTTACCATCATCTTTCTTTCCATTACCATCTCCTGCATCTGTGTTGTCATTATCTAACTCCATAGGCTTCTCTTGTGCAGCATCAGTGCGACCTTCAACCTCTATTGGCAGTGTGAATAATCTGTCCCCAATGACAACAGATTCAATCATGTTTGGCAGGAGAGACACGTCAAGAACAGCAATCTGTACACGCCCATACTCCTGTCTCAAAGATGTAATCATGTCCACTGATTGTGTGGCTCCCAACATGGAACCAAGTGCCCATAATACAGAGAATTCATGCAACTTTGGAGGGAGACGATGAATTCTTATCCAGACCTTAGGTAAAGGTTGGCCTTCCTCAACGTCTTTCCATTCCTGAAACAACATGCTAGCACCATGTTCCTTTATGCCTGCCTTCTCGAAAGCTATCGCTCGCTGCAAGTCTCCTCTAGATGGGAAAGGGACCAGAAAAGAATTTTTTCCATGTGGAGTAACAACCCATTTCCATGTCTCTGAAATGAGGCGCCCAAGTTCTGCCACCAATTGTGGAATACTCTAGACAGTATGCCTCCTTGAACCGTGACCAATGCAGTACGATTTTCAACCTTTCCTGTAGACACCGGTGCATGTGGTATGCAATAGAAACCAAGTCCACTCACATCATAACCACACCGATGAGCTAGTGTACGTGGTTGCTTCAGAATGGGACACTTGCTTGTCAGGTGATCAATATTGCCACAAATTTCACACAACAGCTTGGTGACACATTCAAGCTTGCCATGCCCTGGTTTGTAGCACCTAAAACAAAATTTATTCTTTGCTTCCTTCCCATTACCATCAGAAGACTGCCCCTCCATAATCTTTGCTTTTCCTGATTTTTGAGTCAAAAAGACATCAGGTACAGCTGGTTCAGATTGAGCCCCCTCTGCACTTGTTGCCATTGGTGCCCCCTCTGCACTTGCCGGCATTGGTGCTGGCTGTGCAAGAGCATGCGCATTCACTGCAGTCGGAGCTGCATTTACGTTCGCAGGAGGAACATGGTCAAGAGCATTGACATCAGCAAAACGTCCGGCACCACGGCCAAAGCCACCATGGTACTGATGTCCCTGTGTGAAACCACGACCTCTATACGGCGCTCTCTGCCAATCCCTAGCATACCCACCGTAGCTTCTTCCTCTAGAGTGACCGGGATGGAAAATTGATTATTGTGGGCATATATACCCCTGACTAAATGCTCCTCGGTTGCCATTACTGCCTTGAACTTTGGCCAGACCACCAGAGCCTCCATGTGCTGCGATCCCACGGCCTCGCGCTCCGCCGGAGCCGCGGCCACCACCTTGCACATCCCCAGCTGCCTGATCAGCACGTGACTCCATCGACTTCCGCACGACCTCCACGTGTACAACTCTCGTGGCGGCTGCTTATGTTGGGGAGGCGATGGTGTCTGTGTTGAAAGCTTAGGTTTTCTGGAGGATGTATTAGTTGCGAGTGTTCTGGGCCGGCCAGCTCGGCTAAAAAAATATTTAATCCATCCGAAGGATAAAACAAGGCTTCTGTTTTTCCGTCCTTTACTAAAACTGTTTTACGTACATTTTTTTGGACTCAAATTGTTAGCCGTGCTGTCAGGCCCACGAACCTTTGCAAGCCCAGAACGGCTTTCATTCAGATTTTGAAAATCAGTTGGATCAGGTGTCATCGCCGCTGGCTCCGGCGAAACAGTCTCCACCGTCATCCTTTCTGGCCAGCTAAAATTACGGCCATGTATATGTTCTTGAATTGAGAGTTTTGATTCATCGCCCATCTTGCGACGGTTGTCTGCGTGGGCAGGACAAGACGGAGCTGTCCTCGAACGCCGACGGCGAGAGCTGCGTCTCTGCCACCGCCCAGTGGTCCTCCACGCGGTGGCCCCTCTCCAACCCCTACCCCTATGCGCACCTTCGAAGAACTGAGCCGACAAATCTTGAAGTTCACGAAGTCACCACATGCGTCTCGCTGTCGACGTGAACGTCGCCTACCACTTAATACATAACGCCGAAAAATTCTGGAATAAATCCAGAATATGGTGTCGCACCCAGGATTTGAACCCTGGGTGGGAGCCCCAATCAATAGCCTTAGGAGGGGGGGGGGGGGGGGGGGGGGGGGGCAGCCTTCAGGTTAACCCTACCTATCTTCACTGGTGGTACTGACCTGAGGGCATCTCTAAGGCATGAGAAAAGTCCAAACCCTAAAACCTAGTTATCTGGGGAAATAAAAGTGTTTTGAGATTTTGATGGCTTTCCCTTAACAAAATGAGAATTTTTCCTCTCTAATAAGTAGTGGATTGGGAGAGAAGAGATCTTCCGTTTATTTGAGAGAGATGAGAGGCTATGATTTGAGAGACTGAGAAGAATTTTTTTCTTAAAGGGATTGGGATTGGAAAACTAATTACAACTTCAAAATCTTTAAAATAATAGTTTTTTCATTGGAATTAGAGAAAATTAAAAAACTGTTGAAGATGCCCTAACTCTGAAACAAGATTGCCCCATCCTCATTCATAGCCCCGTTGATTATCGAAGCCCAAACAAAAGCAAACAGAGCTTTTAATTGCGCACAGTGCCCGTCACCGCTCTTAACAGGATCCAGCAATGGACCACCCTCGATAGATATCTGATCCCGTTCTTAGCCCTGGGCCCTGGCTAGCTAGGCTCACTGTACCAAAGGTCATTGGTAGTTCCTTTCAACCTTTTTTTTTTTGCAAGGCTGATGAGTCTACTGTACTGAATACTGACTGTGCTCTCACATGCTCTCCATTGGTAGTACGATTGGAAATTGGAATGCCTGGACCAACGTCGGGTTCGTGTACATTACACAACACATATGCATGCATGTCTCCACGACTCCACCTGTTGAAACTGGTTCCAGAAAAGAAAGGAGTACGTGCAATGAGTGATATGCATGGACTATCTCTGCACTGTGTGTGTGAGAGAGAGAGAGCACGGGCTCACAGCTCACTCATGGATGTTGCGAGGCAAATTACTCAGCCGTACTTTAGCTCGTTTTTTTTTGACAGACATTGTTGCATCATCCAAAATTAGTCGTTACTTATAGTCAACTACAAATTAAATTATTTTGTAGCCAGATAATTTTATATGCACTAAAGTAAATACATATTTATGATAATTATATTACTATAACACATGAGGATATTTCCATAACGTTAGTAAACTACGTAATAATGACTTACTATATATAATCTCGCAAGTTAACATAAGCCTTGTTTAGATGCAAAAAGATTTGAAAATTTGACATTGTAGATTTGTATTTGATAATTATTGTTCAACCTTAATTAAAGTAACTAGACTTAAAAGATTTATCCTGTGAATTATAGATAAATTATATAATTAGTTATTTTTTACATATATTTAATGCTCTATACATACATCTATAGATTCGATGTAACGAAAGATCTTGTAAAGTTTTTTTTTAAAAGATAACTAAACAAGATCATAATAATTATTGTAACTCAAAGAGACTATAGAAAACAGTAGTACACTACTAGTAGTACTTAAAAAAAATAAAACGTAGGCGCTACTTTCAGTTCAGAGGCTGTACGTATCCGTCCTCGATCTGACGGAAAAGAATGCTGTGTGTGTGCCACAAGCTACATGGGCACGGATGGAACGGATCACGGATGATTTACCACGGTATGGGCGAAATTTACGGGAGCTTTTGTTTTGTACTGTACGTAGTGAATTATTACTTCCATTCATGACTACTGTAACCTGGCCGGCCAAGCGTTCATTGCTCTGAGAACAGTGACGCCATGAATCCCTGCAGGCATGTTCCAGTCCCACCAAGAGTTTTGAATATAGAGCAGTCCAATTTTTTTGTGGGTTTTGCTATGGTACATACAAATAAATAACTGTGAATCATTTATTTAATTAGATCGGATGATTACGATTACATGTTACCTCTTAGGGGTAATATATAAAATTTATTTATTTAATTAATAAAATAGACTAAATAAGGAAACTTTTAGATTTCAAAATCTTTCTTTACATCTAATTGATAGACACGTGATTTGTTAGGTATGACAAATCTTTTTATTTGGAAACTTTAATAGCCATGATATATTTGAGGTTTACTTGTAACATGTATTCATGTACTATAATTGTGATTAACGTGCCATATTTGTATATTTTTATCACTTTGTACGTACACTAACATAACTTGTGCATGTGATTTATTTAATATATATGCACTTATATATAGCTTTGACATCCTTGCTTAATTTTTTTATCAAAATCTCATGAACGCGTACAAATCTCCTATGTATACATGCAGAACTCATGATAAAATATTAACGGACGACGTATTTATACGTGTACGTGTACATAAATCCATAATATGATTGTGTCAGTCAAAGAACGTACGTGCATGAGGTTGACTTTAAGTATTTTTTAGATACCCCATACAAAAAGTAAATATTTTCTTAGATGGATGAACATTTTTCAACTTTAGGACAACAAAAAAGGAAAGTCATGAAACAAAAATGGAATCAGAATTCCGTGGCCCCTGTATGCTTGAATAAAGGAGGGTTGTTTCCATTTCTCCGAGGGACTATAGATTTGGAAAGATGTTTTCTTCTTTTTTATAATTTATTTAATGATTTAACTAATTTATAAAATTCAAATAAATCAATGGCTCAAATTGATTTGAGATATTACCTCTTTAGAGTAAAGTTTTACCGTAGCATTACCCTCCTTTTGTATACTGATAAAAATAAAAACTCTAGTGAAATAATACTCTTCAACAAATTTTCAACCAGATATCAAACATTTCTATGCTCTGTTACTACTTCCTCACTCGCTAATGATAGAGAACGGAGGAGCTGGTTGTTGAAAGTGCTGAACGATATATTGGGATTTTTTTTTGAGTATGATATATTGGGAATTTGTTAAGAGGGTGGACTGCTGGCGGAGAGCTATTGAGAACAATTGAAAGATCTTTAGTGTTTTAGGTAATTGATGAAACCTAAGTACTAACCTAACTCTAAGTGGATGAGTAGGTTAAGTACATAATGTAAAGAGAAAAAGAGACAAGTGATGGAGCAAAGAAGGCTAAGGAGAAAGGTAGCAAAGGTTCCACACTAGGAGAAGAAGAGAAGAGGAGGAGCCCCTAAAGCTTTTCAAAACAAAGGTATAATAGGATTTTTTTATTTTTTGTGATCAAGACACCTAGTGGGTGTGATCATATTTAGGATAGGTAACCGTACTATGAAGAGGGGAAAATAGTTAGTGGTTACACCTATCAAGTGCCATTAGGTGATCATCCATTGCATTGTATCTAATCCTAATGAACATCCCTTGTAAACTTGATAAAATATGCCAACACACATGCACAAGTCAGTGAAAGACTTGGTGGTGGCACATGAGATCAAGGGAAGAAAAGAGAAGAAGATTCTGATCAAGACAGAAGCTCCGGACCAGTCTGTATGTGAGCATCGGACTATTGGAAGTGGTCCGGTGGTTCAGACTCAGGCAGGGCTCAGACAGTGAGGCTTCAGACTAGTGGTCCGGTGGTGCGTCGGACCATCAGTCGACCAGTTTTCAGAGTCCGGTGGCTCAGCAGGAGATCAAGGCAAGCTCCGGACCAGGCGTAACGGTCCGGTGGTCAGCTCCGGACTGGTGGTCCGGAGCCCTGGCACTCCCTGCATAAAATCGTCGAATGACTGGAGAAGCTCCGAACCAGAGGATATGGTCCGGTGGTGTGCTCTGGACCAGAAGTCCGGAGCATGGGTGCTTACTGTACTCCAAGTCAAGCTGAGGGAGAAGCTCCGGACCAAGCGTCAGACCAGGGGCTCCGGACTATTGTAAGTGGTCCGGTGGTCAGATGTTTGAATCTTCAACGGTCAAATCAGAAGACAGTGGACACGTGACACTCGTAGAGGCGTCGGACCAGGCGTCGGACTAGGCTCCGGACCATAACATAGGACCAGCTGCAATGGTCCGGTGGTCTCCAAAAATGGTCCGGTGGTCACGTTCTGCAGCTCCAAAAAGTGAAAAACGGCTAGTTTCTTTGAGGAGGCTATATAAGGGTATGTGACGGGTTCTAGGAACCTCTCTTGCACATTTGGCTGATTGCATACTCTTGTGAGCAAACCACACACACTCCCACTCATCACTTAGTTGATTTTGATAATCCATTTGAGTGAGTTGAGTAATCAAGTGCATTGCATGAAGTGATTCATCCTAGTGGCACTTGGGAGTTGATACCGCTGCTAGTTTCTTGTTACTCTTGGTGATTGCCTTCACCTAGACGGTTTGGAGCAAGCGGTGTGGATTCGAGAAGCTTGGTGATTGTGCTTCGTCGACCACAAGTGAAGATTGTGAGGGGTTCTTGTGCCTTCCCCGCGGGAGATCACAAAGGTAACTCTAGTGGATTGCGCGTGCCTTGGAGAGCCCTTATCTTGTGTTGGTTGTGAGGCACCCGATGACGGGTTTGGCGTGTGATGCCAATTAGCTCTTGAACCTCCAAGTAAGTGAGCCGACACAACAAGGACATATCTAGTGGGCAAACTAGTGAACCTTGGTGAAAAATCAAGTGTCATCCTTGTTGAAAGGTCTAGGTATGGCTAGAGGGGGGGGCGAATAGCCTAATTAAATTTTCTACAACAACACTTAAGCAAACTTGTTAGAATAAAACATGGCTTTAAGCAAGTTTGCTCTAGATCTAAGGTTAGGCAAGCCACCTACCAATTCTAGTTACTAGCAATATATATTCTATGTCACACATAAGAGCTAGATAACTAAAGAAACTATGCTAAGCTACACAAGCTAAGCTAGAGGCTCTACTTTGCAAGAATGTAAAGAATGTAATGCAAAGATAGAGTTAGGAAGGTTATACCGACGTGGAGAGTAGCAATAAGATAACCAATCAATCACAATATGAAATCCTCGGTAGAGACAATGTGACACAAGATTTTTACCGAGGTTCACTTGTTTGCCAACAAGCTAGTCCTCGTTGTAGCGATACACCCACTTGGAGGTTCACGCGCTAATTGGCAATCAAAGACAAACCCGTTCAAGGGTGCTGCACAACCAACACAAGATGGGGATCCCCAAGCTACGCGGAATCCACTAGAGATACCTTTTGCGAATCTCCCGTGGGGTAGGTTCAAGAACCCCTCACAATCCACTGATCGGAGCCGGAGACAATCAACTTCCTCCGCTCAACGATCCTCGTCGCACCAAGCCATCTAGGAGATGGAAATCTCCAAGAATAACAAGAGCTCCGCGATGACGACGATCACCAAGTGCCACTAGTATGCAATCAACAAAACAATGCACTTGGATTCACTCTATCTCTCTAGAATATGTCAAATATGTTTAGAGGATGGGTGGTGGAAGCTTCTCAAGGAAGCACAAAAGTGTGAGTGAGTATAATGTGCAAGAGATGCCCCAAAGGGCCGGCCATATCACTTATATAGCCCTCACTCAATAACTAGCCGTTTTGCCCCCAAAACTAAGCCTCTGCGTCCCATCCGGACGCAGTTTTCATAGGGGGTCCGGACCATCATTTGCGTCCGGACCCATCAACAGCCGAGAGCAAACAACTCTGCTTGAGCCTCCAGACGCTGACTCCAGTCGCACCCAAAGTGCAGACCGGACCAACGCGTCTGCGTCCGGACAGGCCCCCGTTTGAAACAGCTACTTCCCGCGCTCGCCTCTGCTTGCCACGTGGTTCCGGACGCTCGCAATAGTGCGGGTCCGGACCAACGCCTCCAGCGACCGGACCCCAAAACAGAGAGGGTCCAGTAAGCCTCCAACACCCGGACGCGTGTCCGGTTCCTTCAACCGGACCATCATCTGCATCCGGTTGCTCCACCCAGAGAGCAACAGAGAGGGCAGGTCATCCGGACGCGCGTCCAGATCCTTGCGTCCGGACCACTAACAGCGTCCGGTCTCCTCTCCTCTGCCGAGCCACCTAGGGTGTGTGTCCGGACGCACACGCGATGGTCCGGACACACCCAAACCCTAGCGTCCGGACCTCAGTCCGAAGCTCTTTTGAGCTGCCCAACACTTCTCCAACTTCTCCAAGCTTCCAAGAGCTAACACTAAGTGATCCCTCCACTTGTGCACGTGTGTTAGCTTTTAGTTCACAATTATCTTGGATTAAGTTGGTTGTTTCACTAGTTCAATTGATTTTAATGCAATGCATATGAACTCAGTGGCACATGATAACCGTAATCATACTTAAGAGCTCCCTCCTTGATAGTATGGCTATCTATCCTAAATGTGATCACATCCTCTATGATGTCTTGATCACCAAACCGAAAATGGTTTCTAGCAATCACCTTTGCCTTCACACCATTTTCCTTTCCATCTCCTTCACCATGCTAGAGCTTGTGCTATCCACCAATGATCCACCTTGCTCTATCACATGGCATGTACCAACCTATCTCATGATTCACACTTAGAGATTCAAGGTTAGTACCTAAGTAGGTTTCATCAATTACTCAAAACCAAAACACATGGGAGACTCTCACTTGTGTGATTGATTGGTGTTCTTGGAGCTCTCAACTTGTTTGGATCAATCCTCTACTCGGCGGTATAATCACCCAACCTACCTCTTTCATACTTGTAAGTAATATATTAAGGTGTGCCTAGAGGGCTATTAGACTTGAGTAGGATTTGAGTTATCTTAGAATCATATTAGGATAGCAATTGTGTTAGGAGGGTTCGCATTCCTTAGTTTGCTATTGCTAGTTATGCTTCACCATCTCTTTGTCTAACTTGTTGAGTTTGTTTTTAAGTTTCGAATTTAGGCTATTCACTCCCCCTCTAGCCTTGGATAGGACCTTTCAAGTGGTATCAAAGCTAGTACACCGTTGATTTGAGGCTTAACAACCTACGGTGTGATCATGGCCCATATCAACAACATGAAGAAACCACCAAGATTTGATGGTTCCAACTATGGCTATTGGAAGGTCAAGATGACCGCACACATCAAGTAAATTAGCCGGAAGGTGTGGCTTGTGGTGGACAAGAAGTTTGAAGTTGCAAATGTGGAAGCTCCACTACACAAGAGGAAGAGAAGCTTCAACACAATGACATTGCTCTTAGTGCTATCCATGAGACTCTTGATGAAAAGGTCTTTGAACAAATCAAGATTCTAGAGAGTGCTCATGAGGCTTGGAAGAAGCTTGAGGAATCATTTGAGGGCACACAAGCTGTCAAGGGAGCTAAGGCATACATTCTCAAGGAGAAATTTGCAAGCTTCAAGATGAAGGATGATGAAAATGTGCCGGAGATGTTTCATCGGCTTCAAGTGCTAGTCAATGATCTCACGGCTCTTGGTGAGAAGGTTGAGGACAAGTACTTCTCTCACAAGTTCTTGAGGTGTCTTCCATCCCGGGTTGGCACACTTGTGACCTTGATTGTGAGAAGTGGGCTAGACACCATGACTCTGAATCAAGTCTTGGGAGATGTCATGACTCAAGATGCTTATCGGGAGAACAAGGAAGAAGATGTCAAGAAGGAAGACAAGAAGGATGAGAAGAAGAAGAGTGTAGCATTCAAAGCTACATCATTAAGCAAGAGCAAAGGCAAGAGCAAGATTGAAGAATCAAGTGAAAGTGAATACCAAAGTGCTAGTGATCTTGATGAAGAGGAGATGACTCTCTTTGTGAGGAAATTTGGAAGATTCATGAAGAAGAAGGGCTATGGTGCAAGAAGAAAGAAGACTTCTTTCAAGAATCATGATGAACCAAGGAAGTGCTTCAAGTGTGGAAGCTGTGATCATCTCATTGCTCATTGTCCTTACAATAGTGACAAGGATGATGATGATCACAAGAAGAGAGGCAAGAAAGAGAAGAAGCCCCTATTTGACAACAACAAGAAGAAGAAGGGCTACTCTCACATTGTTACTTGGGATAGTGACTCTTCATGTGATGATGATAGTGATCAAGAAAAGAAGACCACTACCAAGAAGAAGGCTTTTGCAAGCATTGCAATGAGGGACAAGATCTCTCTATTTAACACTCCATCATCATGCTTCATGGCTAAGTCCACTAAGGTACTTTCTCATGATGAGAGTGAGAGTGAGAGCGATAGTGATAGTGAGGAGCCCTCAAAGGAGGAACTCATGGACATGCTTGAGCAAGCTAAGGATTACATTGACAAGAAGAGGAAGGAGTGCAAGGAATTGCGCAAGGCCAATGTGGCTCTTGAGCAAAACCTTGATGAGGCCGTAGCATCTCATGAGAGGCTAATGGAAGCCCATGAGAAGCTAGGGAAGTCTCACTCTAAGCTTGAAAGAGCTCATTCCTCCCTCCTTGATCAAAGTAAGAAGGAGATTGCTCAAACATGTGACACGGGAGTTACTTGTGATATTCTTGATGAATCTTTCTATACTCCTATCATTGTTGCAACCACTAACCCTCTTGTAGCATTACCACTTCTACTTCATCTACTAGTGATGGTGTCACTTGTGATGCTTCACTAAAGGTGGAAAATGAAACCCTCAAGAAGGAGGTTACAAAGCTCAATCACTCCTTAGCTAAGGCTTATGGAGGTGAGGACCACTTGCTTATGTGCTTGGGTAGCCAAAGAGCTTCTCTCTACAAAGAGGGATTGGGATATACCCCCAAGAAAGGCAAGGCCGCCTTTGTTTCTCACAAAACTCGTTTTGTGAAGAACACCGGTAGCTATTGCAAGAGTTGCAAGCAAGTTGGTTACAATGAGAAAGCATGCAAGAACAAGAAGGTCAAACAAGATGTATCCTCCATGAGAGTTGATTCATTCTATGTACTTTCCAAGGGTACTAATGGTGTTCATGCCAAGTTTGTTGGTGCACCATAGATGGCTTCCAAGAAGTCCATTTGGGTACCAAAATCTTTGGTAACTAACCTTGGAGGACCCAAGCAAGTTTGAGTACCTAAAAATAATTGATCTCTCTTGTAGGTCAATTACACAGCCGGAGGGAGGCATTGAGTGCTTGATAGTGGATGCACTCAACACATGACCGATGATGGAAGGATGTTCAACTCAATCAACCAAGATAACACTCAAGGTTTTGATAGTATCACATTTGGTAACTGTAAGACCCCGGTGTTACGAGCTTGCTTAGCACCTATATTAAGACCTAAGAAAAATCATCAATTGAATAAAGCGCTAATTAAAAGCCCGAACAACAAAAATAACTTGTGTCGTTCTAATTGTTTGGCACGAAAAATATTTTTATAACAAAAATAAGATATAGCATATATTTAATACTCGAATAAAATTTGAGTTGCAAACTAAAGTAGAAAAATAAAATTTGGTTTTTAAAAATTAATTTTGTTAATTATAGTTGCTCTGAAGTTTTGTCCGAACCTCTTTATTTCGTGCTGTGAGTTGTGTCGTGGGCGTTCTATCCGTGAACCAGCCTGTGGCGATCAACCACAGACGCTCATCTCACCTACCTCGCTTCCCTAGCGTTTGGAGCCGTTCATCCTACCTCACCCCTGTTGCGGTACCGTGTCTCGTTGTTTCCTCTTTCTTCCTTTTTACTGATCGTGGAGGCACCAATAGCTCTCTCAGTCTCTCCCTCGTACTCTTCCGTGCCTCACTGCTCATAAGCAAGGCAGGGCCAAGCACAACTCTGCTTGCTGCTAGCTGCCCAGCTGCTAGCTGCTGCTTCTCGGTTGCAAGGCAGGACCAAGCTCAGCTACTGCATGCTGCGTGCTGCTAGCTGCTGCGCTGCCTAGCTGGTAGTTGCTATCTGCTGCTGCCAATAGGCCCCTGTGCCACCACCTTGCCGCCGGCGAGTCCTAGCCCGGCCTCTCCGATGTTTTCCTGCCATTGTTCTGTACGTGAGGGCAAGGAGAAGGTGGACGAGGATTGGAATATAAACCTTTCCAGGGTTTCCAATGTAAATCCTTGACTCATGAATGATGATGGATCGATGGATCAACCGGAGGAATTGGTGTTAACCAAAAGGATGGTGCTATGGTGATCACGTCCCAGTGATAGAATGCTAACTTTTGGTTAATTCTTACCCAGGCAAGCCCCGGTGCATAACCCCTACTATTCTGCACTTTATTAAATGTTTATGCATTAAGTTTCAAGGAGTTGAATGCAGACCACTTGCATATATATCCTTATCCTATGAGTCTTACTAGTATGATAGGATCGTGCAGATTGCTCCGCTACAGGTTTTCGGTAGAAGTCGAGTGATTTCCTGTCACTCGCGAGAGATAGGAAATATATTATTGTTATCATATTACTATCTCATGGAATATATATGGATAATAATTGGAGACCGGGCGGGACCCTACTTGGATTTGGATTGGGACTTGGTTGGGCAAACAGAGCGAGACTCTGGTTGCGTTGTCCCACCTGCGTCGATTAGGAACCGTCCGTTGCTGTGGATGGTAGTCAGGTCACAGATTTATTATCCTGAGCACATACATGCTTATGGGAGCGGGAAGACTTGTTACTCTCTTGTCTTGGGTTTCGGCTCTATCTGGACCGACTGTACCAGTGGTTTTTGGGTGGAGGTCTAAGCACTGCACTGAGTCCAGGACTCAGGTGCAGGGGCTTAGAGTCCTAGTTTGGACGGGGACATGGACCCCTGGACAGGAGAGTGGTAGGTTGTTCTTGTCTGTGCCAAGGTGCAGATGAGGCGTGTGTTTTGGGGTACCCAGCTGGACTACATTGATTCGCGAATCGCCGCGCTATGTGGTACGACTTGGCTATGGTCTAGCACCGTAGTAAGAACTGGAACAAGACAGATGATAAAATGGTTCTGATTGCTTACCACATGCTTGAAAGTAGAATAGGTGCTTACCTAGAATGGTTGGTTAATGAACTAATTTGACTGCTAATAAAATGAATATAAGTATGTACTTGTAGTAATGCTTCCTGTAAATGCAATAAACCACCAAGCCAAATAAGCCTTGCATACCCTTGGAGTCTTTTATTTTTCCTCCTGCCAGGTAAGTCTTGCTGAGTACAATTGAGTACTCAGGGTTTTATTCCTCCTGTTGAAGGTGATAGGTGGATGCTAGAGTTGACTCTTGTGTGTGGAAACCTCCTGGTGGGCTCAGCGAGAATTCCTATTTACGCTGCGATTGTAGTGTTTATCTATAAACCTCACCAAATGTTTTTCAGAAAGAAAATTTTTATAACCTGTTATCATATCATGTATATAAATATTCACTATGTTAATGCTTCGCCATATCCTAAAATATATATTGATTTCCACTGTAACTCTGATCATGTTTATTTCTCCGCTGCAAGATAAAATTTGCGAATCTAAAATGTATAAACTCATGTATATATAAATTGTTTAAATTCCGTTGTTGTATTCCACTTATGTAATACTCTGATGTTGTAACAATGTAATATATGAAATGGTTAAAAATGTTGTAAGCTTTATTCACTCGTTTATGATCCTGGTGAAAAATGTGGATCTTCGAGTTCTCCCGGTGGGTGTGCTCGACAGAATTTCTCAATTTAGTGCTCTTCCGTTATACTTAGTGTCTAATGGAAGACAAGTACTCTGGAAGCGTGTTAAATTAGGCGCTTCTGCCACAGTTGGTATCAAAACGTAAATGAGCAAATAAAGCTTAAAACCCCTTTCAAAAATTAAAACTTGACAACAAATTCCTTTCGAAAAGTTAGGATGTTTGCATGCGAGGTTATATAAGTAGCCCTAATACTATGGTTATGTATCTAGGATAGATGGCACTCTGCTGACTTAGATAGGCTTAATCAAGTTTTCTGCAGGTACATTAACCGAGCTTAGTCCGATAGTATCGCCTAGCTACAGGGAGAGAACGATGTGCCAAAAATGTGAGAAATGTTGCCCTATATGTTGGCAGGAGTGTAAGGACGGGTAGGTCGTGCATTCATGCATATCCTGTTTGTGCATTTATGGTTGTCATACTAGCCTAGCCTTGCTTATGAGTTATTGTTGTACTATGGCTTCGTGATTCGTGCCTGTCAGTGGTTCGCACCTATTGTGACTTATGTCCTTCTATACTCCTCTTTGCGCTCTTGTCGGGCCCTTGCCCTGCAGTCACACAAGTTCTTTATGGCCTCAAAAGTCGCTCACCTCGAGCGTGCGGAAAAATTCGTCTGCCACTCGGGAACCAAAGGAGGACTGCGCCAGGACCACTGACGCTCTGCCATTACAAAAAGGCATGCCGAGTCGCTTGGTATCACCACTCAGTGCATCCAAGCTCACCTAGCGTTTCTTTTGAGCAAGCTTCTTGCTCAAGCCTCTCTTACAACCACTACCCACCAAAGGATGGAAGGAACTTGGATTAGCAGTTACTGCCTAAATACTGAGGGTTTCCCCAAAATCCTGTATGCCACCCTGCAAAAACTCGGAGTCAAGGAGCGTCCCGAGTATGAGGGTCGTGAGTATGAGAAGCATGGCGCTGAGCGGTGTGAGGTTACCGTCTATGTTGGGAAGAGTGAAGAGTTTCCTGACATCTCTGAAGGCTGGAGTATGAGCGCAACTGGGTTTCGCTTTAGCGACACCTACCAAGTTGTGGCTCGTAAAGCCTTGCGACATCTTTGCCAGATCTATGAAGAGCCCATTACTCGTACCCCTATGCGGTTCTTTCCACCTTTGGACAAGAATCGACGGGCATGGAGGGCTCGCATGGAGGCTTTGCAAGGGCGAAATGCGCAAGAAGATAGCCCCACCATGGTACACTTGACCACGTACTTGCTTGCTCTGGATGAGCAGTATGACCAACGATCTTTGGAGTTGGGGAAGTGCCTTCGTCGAGCCGAGGAAGCTGAGATCTTCACCAGGATGCTTCAGGTGCAGCTCGCTGAGGCACATACCAGTGTGACAGCCGCAGAATGTCGCGAGACTGCCATGGCAGAAGCCCTGAAGACAACCGAAGATCGGCATGTCCAACAGCTACAGGATGCTTACCTTGTCACCAGGGCCAAGCGTAGGATGCTTGCCATGGGCAGGCAAGAACCTGTCATCTTGGAAGGGATTCCTTTCCACCCTCTAGAAAGAAGGGGAGCTGAGGTTGCAGCACCACCAGCACCTCCTCCCACGGAGGCCTCAGAAGTAGAGTCTATCCTTACTCTCACTCAGCCTATGCCAAGAGAAGAAGCAGACCCACAACCCAGTGTAGCAGAAGAACCGCAAGAGCCCGTGGATGAAGTTGTCCGGCCCGATGAAGTAGATTAGCCTTCCTAGGGAAGATGTATCCGTAGGTTAGTAGTGTTTTTCATCGTGTCCTCTAGTGTTGTAACCCTCCCTTTGTCTTCATCCTTAGTTGTTGAGGTCCTCTAGTCGCAGTTGGCAAGTGGTGTGTGTGGCGTGGGAGTGCTTGTGGTTTGTATCAATCTTGGTGGGATAATAGATGACGCTTTATCGATTAATTGTGGATGTCCCAGTAGAACACTTGAATCTCCTAAATCAAATCTATTGTGGGATTTGAATTCCTTGCTCTTTGCTAAGAAAGGTATCCTTGTTGCCTAAAACTTCCCTTGCAATAATCTCCTTTAAAAAAATCTGGTGTTCGAATGGGAAATCCACAGTGGGTTGATAAATAGTGTTAGTGCTAGCATCCGAGATGATGGGGTTTGAGGAAGTAAGTTTATCATGGCCTCAGTCCGTATGAAAGACTGGCGCCTGTTGTGGTCAAAGGAAGGACGGAAAATGAAGAGCAATAAGAGGAGTTAATACCCGAGCAGTTTGAAGTGATTGAAATGCCTGAGGGGATGTCATTTTGGTGTTCAGTTTGACCGCGCTATGCGCGCTGGGCCCGTTTGCGCCCTGCTCTCGCGTGGCTACGGCGCGGTGCCGCACTCACCTCGTCCTCGTGTAGTGCTCCCCTCCTTTTTCCTTGCCGTGTTGGCTCTCGCCCCTGCCCGTGCCCCGTGCCGGACCCCCTCCTCCTCCTTTCTTCTTTTGGAGAAACCGGCCGCCCGCACGCCTCCTCGCCGAGCGGATCTCTTTCCCTTTCCCTTGTTCTTCCTCTGCTCAAGCTCGCGCTGGGAGCGCTCCATGGTTGATGTTTTCCACCTCAAGGGCTGCTCGTACCCCCTTCCCCGCTACCCCCACTTCTGGTACGTCGTGCCTTCACCTCCGTTTGCCGCTATAAAATCCCCTTGGCCTTTGCTCTCCTCTTGCATCCCATTCTCTTCAATCCAAAGAAAAACCCGTTGAGGGACCTTTTCTGCCCGTGCTAGTTGAAGCAGCCGGGGAAGCAACCAAGTCAGAGTTTCGGAGGTAGAGCTGCGAGATCTGACCATTTTCTTGCAGATCTGTTTTTGCCAAAGAAGTTCAAGCTCACCTCTGGCTTGTTTTAATCTTAGTGTTCGAGATGATCTATTTCTCAGTCGATTGTTTCTGGATATGTTGGGCGTACGCTATGTTCTAGATCATCGTTGCCTTGCTACTCCTTCATTGTCCCCGTCTTAATCGACACTTCCAGTAAGCTAGTGGGTGTAATCAGGTGTTTCTAATCATTTATCTCTAAATCTCTGCGTGAGTTGTATCCAGAGTTGTGTAATCTTATGTGTGGTTTCAGATCTATGTTATCAGCGAGTTTTCCTTCTTCTGTTCTTGCTTCGAATCTCGGGACAAGATTCCTTTTTAGGGGGGTTGGTTGTAACACCCCGGTGTTACGAGCTTGCTTAGCACCTAGATTAAGACCTAAGAAAAATCATCAATTGAATAAAGCGCTAATTAAAATCCCAAACAACAAAAATAACTTGTGTCGTTCTAATTGTTTGGCACGAAAAATATTTTTATAACAAAAATAAGATATAGCATATATTTAATACTCGAATAAAATTTGAGTTGCAAACTAAAGTAGAAAAATAAATCTGGTTTTTAAAAATTAATTTTGTTAATTATAGTTGCTCTGAAGTTTTGTCCGAACCTCTTTATTTTGTGCTGTGAGTTGTGTCGTGGGCGTTCTATCCGTGAACCACCCTATGGCGATCAACCACAGGCGCTCATCTCACCTACCTCGCTTCCCTAGCGTTTGGAGCCGTTCATCCTACCTAACCCCTGTTGCAGTACCGTGTCTCGTTGTTTCCTCTTTCTTCCTTTTTACTGATCGTGGAGGCACCAGCAGCTCTCTCAGTCTCTCCCTCGTACTCCTCCGTGCCTCACTGCTAGTAAGCAAGGCAGGGCCAAGCACAACTCTGCTTGCTGCTAGCTGCCCAGTTGCTAGCTGCTGCTTTTTGGTTGCAAGGCAGGACCAAGCTCAGCTACTGCATGCTGCATGCTGTGTGCTGCTAGCTGCTGCGCTGCCTAGCTGGTAGTTGCTATCTGCTGCTGCCAGTAGGCCCCTATGCCACCACCTTGCCGTCAGCGAGTCCTAGCCCGGTCTCTCCGACGTTTTCCTGCCATTGTTCTGTACGTGAGGGCAAGGAGAAGGTGGACGAGGATTGGAATAGAAACTTTTTTAGGGTTTCCAATGTAAATCTTTGACTCATGAACGATGATGGATCGATGGATCAACCAGAGGAATTGGTGTTAACCAAAAGGATGGTGCTATGGTGATCACGTCCCAGTGATAGAATGCTAACTTTTGGTTAATTCTTACCCAGGCAAGCCCCAGTGCATAACCCCTACTATTCTGCACTTTATTAAATGTTTATGCATTAAGTTTCAAGGAGTTGAATGCAGACCACTTGCATATATATCCTTATCCTATGAGTCTTACTAGTATGATAGGATCGTGCAGATTGCTCCGCTACAGGTTTTCGGTAGAAGTCGAGTGATTTCCTGTCACTCGCGAGAGATAGGAAATATATTATTGTTATCATATTGCTATCTCATGGAATATATATGGATAATAATTGGAGACCGGGCGGGACCCTACTTGGATTTGGATTGGGACTTGGTTGGGCAAACAGAGCGAGACTCTGGTTGCGTTGTCCCGCCTGCGTCGATTAGGAACCGCCCGTTGCTGTGGATGGTAGTCAGGTCACAGATTTATTATCCTGAGCACATACATGCTTATGGGAGCGGGAAGACTTGTTACTCTCTTGTCTTGGGTTTCGGCTCTATCTGGACCGACTGTACCGGTGGTTTTTGGGTGGAGGTCTAAGCATTGCACTGAGTCCGGGACTCAGGTGCAGGGGCTTAGAGTCCCAGTTTGGACAGGGACTTGGACCCCTGGATAGGAGAGTGGTAGGTTGGTCTTGTCTGTGCCGAGGTGCAGATGAGGCGTGTGTTTTGGGGTACCCTGCTGGGCTACATTGATTCACGAATCGCCGCGCTATGCGGTACGACTTGGCTATGGTCTAGCACCGTAGTAAGAACTGGTACAAGACAGATGATAAAATGGTTTTGATTGCTTACCACATGCTTGAAAGTAGAATAGGTGCTTACCTTGAATGGTTGGTTAATGAACTAATTTGACTGCTAATAAAATGAATATAAGGATGTACTTGTAGTAATGCTTCCTGCAAATGCAATAAACCACCAAGCCAAATAAGCCTTGCATACCCTTGGAGTCTTTTATTTTTCCTCCTGGCAGGTAAGTCTTGCTGAGTACAATTGAGTACTCAGGGTTTTATTCCCTCTGTTGCAGGTGACAGGTGGATGCTAGAGTTGACTCTTGTGTGTGGAAACCTCCTGGTGGGCTCAACGAGAATTCCTATTTACGCTGCGATTGTAGTGTTTATCTATAAACCTCTGAAAGGATCAAGATGCCCAAGAGGGGGGTGAATTGGGCTCTTTTTAATTTCTAAACAAGAATTAAACCTATAAAGAGCCAATTAACCCCCTAGTGCCTACCTCTTGTGTGTCCTAGCTAGAAAGCGGTAGCAAGTCAATGGAAAGTGAAAACTTCCTACACAATTCTAGTATGAATTGAAAGACAAGTGCGGAAAGTAATGCGGTAATAAAGAGTTAGGGAAAGAGATGCTTGACACGGCGATGTTTTGTCGAGGTATCGAGGAGTCGACACACCCCCTAGTCCTCGTTGGAGCACCTCGCAAGGTATAGCTCCCCCTCAATCCCGCGCAAGGGATGAGTGCTCTCTACGGGCTGATTCTTCGCCACTCCGGCTCGGTGAATCGCCCACAACCGATCACAAACGTCGATGGAGATGGGCCGCCAACAATCCTCCGGCGATCACCTTCCTCCGCGCACCACCGGACCGTCTAGGTGATGTCGATCACCAAGAGTAACAAGCCTCGATCTTCGCTTGACTCACTCAAGCTTCACAACTAGAGGATGCACACTTGAACTCTTGGATGAACTAGAGAGAGGATGGATGGATTCGCGATCACTCTCTCTCTCTAGGGCTCTTGCTCTCTTCCCAACCTTCTTAACAAACTCAGCAACTCAAATGAGCAAAGGCAAGGTGGGAGAGAAGTGGGAGGGGCTATAAATAGACCCTCTGAAAACTGCCTCGGGCTGGCATTTTATGTTGGCGACGGACGCTCTGTTGACTAGGCTACGGACGGTCCGTCGCATGCCCCAACGGCTAGTTTCTGTTCAAAGTTTGGGCGACGGACGCTCCGGCACCTAGGCGACGGACGGTCCGACGCCCTGCCCAACGGCTAGTTCTGACACACTGTTCCCAATGACAGACGCTACGTCACTGGGCGACGGACGCTCAACCCAGCGTCCGGCGCTTCGCTCTGGCTAGGGTTGAAAAACACCCTCTCTGGAAGGTCGACGGACGCTCTTCCCAGCGTCCGACGCCTGGCCGACGGACAGTGTTCGACGGACCCTGAAAATCTTAGCCAGAAAACATCCCCACTGGAAGGTCGACGGACGCTGTGGACTTAACCACCCAGCGTCCGACGCCTCTGTCCGACGCCCAGAAAACAATTTTAACAACTTCGTTTTTCGTCGCGATGAATATGGAAGTTGTTCTAGGCTATCTTACGGTCACCATAGGCTTTCTTAGAGCTAAGGAAGTCAAGTGTGCACCACACCTAAATCATGAAGCTTTCCTAAGTCAAGCTACCAATCTCAACCCCTCTTAATAGTATGGTCAAAGGAAAAAAGAGAAGCCCTATCTATTTCTAAGTGCCCTTCATCTCCTTATGGCACTTAGCCTATCATTCTAGGGTCTTCATCATGTCTCCTTGAAATCCGAAACGATATCCATCTTGGGGGCTAAGTGATGACCATTAGTGCCCATTCTTATCGATCACTATGGCTAAGCTACGCATAGCCTCTGCAAAACACATGTTAGCCATAATAATCTCTAATTGTCGTTAATCACTGAAACCATCTAGGGCAATGATTCTTCAATCTCCCCCTTTTTGGTGATTGACGAAAATAGAACCTCGAGTATGGATAAGAGTTATGGTTTAGATTTTATGGTGACTTGGAATGGTTGAGCAAGGGTTAGTGAAATTGTAATGAAGCATACTTACTCACCCAAGCCAAATCACAAAACATGGTACTTATAGATATGAATGAAAAAGAAGTACCTCATGATATTCTCAAAGATGTATCGGAGTATAGCGCGGAAGCTCAATTAACGTTTAAGCATAGAGATATATCATGAAACATGGGACAACTCACAAGATATATTAGTGAACATCGAGAGTTTGTCACATCCAACCATATAAACATCAACCATCATCACATCACACATATAGACAAATGCATAAAAGTAGACATGATGAGAGATAAAGCATACAAAGATCCAAATCCCTCCCCCTATCTCTATACTCGACCCTCTCTCCCCCTTTGGCGTCTAGCACCAAAAACTAAGTGTCTGGGGCTGGAGAAGAAGGTGGAGGAGCTGCAGCCTTGCGATCGAGCATGATGAAGTCCTGTAGGTCTGACTCGTCTGACTCATCATCTGCCTCATCCTCTGCAAGTGTAGGTGCAGCTGGGGTGGCCTCTGGAGCTGTCACTATAACCTCTGGAGCTGCGGTCTCAACTGACTCCCCCTGAGGCTCAGCTGGTGCCTCTGACGGTCCTGCCTCAGTGGTAGCGGGCCTGGGAACTCGACGAGTGAATACTCGAGGCGAGGGGGACGGTGTCACTGCAAGTGCCACTAGGGACACTGCTGCTGCAACCTCTGCAGGCTGAGTCTGAACTGGAGAAGACACTGCCACGGTAACTACCTCATCTGCCAAAGATATAGCATCCGTCTGAACTGCAGCTGGAGGAGTAGTGACTGTCTGTGCTGACTGCTCAGGAGAGGTCTCCGACGATGCAACTGAAGAGAGGTGAGTGCCTGTTGCCGGAGGATCCACTGCAACTGCTGTAGCTAGTGAGACTGGATGAGTTGCTCCTGGGGAGTCTTCTCCTGTGATCTCCAGATAAGACGCTGACAGATCTCTCGAGACCTCTGCTAAGGTAGTTCCCCAGGTAGGAGTGAATCCTGTCTGGAACTCTCCGGGTGAAGCTATCCAAGAGGACACCTGGGTCCTCGGAGTCTGGTACTCAGGAGAGGCTGCTGGCTGGAACGGAGGAGTAGCTGGTGCCTGACTCTGCTGTCCTCTGGACGGTAACGCTGGAGTCGGCACCACAACCACTGGAGGCTACTGAGAAGGTGAAGTGAACTGCTGCTGCTGTGAGACACCGGGCAACTGAAACTGTGGCGTGGAAGTCTGCCCGGAGCTAGAGGCCAGAAGAGGCTCAAGTAGCAACGTCTGGGTCTTCTGGATCTCTGCCTGCTAAAGCTGATATGCCAAGAATTGACGCTGGAACTCGTCCTATCTGGCCTGTGTTTGGGCCTGAGATGCCAGCTGCTGCTCAGTAAGCCTCCGTAGATCGGCAGCCTATCGTCTCTGCTCCTCGGCCTGACGGGACTGCTCCTCTTGCATCCTCGATAGAATCGTGAGCAAAGTAGCCTCTGAGGAGCTAGAGCCTAGAGCTGGAGCTGCTGCAGCTGTGCCTGACCCTCCTGCCTCGTGGTCATGGGTCATCGGTGTATACTCACGCACGGGCTGGTAGTCCTCGTCAGAGCTATCGGAGTCGAGGTCCTCTCTAAAGACTGTCTCAGCAGCTGTATCTATCTCAGCATCCAAGTCTGCCAGCTCTACCTGAGCAATCTGCTCAACTGTCGCATCCGTGACCTCGGCCGACTGTGGTGGCACACCGACCTGCCTAGTACCTGGTCTGTAGGCTCGGCTGGGGCGAAGCAAGTTCCCATGTATCACAAGCTGACTCATCGAATAGACTGGGAACTCTGTAGCTGACCTCGTAAGGGTGACTCTCATGGCACCTGACCCGGTCTTGGCAACTATCAAATAGGAAATCCAATGGGCGAACTGCAGCTGCCAATGACCCCTGAACCCAGCAGCTATAATATCCTCGAGCTCGCTCACTATCAAATCCCAGAGGTCGAACTTCTCCTTCCTGACAACGTGGGCAAGGAGCCATAGCTGTAAGCGAGTGATCGTATCTCGGGCTCCAATCTAAGGAAGAATAGTGCGTCTGAGTACCTCGTGGAGGATCCAAGCCAAAGGAGTGAGGTCACGTGGCGTACGACTCGAACCCTCAGTGAACAGCTGCTGAAAGCACGGCCTCACGAAGTCCGTGGATGACACTATACCATCGTGAGGTCGGCGAGGAGCCTCCTGATCCCCATAGCACAAACTGTGGATCCTCGTAGGAGAGGAATCTAGGTGGAAGAGCTCTCTGAAACGTGCTGCTGCAACCCTGAAATCACATCCCTGAAATCCAAAGTGTAGGAACTCGTGATCGGGCGAGATCCACAGAGAGGCGTAAAACTGGTATACCCAATCCTTCTGATATGCCCCTGAGCGTCCCATCAGATCTGTCAGACCCTGGATATACTGGAGGTGCTGCAGGATCTCTGGACCACCGATCCCCTCTATATGGGCAGATGGGCACACCCTGTGGGCCCTGAGAGGAGCATCAATGTCTATATATGCTCTGTAGAAGTCCTCGTGCACTGTAGTGTAGAACTCTCGTCCGGCACGGGGGTCCCTCTGAGGTGGGAACCAGGACTGGAAGTCAACGAATCGAAGCAGTTGGACTTGCTTCGCTGTAAGTGCTCTGATCTGGTGCCTCACTGGGTCTGGGAGCCGGGGTCCTGGAGGGCTAGGTGGTGCACCTAAGCCTCTGGATCGGGTCACTCGACGGCTCATCAGCTCTCCAATAGAAGAGTGGCCCGTGGCCTCTGTCGGCTCAGTATCTGGGACTGGCTCTGTCTCTGGTGCCTCTGTAGCCTCAACGGGCTCTGTCTCTGGACGTGGAGGGGACTCACGAGGCGCTCCACGGCGAGGCGATAGCCTCAAGCCAGCGCGATGTCCACCTCTCTCCCCTAACTCAACTGCCTCTGCCACTACTAGCGCGACTGCCGAATCTGGATCCATCGCTGGCCTCTTGCGCTTCCGAGAGATGACCTTTTGCTTTCCCTTTCCCCGATCAGTGGGTGGACGCAGCGGAGGTGGAGGGTCACCACCACTACCGGGAACGGGACCTGCATTCTTAGTTCTTGCCATTTCTCAGCCTTTTGCAATCAAACTCTGACAATCAAAGCCTCAAGAGATCAAACCCTCAGACTCACTGACCACTGACACAGAACCTCTGACAAGCCACAGAACCAAACAACTGAAAGAGTGGCACGCCGGCCCTGGACTGTCCTCGTGAGGCTTTGCCTCGGTCCGTACTCGCGGGCTTTGCCCTGAGTTCACTGAGACTGCCTACTGACCCGCTGATTCTCTGATCAACTAACCCTCGAATCTCTGACCAAAAAGGAGAGAAGGGGAAAGATCCTCGATCGATCAACCGCAATCCACAATCCGCAATCCACAAGCTTGGTGTGCAACTAAGGTCAGTCACCCTCCAACACGGAGAGCTCCTCGGCACGGAGTGGTGCACAGCTTGATCTACACAGAGGAGCGGCGGCGGTGCTGTGGATGGTGCTGGCACGGCGGGAGTGGGAGGAAAGGCAGTGCAGGGCAGGGATGGCGGCGCTGGGTGGAGTAGCGCGGCGGCGCAGGGTGAAGGAGCACGGCGGCGCAGGGTGGAGGAGCACGGTGGCGCAGGTGAGGTCCCACGGCGGTGCAGGGAGAGCAGGCGGCGGTTAGGGTTTGATAGCAGCGCGGCGGCGGAAACAGATCGAGCGAGCGAACAGGGGAAGGAGACGGGAGATTTTAAAAAAATTTCGCCGTTAAGTTCGCGACGGACGCTCCGACGCGGAGCGACTGACGACATCGTCCGTCGGGCTTCCAGAATAGATTTGAAACGCCCAGTCGTATTGACCGCGACAGACGCTTGGGGGAGCGTCCGTCTCCCTGTAAGCGGGCAAACTTAATCTCCGGACGATCGCGACGGACGCTGAGGCAATTGACACTGAGCGTCTGTCGGCAGCGTCCGACGCCTTAAAAATAGAATTTTTCAAATTTTATTTTTGCGTCTTTCTCCCAACCAAGTTCCAATCCCAATAAGATCCAAATAACACTTGATTGGACTTGATATGAGAACCATCTCTCAAACACTCATTTTCAAATGTTTGCCATAGACTTAAATTTAGTTTTTAGCTCAAAATATTCGAATGGAAGCACCAAGGAGTCATCATATGGCCACAAGAGGGGTAAAGAAGTGTCTTGAGCTTGGAATGCTCCCCCTAAGTGGACGAACACAGAGGATGCTCAAAAACTCAACCGAAAAGGAACGACAAACAACACACATGCATATGCTATGCAATACGAGATTTTGAATCTAGGTTGCTTGCAAGTTTAAACCGCGGTTAAGCTTTGTCACACGCTTTGAGGCGGTTATCTTAACCGCGTTAGCCAAGCCTATGTGCATTACCAAATTAAACATGTTATATTACATATGAATGCATGGTTCACACAAACTCATCTTTTAGTGAAATTAGAGTGATCAAGCACATTTAACTCGCTTCTCAACCTACAAAAGGTTGTTTCATCGAGTGGTTTAGTGAAGATATCCGCCAATTGATCTTCGCTTTTAACTCCAACTAGTGTTATGTCTTTCCTAGCCACATGATCTCTAAGAAAGTGATGGCGAATATCTATGTGCTTGGTGCGAGAGTGTTGAACCGGGTTGTTTGCAAGCTTTACGGCGCTTTCATTATCACACAAAAGTGGAACTTCTTTTAAAAACACACCATAATCAAAGAGTGTTTGGGTCATATATAAGATTTGTGCACAACTTGCTCCCATGGCAATGTATTCCGCTTCGGCGGTTGACAATGCCACACTATTTTGCTTCTTTGAGGACCAAGAAACAAGTGGTTTTCCTAGCATGTGGCACCGCCCGGAGGTACTCTTTCTATCAACCTTACACCCGGCGTAATCCGAATCGGAATAGCCAACTAGTTGGAAGGGAGCTCCTTTGGGATACCAAAGACCCATGCTAGGGGTGTGCCTTAAGTACCTAAGGATTCTTTTAACCGCACAAAGATGTGACTCCTTAGGGTTTGCTTGAAACCTAGCACACATACACACACTAAACATGATATCCGGCTTAGAAGCGTGAGGTAAAGTAAACTACCGATCATAGAATGATAAAGAGTTTCGTCAATCGATTTACCTCCCTCATCGAGATCGAGATGCCCATTTGTAGGCATTGGGTCTTGATTGGCTTGCAATCCTCCATCTTGAATTTCTTGAGCACATCATAAGTGTACTTCTCTTGAGATATGAAGGTCCCCTCCCTCAATTGCTTCACTTGGAAGCCAAGGAAGAAGGTTAGCTCGCCAATCATTGACATCTCAAACTCCTTGGACATCAATGCACCAAATTCCTTGCTATGACCTTGGTTTGTTGACCCAAATATAATGTCATCGACATATACTTGGCAAACAAAGATCTCTCCATCTAGCACCTTGGTGCAGAGTGTGGTGTCCACTTTCCCGATTTTGAAGCCCTTCTTGAGTAGGAAGTCCCTTAGCCTCTCATACCAAGCTCTTGGAGCTTGCTTCAAACCATAGAGTGCCTTGGACAACCTATACACATGATTAGGACAATTTGGGTCTTCAAACCCGGGAGGTTGTGAGACAAAAACAAGTTCATTAATGAAACCATTTAGAAAGGCACTCTTCACATCCATTTGAAAAAGTTTCATTTTATGATGTGAAGCATATGCCAAAAGGATACGAATGGCTTCTAGTCTTACAACCGGTGCAAAGGTCTCCCCAAAATCCAAGCCTTCAACTTGGGAGAACCCCTTTGCCACCAATCTTGCCTTGTTTCTCACAACCACGCCTTGATCATCTTGCTTGTTCCTAAACACCCACTTGGTGCCAATGATTCTTACTCCTTTGGGCTTTTCTACTAGTGTCCACACTTCGTTCTGGGTGAAGTTGTTCAACTCTTCGTGCATGGCGTTCACCCAATCTGGATCCACAAGTGCATCCTCCACACTAGAAGGCTCAACAAAGGAAACAAAGGAGTGATGTTCAACATAAGAAGCAAGTTTAGATCGAGTTGTTACCCCCTTGATGAACTCCCTATGATGAGGTCTTGTGGATGAGCTTGAAGCATAGGTGTAGATCTTCTATTAATCACTTGGGGAGGAGGTTGTGGTGCTTCAACATTGCTTGCTTCGGCCTTGGCTTGATCTTGAGGAATGTGAGTGTCTTCTTAAGCTTCCCTCACTTGATCTCCTTCATCAACTTGAGGCGTGTCGGGTGGAGAAGGAACTTGATTTGCTTCATCTTCAACTTCTTCCACCTCTTGCGGGTTGATAGCACCAATTGGCATATTCTTCATTGCCTCCCTCAAGGGTTTATCACCTACATCATCAAGATTTTCATGCTCTTCTTGAGAGCCATTAGTTTCATCAAACTCCAAGTCATACGTTTCTTCAACTAAGCCAGTGGCTTTGTTAAATACACGGTATGCCTTGGATTTAAGAGAATATCCAACAAGAAAACCAATGTCACATCTCCTTTGAAACTTGCCCAAGTGTTGGCGCTTCTTGTAGATGTACACTTTGCAACCAAACACTCAGAAAAAGGATATATTCGGTTTCTTCCCATTCACAAGCTCATAGGGGGTCTTCTTGAGAAGCCTTTGGACAAATAGTCGGTTGGCCGCATAGCATGCGGTGTTGATTGCTTCGGCCCAAAACTTCTCGGGGGTGTTGTATTCATCAAGCATTGATCTTGCAAGAGTGATAAGTGTCCGGTTCTTTCTCTCTACTACACCATTTTGTTGAGGAGTGTAGGTGGCGGATACTTCATGCTTGATTCCAACTTCATCACAATAATCTTCAATCTTGGTGTTCACAAACTCGGTCCTATTGTCACTTCTTATCTTCTTGATCTTCACATCAAACTCATTTTGGGCTCTAGTTGCAAACTTCTTGAATATTGATTGAGTCTCTCCCTTGTCTTGAAGAAAGAACACCCAAGTGTACCTAGAGTAGTCATCAACTACCACCAAGCAAAAGAGATTGCCACCAAGGCTAGCATAGGTGGTAGGTCCAAATAGATCCATGTGAAGTAGCTCTAGGACTCTTGAGGTTGACATGAAAGCTTTGGTTGGATGAGTGTTTGCCACTTGCTTGCTGGCTTGACATGCACTATAAAGTTTGTTCTTCTCAAACACCACATCCTTCACACCTCTAACCAATTCTTTCTTGACAAGCTTCTTCAAAGTTGACATTCCCACATGTGCTAATCTTCTATGCCATAGCCAACCCAAAGAACTCTTGGAGAATAGACATGTTTGCAAACTAGCTTCATTTGAGGTGAAGTCCACTAGGTAGAGATTGTTGTGCCGAAACCCTTTGAATATCAATGATGAATCTTCAATCTTGGACACAACTACCTCATTTGGAGTGAAGAGACATTGGAAACCAAGATCACATAGTTGTCCCACCGATAGTAAGTTGAAGCTCAAAGATTGTACTAGCAAGACATTTGATATTGATTGATCATTTGAGATTGCCACTTTGCCTAGGCCTTGCACTTTGCCTTTTGAATTGTCCCCAAAGGTAATCTTGACTTGCCCTTCACAATCTTCCTCAAGTGTGGTGAAAATCTGGGAGTCACCGGTCATATGTTGAGTGCATCCACTATCAATCACCCAATGACTTCCACCGGTCTTGTAGTTCACCTACACACAAGCAACTTGGAGTTAAGCTTGTTGTTTGGGAACCCACACTTGGCGATGTACCATAGCCTTGTCCACCAACTCCTTAGCAACCCATAGCGCTTTGGGCTTGTTCTTCATCTTGGGACCGAGAAATACAACTTGAGGTCTACCCTTGGAGTCCTTGTTGATGATGAAGTGTGCATCATGAGCGAAAGGCCTTATGTGCTTGGGCAAGGTCTTGGGAGGTGGAGTCTTGCATTGGGATTGAAAGTGACCCTCTTGACCACATCCAAAGCACTTCTTGGGCTTGGGCTTTGGTGCATCATAGTTGCTTCTCATGGTCTTGTTCTTGTAGTAGTTCTTGGCTTCTATCTTGACCTTGGCCTTTATGATTTGGTTCTCCTTGAACCCATTGCCGGTCTTGTCGGTCTTCATGATAGTGTTCATCAAGAGCTCACTTTGAAGGTTGTGGCCCTTGGTGAACTTCTCCAATCCACTTGTAAGCTTGATCTTCTCAACCTTGAACTTTGCATTTTCCTCTTTAAGAGAGTTGATCAAGGTCATTGCATCTTTGTCATCTTGCTTGGCCGACTTGATAGTGAATGGCTTGCTTGCCTTGAGGTTGGTTAGCTCTTCCTTGAGCTTGGTGTTCTCTTGCCTCATCTTCACATAGTCATCATGCTTGTCGGCCTCAACTACCTTCTTGCCCTTGCACTTAGCATTTTGCTCACTAGCAACTTCATCAAGCAAGTCCTCACAAGAAGTAGCTATATCACACTTAACAACCGGGTTAATAGCAACATGTGTAGCAAGATCATTTGAAAGCAATTCATTAGCTATCACAAGTGTGCCATGTTCATTCTTAACTTGGTTGTAGTCATCTTTTAGCAAGTTGTATCTTGTATGGAGCTCTTGTGTTGACCTCTCAAGCTTATCATGTTTCTCATTAGCTTGCTTGAGTGAGGCTTTGAGCTCCCTAGTGCTAGATGATAGAGATTTGTTCTCAAGCTTCAATTCATCATTAGCACTAGACAAGTCATCAAGCTTAGAATGCATGTTATCATTGGCTTTCTCTAGTGATTCACTTTTGCCTTTATACTTCCTAATGAGCTTAGTATATTTGTTGCAAATTACAATTAGTTCATCATAAGAAGGTGCCTCAAACTCATCATCACTATCATCACTAGAGCTAGCCTCATCATCACTATCCTCTTTTTGTACCTTTTTGTCACCTTTAGCCATGAGGCATAGGTGTGTAGAAGATGAACCCGGAGATGATGGAGGGGGTGGTGGTGGAGTAGATGAACCAATCACCAACGCGGCCACCTTCTCTTCTTCACTTTCATCTCCGGATGAGTCACTTGAGTCTTCAATGTCGGTGAGCCAATCACCAACAATGTAGGCTTTGCCATTCTTATTCTTCTTGTGGAAGTTGAAGTTCTTCTTCTTCTTGAATGGCTTGTCATCCTTCTTCTCCTCATCACTTGACTCAACCTTGTTGCCCTTGTTGTACTTGAACTTGTTGTTAGCTTTCTTGTTCTTGTACTTGTCTTTCTTTTCTTCGGGGCAAGCATGAGCCAAGTGTCCAAGTTTGCCACAATTGTAGCAATCCATCTTGGAGAGGGGCTTTCTTGAAGAGCTTCTGAAGAATTTCTTCTTCTTTGAGTCAAACTTGACTCCATTCTTGCTTAGCTTCTTCAACATCTTGGTTGTTTTCTTCACCATGAGAGCGAGATCATCATCATCATCATCATTGCTTGTGCTCTCATACATGACTTGCATCTTGTACTTCTCCGAGGAGGATGCCTTGAGTGCCAAGTCCTTCTTCTCCTCCTTCTCTTTTTCTTTCTTCTTGGAGGAGGAAGATGAGCCACCATCACCAATCTTCATGTACATCTCATGGGCATTGATCTTGCCCAAGATTTGTGTCGGTGTAGCGGCGGAGAGATCTCCTTGGTGAAGCACCGTGACGATGTGGCCATACTTCTCAATGGGCAAGACACAAAGGATCTTGCATACCACATCGGCCGGTTCCATTTGGTTGAGACTGAGCCCATTCAAGTCCTCTACAATGATGTTAAGTCGTGAGTACATTTCATTTGCATTTTCATTTGCATGCATGGAAAAAGAATTAAGCTTAGCCATGACCAAATGATAGTGTTCTTCACGCTCACTCTTTGTGCCTTCGTGAAGTGCACAAATAGTGGTCCACAACTCAAATGTGTCTTTGGCATTACGTACTCGGTTGAAGACATCCTTGCTAATGCCACGAAAGATAATGTTCTTAGCCTTGGCATTGTGCTTATCAAAGTTGAGGTCCTCCGCGAAGAGGGTGCCTCCCTTAGTGGCGGCTTTGAGCATGCCCACATCAACGGCCTCTAGATAGGCCTCCATATGAACTTTCCAATAAGGAAAGTCGTCTCCATCGAACATGGAAGGTGGTCCATCCCCATGGGACATCTTGCTCTAGGCGGTGAAGCCTAATTTAGAGCAAACCGAGCTCCGATACCAATTGAAAGGATCAAGATGCCCAAGAGGGGGGGGGGTGAATTGGGCTCTTTTTAATTTCTAAACAAGAATTAAACCTATAAAGAGCCAATTAACCCCCTAGTGCCTACCTCTTGTGTGTCCTAGCTAGAAAGCGGTAGCAAGTCAATGGAAAGCGAAAACTTCCTACACAATTCTAGTATGAATTGAAAGACAAGTGCGGAAAGTAATGCGGTAATAAAGAGCTAGGGAAAGAGATGCTTGACACGGCGATGTTTTGCTGAGGTATCGAGGAGTCGACACTCCCCCCTAGTCCTCGTTGGAGCACCTCACAAGCTATAGCTCCCCCTCAATCCCGTGCAAGGGATGAGTGCTCTCTACGGGCTGATTCTTCGCCACTCCAGCTCGGTGAATCGCCCACAACCGATCACAAACGTCGATGGAGAAGGGCCGCCGACAATCCTCCGGCGATCACCTTCCTCCGAGCACCACCGGACCGTCTAGGTGATGTCGATCACCAAGAGTAACAAGCCTCGATCTTCGCTTGACTCACTCAAGCTTCACAACTAGAGGATGCAAACTTGAACTCTTGGATGAACTAGAGAGAGGATGGATGGATTCGCGAATCACTCTCTCTCTCTCTAGGGCTCTTTCTCTCTTCCCAACCTTCTCAACAAACTCAGCAACTCAAATGAGCAAAGGCAAGGTGGGAGAGAAGTGGGAGGGGCTATAAATAGACCCTTTGAAAAATGCCTCGGGCTGGCATTTTAAGTTGGCGACGGACGCTCTGTCGACTAGGCGACGGACGGTCCGTCGCATGCCCCAACAGCTAGTTTTTGTTCAAAGTTTGGGCGACGGACGCTCCGGCGCCTAGGCGACGGACGGTCCGACGCCCTGCCCAACGGCTAGTTCTGACACACTATTCCCAGCGACGGACTCTACGTCACTGGGCGACGGACGCTCAACCCAGCGTCCGGCGCTTCGCTCTGGCTAGGGTTGAAAAACACCCTCTCTGGAAGGTCGACGGACGCTCTTCCCAACGTCCGACGCCTGGCCGACGGACAGCGTCTGATAGACCCTGAAAATCTTAGCCAGAAAACATCCCCACTGGAAGGTCGACGGATGCTATGGACTTAACCACCCAGCGTCCGACGCCTCTGTCCAACACCGACGGACAGCGTTCGACGCCCAGAAAACAGTTTTAACAACTTCGTTTTTCGTCGCGATGAATATGGAAGTTGTTCTAGGCTATCTTACGGTCACCATAGGCTTGCTTAGAGCTAAGTAAGTCAAGTGTGCACCACACCTAAATCATGAAGCTTTCCTAAGTCAAGCTACCAATCTCAACCCCTCTTAATAGTACGGTCAAAGGCTAAAAGAGAAGCCCTATCTATTTCTAAGTGCCCTTCATCTCCTTATGGCACTTAGCCTATCATTCTAGGGTCTTCATCATGTCTCCTTGAAATCCGAAACGATATCCATCTTGGGGGCTAAGTGATGACCATTAGTGCCCATTCTTATCGATCACTATGGCTAAGCTACGCATAGCCTCTGCAAAACACACGTTAGCCATAATAATCTCTAATTGCCGTTAATCACTGAAACCAACTAGGGCAATGATTCTTCAATCTCACCAAATATTTTTAGAAAGAAAATTTTTATAACCTGTTATCATATCATGTATATAAATATTCACTATGTTAATGCTTCGCCATATCCTAAAATATATATTGATTTCCACTGTAACTCTGATCATGTTTATTTTCTCCGCTGCAAGATAAAATTTGCGAATCTAAAATGTATAAACTCATGTATATATAAATTGTTTAAATTCTGTTGTTGTATTCCACTTATGTAATACTCTGATGTTGTAACAATGTAATATATGAAATGGTTGAAAATGTTGTAAGCTTTATTCACTCATTTATGATCCTGATGAAAAATGTGGATCTTCGAGTTCTCCCGCTAGGTGTGCTCGACAGAATTGCTCAATTTAGTGCTCTTCCGTTGTACTTAGTGTCTAATGGAAGACAAGTACTCTGGAAGCATGTTAAATTAGGCAGTTCTGCCACAGTGACAATGGCAAAGGCAAGGTGAAAGAACTTGGGAAGATTGCTATCTCCAATGATCTAAGCATTAGCAATGTGCTTCTAGTGGAAAGGCTTGAGTTCAATCTATTATCGGTTGCCCAATTGTGTGATCTCGGTTTCAAGTGCATCTTTGGAGTGGAGGATGTGGAAATCATTAATGTAGATGGTTCAAACATGATATTCAAGGGTTTTCGGTATGAGAACCTCTACCTAGTGGATTTCAATGCTAGTGAGACCCAACTCTCTACATGTCTCATCTCAAGGTCTAGCATGGGTTGGCTATGGCATAGAAGGCTTGGACATGTTGGCATGAAGCAATTGAACAAGCTAATCAAGCATGATCTAGTGAAGGGCTTGAAGGATGTCACATTTGAGAAGGACAAGCTATGTAGTGCATGTCAAGCCGGAAAGCAAGTTGACAATACTCATCCAAAGAAGAGCATCATGAGTACAAGCAAAGCTTTTGAGTTATTGCACATGGATCTCTTTGGGCCAACAACTTATATGAGCATTGGTGGCAATAAGTATGGATTTGTGATAGTGGATGACTTCACAAGATACACTTGGGTATTCTTCTTGAGTGACAAGAGTGACACATTTGGGATCTTCAAGTCATTTGTCAAGAGGTGCCAAAATGAGTTTGAAACAACTATCAAGAGAGTTAAAAATGGCAATGGGAGTGAGTTCAAGAACACAAGAGTTGAAGAACTTTGTGATGACTTTGGAATCAACCATCAATTCTCTCCAAAGTACACTCCTCAATCCAATGGGATAGTTGAAAGGAAGAATAGAACCTTGATTGACATGGCAAGATCAATGCTAAGTGAGTACAATGTTAGTGATTCTTTTTGAGCCGAAGCTATCAATACGGCTTGCTACTCTAACAACCGTCTCTATTGTCATGGAATGCTTGAGAAGACTCCCTATGAGCTATTGAATGGAAGAAAGCCAAACATTGCCTACTTTAGGGTGTTTGGATGCAAGTGCTATATCTTGAAGAAGGGAACAAGGTTGAGCAAGTTTGAAAAGAAATGTGATGAAGGATTTCTACTTGGTTACTCAACAACTAGCAAGGCTTATAGAGTATGGAACTTGACTAGTGGCATTCTTGAGGAAGTACATGATGTTGAATTTGATGGAACTCAAGGCTCTCAAGATGAAGAAGAAAACTTGGATGATGTGAGAGGTGACAAGTTGGTCAATGCTATGAAAGATATGGATATTGGTGACATTAGACCAAGACAGGTCCAAGATGAAGATGAAGATCAAGTAACCATTCCAAGTGATCAAGCTAGTGGTTCTCCAACTCAAAATCAAGAAAATGCAAGTGAAGATCAAGTTCAAGCTAGTCCATCATCTCAACCAAATGGCATCAACATACAAGTGCTCCAACCTACTAACATTGCAAGAGATCATCCTTTAGATCAAGTGATTGGAGGCATTCAAAGTGGTGTTCAAACAAGATCAAGATTGGCTTCATTTTGTGAGCATTATTCCTTTGTCTCATCATTTGAGCCAACCAAGATTGATGAAGCTTTGAAGGATGTTGATTGGATCAATGCTATGCATGAAGAGCTTAACAACTTCACAAGAAATCAAGTTTGGGAATTGGTAGAAAGACCAAAGAAGCACAATGTCATTGGAACCAAATGGGTTTTCAAGCACAAGCAAGATCAAGGTAGAATAGTGGTGAGGAACAAAGCAAGACTAGTAGCTCAAGGTTACTCTCAAGTTGAAGGTCTTGACTTTGGGGAGACATATGCTCCAGTGGCAAGATTAGAGGAAATAAGAATCCTATTGGCCTATGCTTGTGCACACAATATCAAGCTATACCAAATGGATGTCAAGAGTGCATTCCTAAATGGGTATATCAATGAGGAGGTGTATGTGGAGCAACCACCCGGTTTTGAAGATGCTAAGAAGCCCAACCATGTATTCAAGCTCAAGAAGGCTCTCTATGGATTGAAGCAAGCACCTAGAGCATGGTATGAGAGATTGAGAAGCTTTCTCCTCTCTAAAGGGTTCAAGATGAGTTTGGTTGATACTACCCTATTCACCAAGAAGATTGGAAATGACTTGTTCATCTTGCAAATCTATGTGGATGACATTATCTTTGGATCTTCAAATCAAGACTTTTGTGAAGAATTTGGAGAAATGATGGCTAATGAATTTGAAATGTCAATGATTGGTGAGCTTAGTTACTTCCTTGGACTTCAAATCAAACAATTGAAGAATGGTACATTTGTGAGTCAAGGCAAGTATATCAAAGATATGATGAAGAAATTTGGGTTAGAAGAAGCTAAAGGCATTAGTACTCCCATGGGGACTAATGGACATTTGGATAGTGACTCAAGTGGCATGATGGTAGATCAAACACTCTATCGGTCTATGATTGGAAGCTTACTATATGTGACCGTCTCAAGACCGGATGTCATGTTTAGTGTATGCATGTGTGCAAGGTTTGAAGCATCTCCTAGAGAGAGTCATTTAAAAGCCACAAAGAGGATATTGAGATATCTCAAACATACACAAGAGGTTGGACTTTGGTTTCCAAACGGGTCAAGGTTTGAATTGATTGGATATTCGGACTCCAACTATGCGGGTTGCAAAGTGGATAGAAAGAGCACTAGTGGTACATGTCAAATGTTGGGAAGGTCACTAGTCTTGTGGTCATCCAAGAAGCAAAATAGTGTGGCACTCTCTACCGCCGAAGCCGAATACATTAGTGCGGGGAGTTGTTGTGCACAACTATTGTGGATGAAAGCCACTTTGGAGGACTATGGAATTCAATTCAAGAAAGTCCCATTGCTTTGTAATAATGAAAGTGCGGTGAAGCTTACAAACAACCCCGTCCAACACTCAAGGACAAAGCACATAGATGTGATACATCACTTCATAAGAGATCATCAACAAAAGGGTGACATTTTCATTGACAATGTGGGCACCGATGATCAATTAGCTGATATATTCACCAAGCCACTTGATGAAAAGAGGTTTTTCAAGTTGAGGAATGAGTTGAACATCTTGAATTTCTCTAACATGAGTTGATGCACCCCATCTATGACATGCCTCTACTCCAACATAGCAAGGTACAATTGATTGACATATGCATTCATCATTTGCTAGTCTTGTGTAGAAGCATATAGACATCACTCATGATAAGCTCATTCATGAAAATCAAATGTTTTCTATGGACATATGGCATCACTATAGTTTCTATGAGTTGATTGATCTAGTGATGGCATATGACATGTTGATAAGCTTGCAACCTCACATGTTTAGTCTAGAATGCTTATTCTTGTACTTAACCTACATGGTCAAGATAACCTTTGAAAGATGTGTGAAGAAGCTTGTCCATGGTTTAAACTGTGTTAAGTATCTAGGACAAGTAATCTAGGTTGAATATAATTTGATAATTCACCCCATTCCTTTCTATATTGACTTGATAAACAAATCTCTCTAAGTATCCTCATGATACATGTTACTACAAGTGGTTTCCTTTGTGGTAATGTGTGACAAAGGGGGAGAAATTGTGTTAAAATGATAGTAAAAGGGGGAAATATTAACATGATAAAGATAAACAAGTGGAATCTAGAAATAGGGGGAGAAATAAGATTTTGGAAAAATGAAAAATTAAAATTTGAGCACACAAGTAGGGGGAGCAAGCCTATGAACAATTTGTTGCATTTGAATATGCATTCACTCATATGCTTGCTTGCATTGAAGTTATAACACTTTTTTCAAGTGGTTTCTTGCTTGTGTGGTGCATGACTAGTTGTAATCTTGATTGATGATTTGATCACTAGCATGCATATGAAGTTAGCTAGATATCCTCTCTTGTTTATATTGTGTATTCCTTATGTTATCGAGCTAACCATGTTGCTAAGGGTAAAATGAAAGGCGCACTTCGATTGGTATCACGCTTCAAAGGTCTATTCTTAAAACCTTAGCACCATGTCATAGTTTGCTAGTTGTTCACCCCTCCAAAAGTTCTATCTAAGCATGTGTGCAAAGCTTGATTCATATTCATAGAAGTGCACACATGTAGGGGAGTTAACACTATCAAACCAACTTAGAAATGATTGACCACTTTCTTTTATAATCATATCTTCTTGGTGTCAAGCATTTCAAAGTTGAAAACAAAATCATATTTCATATCATTTTATATGGGTTGTCATCAATTACCAAAAAGGGGGAGATTGAAAGATCTCTAGTGTTTTGGGTAATTGATGAAACCTAAGTACTAACCTAACTCTAAGTGGATGAGTAGGTTAAGTACACAATGTAAAGAGAAAAAGAGACAAGTGATGGAGCAAAGGAGGCTAAGGAGAAAGCTAGCAAAGGTTCCACACTTGGAGAAGAAGAGAAGAGGAGGAGTCCCTAAAGCTTTTCAAGGCAAAGGTATAATAAGGCTTTTCTATTTTTTGTGATCAAGACACCTAGTGGGTGTGATCATATTTAGGATAGGTAACTGTACTATGAAGAGGGGAAAATAGTTAGTGGTTGCACCTATCAAGTGCCATTAGGTGATCATCCATTGCATTGCATCTAATCCTAATGAACATCTCTTGTAAACTTGATAAAATATGCCAACACACATGCACAAGTCAGTGAAACACTTGGTGGTGGCACATGAGATCAAGGGAAGAAAAGAGAAGAAGATTCAGATCCAGACAGAAACTCCGGACCAGTCTGTATGTGAGCACCGGACTATTGGAAGTGGTCCAGTGGTTCAGACTCAGGCAGGGCTCAGACAGTGAGGCTTCAGACTAGTGGTCCGGTGGTGTGTCGGACCATCAGTCGACCAGTTTTCAAAGTCCGGTGGCTCAGCAGGAGATCAAGGCAAGCTCCGGACGAGGCGTAACGGTCTGGTGGTCAGCTCCGGACTGGTGGTCTGGAGCCCTGGTACTCCCTGCATAAAATCGTCGAATGACTGGAGAAGCTTCGAACCAGAGGATATGGTCCGGTGGTGAGCTCCGGACCAGAAGTCCGGAGCATGGGTGCTTACTGTACTCCAAGTCAAGCTGAGGGAGAAGCTCTGGACCAAGCGTCAGACCAGGGGCTCCGGACTATTGCAAGTGGTCCGGTGGTCAGATGTTTGAATCTTCAACGGTCAAATCAGAAGACAGTGGACACGTGGCACTCGCAGAGGCGTCGGACCAAGCGTCGGACTAGGCTCCGGACCATAGCGTCGGACCAGCTGCAATGGTCCGGTAGTCTCCAAAAATGGTCCGGTGGTCACGTTCTGTAGCTCCAAAAAGGGAAAACGGCTAGTTTCTTTGAGGAGGCTATATAAGGGTATGTGACTGGTTCTAGGAATCTCTTTTGCACATTTGGCTGATTGCATACTCTTGTGAGCAAACCACACACACTCCCACTCATCACTTAGTTGATTTTGATCATCCATTTGAGTGAGTTGAGTGATCAAGTGCATTGCATGAAGTGATTCATCCTAGTGGCACTTGGGAGTTGATATCGCTGCTAGTTTCTTGTTACTCTTGGTGATTGCCTTCACCTAGACGGTTTGGAGCAAGCGGTGTGGATTCGAGAAGCTTGGTGATTGTGCTTCGTCGACCACAACTGAAGATTGTGAGGGGTTCTTGTGCCTTCCCCGTGGGAGATCGCAAAGGTAACTCTAGTGGATTGCGCGTGTCTTGGAGAGCCCTTATCTTTTGTTGGTTGTGAGGCATCCGGTGACGGGTTTGGCGTGTGATGCCAATTAGCTCTTGAACCTCCAAGTAAGTGAGCCGACACAACAAGGACGTAGCTAGTGGGCAAACTAGTGAACCTTGGTGAAAAATCAAGTGTCATCCTTGTGTGATTGATTGGTGTTCTTGGAGCTCTCAACTTGTTTGGATCAATCCTCTACTCGGTGGTATAATCACCCAACCTACCTCTTTCATACTTGTAAGTAATATATTAGGGTGTGCCTAGAGGGCTATTAGACTTGAGTAGGATTTGAGTGATCTTAGAATCATATTAGGATAGCAATTGTGTTAGGAGACTTCGCATTCCTTAGTTTGCTATTGCTAGTTAAGCTTCGTCATCTCTTTGTCTAACTTGTTGTTGAGTTTGTTTTTAAGTTTCGAATTTAGGCTATTCACCCCCCTCTAGCCTTGGATAGGACCTTTCAACAATGTTTGTTAAAATCGCTCTTCAAATAAAGGGTTACAAGCTCGCAAAAAAAGGGTTACAAAGTGCATTTTAAGAAAAAAAACTACTTTCATATGGAGAAATGAAAAATATTTTCTCAGTTCCAAATTATAAGACATTTTGATATTTCAAAAGTTTTGCTACACACCTAGATATATAATATGTCTAGATATATGTAGTAAAAGTTATGAATTTACGAACACTAAAGCGTCTTATAATTTGGTACAGAGGGAGTATTTAATAAATTAAGTTATTTAACTTACAATTTGACATTCCACCACTTTTTAAAGTTTACATATAAGCCTATCTAATTGACTTGTAATTTGATATTCATCACTTTTCAAAGTTTACATATAAGACTATCTTAAATTTATAGAGTAGAAAATGAAAATTGATTCTATATATTATCATTTTATATTTTTTTACTTTACAACTGATAACACACTATTTAGCTCTTGATCAAGATATATCTTTTATTTCTTTTATTAAAATATATAAAACAAACATTAAGAGTTGTCTTATGATTCAACCATTGCGGTTGTCTAAACATAACCTACCGATGCTCACCGTTCGCAATTCCTTGGCACATCAAATCTACGGCCTATTCGCTAGGCTGTATTGGTGGTCGATAAGCCAATTGATGTTGTTTTTGCCTGTTTTTCTGTTTCGGTGACTGATAAGTCAAACGAACAAGGCGTAGTTGGTAGACGAGTTGGCTCGAAACGAGGCATGACAAAAGTTCGTTATAGCCACGATTTTAGAATTGGTCACTCTCGGACTCAGGACTCTCCTTCCGTTCCTATTGCTCCGAACATTTTTGGTGGCAATATGCACTTACTATCTTAGTGATGATTTTAGAATGCACTTTGTCTCGGCGTGCAAGTGTATGGTTCAGTGTCCCGTCCTGTAGAAAAGGACTTTGGCGGAAGAAGCGAAAATGTCAAATATTCCATGAAAGCTAAAGGTATCAATCATAAAGAGGAGTACTTGTAGGTTACTATGCATATACTCCCTCCGTCCCAAAAAAAAACACAATTCTAACTATGAATTTAGACATACGTTTGTACAGATTCATAGCTAGAATTACGTTTTTTTTACGAAGGGAGTATACATAAAAAAGCGTACCCAGTGACGTAGGCTCCCGTACTGCGGGGTCTGGGCCCATAGTCTTTCCCGTACAAATGTTCAGAGGCTGGGGCTCGAACCCTGGACCTTTTGATCACATGCGGTAAAGCTCTACCGCTTACACCAGGGCCGCCCTTTGAAGAGAGTATACATAAAGTTAAAAAAATAATCTTCGATGCTCAATTTTACAAAGACAATACGCTGCATTACCTTTGTAAAATTGAGCAGCGAAGATTACCATGTGCACGCCATCTTTGCCCGTGCTCACCTCAAAACTCAAATACAGTAAACAAAACCATCCACAAGTCACTCAAACAGAAACGGTAAGAACGTGGTCGAATCGCAGTAAAAAGAGAATGGTGACACACGTCTCAGGCCGGAGACATGGCACCATGTGGAGTTCTCTTCCGTCGTATCCGTGAGCTCTTATTTGATTATTTCAATTGTAATAAAATTTTAAACTGTCCACGTTCGGATAACTCGTCTGCGCACTTAGATTGCTAAGTTAGTTTTGAGTTGGGATCCGAGTCAATCTTTGATATGGGATGATCCCTTCCCGAAGTTTGTAAATATTTTTGTAGCTCACGAGTTTGTCGAGCATACCTCTGTTAATGAACGGCCTGAAGGCCAAGTTGAGCTAAAAAAAAGAATCCCTGTGGGCCCACCTACATAAAGTAGGCCCCTGTCGCGGCGAGACCCGCGTTTGTCATAGTCGTGGATAGCGGCGAGATCTCGTCCCCCACACCCGCCACCATACGTGTCCAACACTACACGACGTGGGGGGAACCGTCTAGGTGCGGCATGCACCCGCAGCAGGGCCGTCCCAAGAGGTACGCGTCCCGTTTCTGCCATTACCGTCGTCCAAAATGCCTCCGCGCGCGTGGAGCATGGTCATAATTAAGGATGAAAACGGATCGGATATGAACGGACATCGTCGATATTATATTTGTTTTTTATTTTTGTTTGGATTCGGATTCGAATACGAATATTATCAGGAATGTCGGATAGGATACCATTAGATATCGACATCATAAATATACTGATTTTAATATTCGGATACGGATACGGTATCGAATGTTAATCTTCGAACTCGGATATAAACAGGTCTAAAACTCCTCTAAACGAATTTAGTCGGACGAACAATCAAATAAATATCCGTTTTCATCCCTAATGATGGTCACCACAGGTACAGGGACTCATCAGGGAGGGAAGGGAATGGTAGTGGTGGTATGTGCTCTGGTCCATGGGTGCAGACTGCACAAGCCTCGTACAGTAGGTACTACCTCCGCAGGCCGTGTTCATACCATACTGTACTCCGCCGGGCGCCGGCCTATGGAGCGTGCCTATGTTTGGATGGAGCGTTAAATGTTTTACCATGTCACATCAAATCTTTAAACATTAGTTTAATGTATTAAAAATAGACTATTTATAAAACTAATTATATGTCCATGCGGGACTTAACAAGACGATTCTATTAAGCTAAGTTAATCTATAATTAACAAATGTTTAATGTAGCATAATATTGTCAAAACATGAACTAAATAAGCTTAAAAGATTCGTCTCGTGAATTTGCTTTCGGCTGACAAATTACTTTTTTAATTAATATATTTTAAATAGACGAAACTAGAGACCGGAGATTCGGACCCTGTTCGCTTGTTCTAATCAGCCGAACCAGCGCTTGTTCAGCAGTGTTTTTCTCTAACAACATATCAACTAAACCAGCACAAACTAGCCACCAACATCTATTTCCAGCCAAAATCAGCACCAGCCGAAACCAGCCGAACAAACCGTCGATGTGACAAGGGCAAATGTTTTGCCCTCAAACCAAACACTGACTGCATCCGATCCTCGGCTGACAGCCATGAATGGGCGGAGCGGAGCGGAGGAGGAGGACCTTGCTTGGAGTATTTCAGAAGCAATCCCCTCCCAGGCGCAGCCGCAGCCCGCAGCGGCAGCCCACCACCCGTCACCTCACTGCTCTCTTCTGCCTCCCCCTGCTCCGGGTTGATGCGCTGCACGCCAAAGCGAGAGAGAGAGAGAGGAGGCAATGCTCGACAGGCATTGAGCAGCGGGGGCAGTGACGCAGTGGCATTTTACTGCGACTGTGCCTCTGCTGTGCGCTCAATAGTCACAGGCCCATACCCCTCCTCCTGCGCTCCACCATCTCCCCTGCCGCATTGCGGTGGAGAAGGGGAAGGCAAGGAAGGCAACAGCAACGGAGCAGCTGATCAGGTTCAGGAGGGACGATGGGATGGGACGCCTGGACGTCTCTACTTTTCTTGACTGTTTTCTTGCTCGCAAGTTGGCGTTGGCATTGGCGATGAGAGAGAGATTCCTCCTCATCCGCCTCTGCCTTTTATCTGTCCTCTAGCGCCGCCCTGCTTGTTCTCGCGATCGATCACCGCGCAGTTGGTCTGCGCCGTTTCTTGTCCTCTGGGTTTTATTGGCGTTTCGTGGGGGAGGGAAGGGGTGTGCGGTTTGAGATTGATTCGCTTTGCCAGCCTCTCGGTGCCGGACTACTGATCTCTGTTCCACTCGCCTGCGTGCGTGCTACCTCTCCAGGTGCTGACGCACGTACGCGAGAATGCTGCTCAGGAGGGTGACGGCGGACGACGGCTCCGGCGCAGGGAGGCCGCGGCTCTTCGCCGTGCCCAGGCTGCTGGTCGGGCTCGGGTCACCCAGGTGCGGCGCGCCAGACTGCGACTCGCCGACAGCAGCGCGCAGCCCAACATCGCCGCTCGACCTCAAACCGCCCTTCGCCGCGCTCGGCGCCGGCGCCGGTGGCTCGCTCCTCCGCTCGCCTCGCTCTCCCAGGACCCATAGCTGGGACTCGCACCGCCTCGGCCTCGTCGGCCTCGTCGACGCCGCCGCCTCCTTCTCCGAACCCGCCGCAGGCGCCAGGAACCACCTGCTCGGCCTCGGGCCCCACGCGCGGCGGCATCCGTTCAAGTTCAAGCTGCCGCAACGCCTCACCACTACCCAGCCGAGAGACTGCGCCCACGCGTCCTCAGAGCTCGGGAATGTGGGCACCACCGCCGCCGCCGCCGCCGTTAATGCTAGCCACAAGCTGGTGCTGTGCAGCAGGTCCTACGGGGATTTGAAGTCTGGTCCAGAGGTCACCGTGCCCGGCGGCGACGACGCTTCGCCCGGCGCGAGCATCCATCCTGCCGATCTTGGCAGGTTCCCCGCGCCGGGCTCCCTGCCGGCGTCCATTGGCGGTCCGCGCCGGTACGTCGGGTCCGTGTCCGCGACGGAGGTGGAGCAGTCGGAGGACTACACCTGCATCATCGCGCATGGTCCTAACCCGAAGACCACTCGCATCTTTGGGGACTGCATCTTGGAGCCCTGCAGTGTTATTGTGTCTGATGGTGACGCCATCGCCATGGATGCCATGGAAGTCAAGGAAGGAGCAGAGTCTTACTGGTTGGTCAGGTGCTTCGATGACGGTGAGCCTGCCGAGGAGTTCTTGAGCTCCTGTGTGTCTTGCAAGAAGAAGCTGGATGGCAATGACTCCTGCATTTATCGGTATGTATATGTTGATGCGATCTCGACAACCTTTTGTTATGACGACAGTGAATCCAAACTAATGATTGTTGTTCATCTATGATCGATGTGGTTTCTCTTTGGGAATTTTCATTTGTTTTTTTCATCTGAATGTGCTATTTTCATATATTTTGCATCTTAATGAACGTATTAGTATTGACTGGTAAACAAGCATTCTGAACTGGATAGACGCCTGATTGAAGAATCTGATGATTTCTGACCAGTTTTGCCTTGCATTTCTTGACACGAAGAAGTCCAGTGTAACATCTGAATAGAATGGGTAGCATTTTGATAGTAACATGTTCATCCATCATGTTCCATAATCATAGAAAGAACCAAGAACACTGAACATTTTACTGAATGTCCTTTGCAGTGGTGAGAAGGCATTCTGCAGCGGGAACTGCAGGGATCAGGAAGTCCTTACTGAAGAGGAAGAGAACATCACAGCCGTGTCCTCCTCCCTCAGCTCGGCTGGCTCACCATCTTCCTTCAACGATGACATATTCATGGCTGAGATGGTTGTGCTGGCTGCACCAGTTGACGTACACTACCCCTGAATCCGGCGAGCCAGGGTAGCTGATCAATAATGTCAATTGTTGCAGTTTTCATCACCGCCATCATCGATTTGCTGGTTTTGTAAGTTATATTCCAGCATTGGACATTTGGTGGCATTGGACTCTTTATTAGAACTGAGGCTCCATCTAGAATTTGCCGAGATGTGATCTCTCGGCCTTTAGAGCGGAGAGCTTGCCTGCCTTTGGCATTGTAATTTTGGCCCTGAGGCTATTGGCCGTGCAAGTTCCCCAATTTTCTTTCTATTTCTTCTTTGGTTTCTTCCTGAGCAGCAATGACGATGTTTGCGTCAAGCGCACGATCCCATTCAAGCGCACGATCCCGGGCTGGAACCAAGGCGCGGCGCACGAAGCAAGAAGCCCAACCCAAGGACGCTAGGCCCAGACTGGGTGTGAGACGTCCAGCTGTTACTGAGTTGGGCAAGAGCAATATATGTACGCGGGTGAGACAAGAGAGAGGGTTATCAATTCAATTACAGAAACTTGTAATACACTAAGTTTGCTTCTATCCCAAGACTTCATCCGAACTATCCTTGCTATGTTGTTCTTCCCCAATTCCATTCTAGCTACTGCTTACATCTGGTATCAAAGACACTCGATCCGGTTCAACTCTCTGTGAATTGTTGATCTGCTACAATAGCCACGGGTAGCGAGAGCAGATCGTCTCTCCGATCCGTGCTCTCCGTAATTCCCAGCACGCAGCGGATCCCGTTCGCAGTACTCCGCCCTGGAGCCTGTTGTTCCGCGCTCTACGATCCCCATCCCGCCGCCGCTACCGCTGCATCCGCACTATACCCGACTTGCTCGATGTCACGGCGCCATGAATCCCGAGTCGAAGCTCCTGCTCGACGAGATGAATCGCATCTTCGCCGAATCAGACCGCAAGTGGGATTCCCAATTCGCCGACGCGGACAGCAAATTGGACGGGCGTTTCGCCGACAGCGACCGCCATCTCGAGCAGCGCCTGGGGAGCATCGACGCCAACATCACCAAGCGCTTCACCGCCGCCGACGCCGCCTTCACTGAGCGCATCGACGACTGCGACTTGAACTGGGAGCGGCGCATCACCGACTCCGAGATCCGCCAGTCCGAACTCATCTCCGACTTCGACAAGCGCCACACATCGCGGCTCGACGCCGTGGTCCGAGCTACCGGCTCCTTGGAGTCCTGGCGTCAGGAATCGGAGGGTGAGGTGGACGACATCAAGCTGAAGCTGACCAAGCTCACCAAGTACATGGATCGCTCGGCTATCGACAACCCCTCTGCGTCCACCGGCGTGCTGACGAGGGACCCAACTGTTCTAGAGCAGACCGCCGCGCACTCATCTGCGGCATTCATGGCTGCTCGGCCCAGCGGGCACGGCGTTCCTCTGATTACACGGGTGGATGGTTTTGGGGATCCACCTTCCCAATTCCATTCCCCGGCTAATAGTATGAAATTGTGTCATATCCAATTTTAAGGATAAAATTGAATATGAATAACTCATGTGTGTCCAGAGATCAATCACACACATAAGCTGACAAATCTTTAAATAGTACCATCACTGGTTGCTTATTACATAACGAATAATATTTAAATAACATAACAGCGGAAATAAAGATAACTCTCGCGACGAAGCTCCACTTCACAGGGAACGCCGACTGGTTGACCACTAGCCTAGTACTCCTCACGGTAGCCTTCATAGCCATCTGAAGGGGTTGAGAAAGCAAGAGTGAGCACTTACGTACTCAGCAAGAGTAACATAGGGTTATGAAGCTCAAAAGGTTGACACTGTCTGTACTGCGGTTACTTTTAACTTGGTCAAGTTTTATCAACACTTAGCTTTAATTATGCATACCCAGTTGATAACCACATGATATAAGATTAATAAACATCATTAACAATTAAACAACATGATCATCTACACTGTGAGTTTTCCAGGCCGCTCGTAACCGTGAGCACGGCTATCATGATAGATTTACACTCTGCAGAGGTTATACACTTTACCCACAAGTCATGTTACCCATATGCCCGGGTTTATAACTCCCATAACACTTCCAAGGTGAGTGGGTAGGGAACACTATGAAGTCTTTCAAAAGTCTTCCTAACATGTTGCCAGACCCTACGGACCCAAGAGCAAGGGGTATGCAAAGCCTCTACTCGATGGTACCTTTCGAAGCGGTAACCACCCTAGAACATGCCCTGCAACCAGCTCGGCAATGGTGCCTTTCACGAACTGCCAACATGCTAGTACGAATCTTCATACTTGACCAAAGCCAGAGCCATTATAGCACTCGTGGTTGTATTAGAAATCCCAGCTTTTGCCCTACAGTGGGGTCCTATTCCATGTTGCTACAAAAGCCAGTTTTATCTCATTGTTGCATATATCATTAATCAAGATTCATCTCAAGATCCATCATTGTAAAGCATAGCAAAGCTACCCATATGCATATAAACTCATGGTGACAAGGTAAAGGATAACAAAGCTATGGTATAGATCTAATAGGAATCAAATTAGACATATGCAAAGATGACTAGATTGAATTATGGTGAATAGGTAACAAGGATGATCCCATGTTAAACTTGCCTTGATCACAAAGCTCTTGGTGATCCTGATCTGCTGCAAAGAACTCTTGCTCACCGAAGATCTCACCGGCTGAACTCGATCAACATCACCACGCAATCATCTGAACAATCATACACGAAGCAATAAAGACATGATCAGAACATTACACCATAAACAATAAAGAGACTTTGAAAAGGTTATAAAACAGATCTATACTTTACTATGATCACAAAGACACGAGAATCACGCTAATCGGATCTAAAACGAAGAAGTTATAGATTAAACAGGATTTTGAAAAGGGCAAGATTAAAGCATTGGAAAAGTAATTTAATTTGATTTTCAAAAGTAATTAACATAGGTGAAACTTGTACTACTGTATAGAGCATAAAATTACGGATCTAACGCAACTTGAACGGGTCGATTTGGATTTAAAACGAAGAAAATATAAGCATTTGAATATCAGTGGCAAAACTGTAAAATAGGAATTTTCTTTTATTTTCGAATTAAACAGAATTAAGAAGGGAATACGTTTTCCCGAGGGGAAACCGTATAGATCAAAGGCGCCATAGGACTGCGGGTTCAGAGGGGAAAAAGAGCAGGGACTCTTTAGCAAAACGTCCAGACGAAGGGGTACGGGGTAATCTGGGCCGTTGGATTCGCGATGGATGGATCGGATTAGATCGGGGAGGGGGCTGCGGTGGTTCCCCACCGGAGCAGAGCGGCGCTCGGCGGCGCCATGGCCGGCCGAGGCGAAACCTCGTCGGCGTAAGCCGTTCGGGCGATCTAGCGCACCGTTTTCGGATCTGAGCACACCGGGAGGTCGAGAATGACGCCGCGAGTTCGTCCAGAGCCACGGCGAGGCTCGGGGATTGACGGAAAACGCCGCCGACGTAGCACAGCGGCGGTGGACGCTCTGCACGCGGCGGTTAGGGCTCGGATGCCCTAATCCGACCGGGAAAGGACTCGGGAAGCAAGAGGGTGACACGGCGAAGCTATTCCGGGCCACTGCGGGGCTTGATCGGGACGGAGGAGGACCGTCGGCGGAATACCGCGGCGGCGGAGATCCTGTGCACGTCGGCACGGTCGAGCAGAGCACGAACGAGAGGGAAAAGAGACGAGGGGGGGTGTTCCGCGGACTTGCGCACGCGATGCGGGAGTCGGGGGGACTTACGGTGGCCGGGTTTGCTCGGAACGGCGGCGGATTGACGGCGGAACGCGGCGCGGCGGCGGCACTGCTACGGCTGCGATGCGGGGCGAACCGAGGCGAGAAGATGAGGGATACGGCAGTTGCGCGGCGCGTCGCGGCAGAGTCTGTTCTGGGCTCGGAAGGAAGAAGACGGGGCGCTGACAAGCGGGCCCGTGCGGCAGCGGCAGAGAGAGGGGGAGGGAGCGCCGACAGGTGGGCCAGCAGTGACAGAGAAAGAGAGAGGGGGGGGCGGCCGCAGGCCTGCGGGATGCTGGGCCGAGGTGCGGGCAGGCCGGCCCAAGCAGAGAGGAGGGAAGAGGGAAAGGAGCAGGTCGGGCTTTTGGGCCAGAAAGAGAAGGAGGGTGAGTTTCCAGTTTTCTTTTTATTTGATTTTGCAAATACTTTTCCAATTTGATTTTCAAACTGATTTTGAAATGTATTTTCTAGGGTTTTGCAAAAGTCACTCACGCCATAAAAATGCAGGGCATGCAATGCATCACACATGTTGAACCCTAACATGATATTTAATTTTAGTTTTATATATTTAATTCTATGCTTCACAAAATGATTTGAAATTAAATCAAATTAAACTCAAATTCAAAACTATTTTGCTATTCAAATTTTAGGGTGTTACAAATTGAATCCCCACTTTTCGTTTCAGTCGGATCCCGTTCATGAGCTGCATTCACAACCTGTCATTCATGACCATCACCCTGTCAATTCCCGACTTCCCAAGTTTAATTTCCCCACATACGATGGTGAAACCACCAAGCTGTGGATCACCCAAGCCGAGGACTACTTTGACATGTATGGGGTTCCTTCTTATTTGTGGGTCAAGGTGTCGGGCATGCATTTTACTGGCGCTGCAAAACGCTGGATCCAATCCTTGGATCGCCCCAGTCACCTCATTCCTTGGCATGAATTCTGTCAGATGCTGACTGATCGTTTCGCCTGTAACCAACACGATACTCTACTTCGCCAGCTCTTTCACATCCGCCAACACACCACTGTTGTTGAATATGTGGAACGTTTTGCTTCCCTTGTTGATCAGCTCAAAGCATACACCCAAACCCCTGATATGCACACCTTCACCACCCGTTTTGTTGATGGCCTTCGTGCCGACATACGCTCTGTAGTTGCCATGCATTATCCCCACAACGTCGATACTGCGTATGCTTTGGCCTTATTGCAGGAAGAAATAGCTGATCCGGCGAAGCCATCTGAATATCCTAAGTTGGTTTCGACTTCAGGATTCAAGCACATTCCGCGTACGGCGTTGCCCCAGCCATGACCTCCGCAAGCTGACAAACCTCCCAATCAAGCTCCGACCCTGAATCATACACCAGGTCACTCAGACAAGTTGTCTGAACTTCGGCTCTATCGTCGCGCTCAGGGCCTGTGTGATCGGTGTGCTGAAAAATGGTTCCGTGGGCATAAGCGCCCTCCTACTGTTCAGCTTCATGTGATGCAGGAGCTATGGGATTTATTCTCCCCATAATCACCGTCTGAACCTGCTGACGAACCACCTGAGCAGCTGTTGTTGGCATTATCTCCAGATGCTCGCATGGGTTCGCATGGTCCTCGTACCATCCAGTTTCAGGGGACTGTTCACGGTCACGTTGTTGCCGTATTGGTTGATTCCGACAGTTCAGCCTTGTTTCTTGCAGCGTCAGTGGCGAATTGCTTACCACAACTCCGGCGTTCACCGTTACAAGCTTCGGTTAAAATCGCCAATGGTCAAATCATACGCTGCACGTCAGCTATTTTGGATTGTCAGTTGGTCTTGGCAGGACATTCCTTCCAGCATGATTTGCGTATTCTACATCTGGATTCTTATGACGTCATTTTGGGGATGGATTGGTTAGAGCAATACAGCCCAATGCACATCCACCGTTACCTCTCCATGGATCTACGGTGCTGTTGCAAGGACTAACATCACCACAGGATTCTGAATTGGTTTTTCAGCTCTTGTCTACTGAATTACCAGTTGGGTCTCAGGGCACTTCTGACTTCCATTCGGATATCACAGCTATTCTACAAGATTTTCCCATCGTTGTTACTCCACCATCGGCGTTACCACCTCCTCGATCGTGTGATCATCGCATTCCGCTGGTGCAAGGTGCGACACCAGTCAACGTCCGAGCTTACCGTTACCCTCCAACCTTGAAAGATGAAATCGAGAAGCAAATCAAGGACATGCTCGATAAAGGATTTATTCAGTCTAGCTCTTCACCATTCTCTTCGCCAGTCTTGCTGGTCCGCAAGAAAGATGGCACATGGCGTTTCTGCGTGGACTATCGTTATCTCAATGCCATGACTGTTAAATCTGTGTACCCTATTCCCATCTTCGATCAGCTGGTGGACGAGTTGGGGACTGCTCAGTGGTTCTCTATTTTGGATCTGCACTCGGGCTATCATCAGATCCGGCTACAGTCAGGGGAGGAATTCAAGACAATCTTTTCCACACACGCCGGCCACTATGAATTCACGGTGGTTCCATTTGGGTTGTCTGGTGCTCCTGGTACTTTCCAAGGAGCCATGAACTCCACGCTTGCCCCTCTACTGCGTAAGTGTGTGGTCGTTTTCTTCAATGACATCCTCGTTTACAGTTCCACCTATGCAGAGCACCTCCAACACTTGCGTGTTGTGCTTACCCTGCTAGCTCGTGATCAGTGGATCGTCAAACTATCTAAATGCTGCTTTGCGCAGCAGGAGATTCACTATTTGGGCCATGTTCTCAGTGCTAACGGCGTTCAGACAGATCCTGACAAAGTCGCAGCTGTCCTACATTGGCTGCCGCCGACCACAACGCGGGATTTGCGGGGATTTCTGGGATTGGTCAGGTTCTACCGGAAATTTGTCAAGCATTCTGCCATTATTGCTCGCCCTCTTACCGACTTGCTTAAGAAACATACTCTGTTCATCTGGACTTCTGAACATCAGACCGCCTTTCAGACCCTACAGAAAGCTCTGTGTTCAGCTCCGATATTGGGTATTCCAAATTTCTCTAAACCCTTCGCCATCGAAACCGATGCCTGCAACAATGGGGTAGGAGCAGTGTTGTTACAAGTGGGACACCCACTGGCATATGTCAGTAAGCCGTTGGGCGTCAAAACCCAAGGCCTGTCAACCTATGAGAAGGAATACTTAGCCATTTTGGTAGCTGTTGAAAAGTGGCGCTCGTATCTACAGTTAGCTGAATTTGAAATACATACGGATCAGAAAGCTCTTATTCACTCGAATGATCAACGACTACATACAGTATGGCAGCAAAAGGTTTTCACTAAGCTTCTCGGGCTGCAGTACCGCATTGTGTACAAAAAGGGGTCTGAAAACTCTGTTGCCGATGCTCTGTCGAGACGTCAACACCCTGACAACACTTGTTTTGCACTTTCAGTGGTAACTCCATCTTGGTGTGCTGACCTGACGACTGGTTACAGTGTGGATCCTCAGGCCACGACACTATTGGCCAAGCTAGCTACGAACCCCACTTCAGTCCCTCATTTCTCCCTGGAGGATGGTCTGATTCGTTTCAAAAAACGCATTTGGGTTGGCAATAATTCTTCCATGCAACAACAGCTCATTGAGCAGCTACACAGTTCACCTATGGGTGGTCACTCCGGTATTCCTGCCACTGTCAAGCGTATTCAGTCCATATTTGCTTGGCCCGGTCTTAAGAAGCATGTTGTTGTTTTTGTGAAGAGTTGTCCCACCTGCCAACAAGCTAAGCCCGAACGCATTCGCTACCCTGGGTTACTCCAGCCTCTTCAAACTCCTACGGCCGCATGGCAGGTAATCTCTATGGACTTTGTGGAAGGTCTGCCCATCTCACATGGCTACAATTATATCTTGGTAGTGGTGGATCTATTCTCCAAGTTCAGTCATTTTGTTGCCCTCAAACACCCATTTACAGCGCTGTCAGTTGCGAAACTATTCATGATCAACATTTTTCGTCTCCATAGGTTGCCAACTGCCATTGTGTCGGATCGTGATCGCATTTTTACCAACCACTTTTGGCGTGAGTTGTTTCGCCTTTCAGGTGTGGATCTGCGGATGAGCTCAGCCTATCACCCCCAATCCGATGGCCAAATTGAGCGCGTGAATCAGTGTATGGAGACGTTCCTTCGTTGCTTCGCCAATGCCGCACCATCCAAGTGGTTCGACTGGTTGCACTTGGCGGAGTTTTGGTATAATTCATCCTGGCATTCCTCCCTGCAACAGTCACCCTTTCGTGTGCTATACGGACATTCTCCACGACAATTGGGCATTGACTCTTCCTCAGCTTGTTCAGTCGAGTCCTTGGCCGATTGGATGAGCCAAAAATCCGCAATGCAGACTCTGATTCAACACCAACTAGCTCGTGCCCAGAATCGCATGAAAGTCCAGGCTGATAAGAAGCGATCGGAAAGGGTGTTCTCGGTGGGCACTTGGGTCTACATCAAACTGCAGCCTTATGTGCAAACGTCGGTCGCTCCTCGCGCCAATCAGAAGTTAGCATATCGTTTCTTCGGGCCTTATCAGATTCTGGACAAAATTGGCTCGGTGGCTTACAAGTTGCAACTCCCTGAGGCGTCCACTGTCCATCCGGTGTTCCATGTCTCGCAACTAAAAGCAGCAGTACCTGTGTCTCACATTGCTATTCCATTACCAGTCTTTTGATGATCTTCAGGTACCCGAACGAATTCTACAGAAACGGGTGTCCACGGTTGGTGCCGATGTTCGCCTTCAAGCCTTGATTCAATGGTCCGGTCTTCCTTCAACACTGGCAACTTGGGAGGATGTTGAAGCTCTTCGCCAACGTTTCCCACGTGCACCAGCTTGGGGGCAAGCTGGTTCCTATCAAGGAGGGGATGTTAGCAACCACGCACTATCCACTTCAAGCGCCAACGATCCCGGGCCGGAACCAAGGCGCGGCGCACGAAGCAAGAAGCCCAACCCAAGGAGGCTAGGCCCAGACTGGGTGTGAGACGTCCAGCTGTTACTGAATTGGGCAAGAGCAATATATTTACGAGGGTGAGACAAGAGAGAGGGTTATCAATTCAATTACAGAAACTTGTAATACACTAAGTTTGCTTCTATCCCAAGACTTCATCCGAACTATCCTTGCTATGCTGTTCTTCCCCAATTCCATTCTAGCTACTGCTTACATGTAGTTGCAAAACATTTTTTGATAATGGCATTGATTTGAGCTGCTTTGCGAAATCTGCCGTTTCTGCTTGCGTGCTGTAGTTGCAACAACATTTTTTGATAATGGCATTGAGCTGCTTTGCGAAATCTGCCGTTTCTGCTTCTTGTTTCTAATCCAAAGAAGAAATCCTGCTTATTGCGTGATTCTAGGTGTTACACTCAGATGTCCGTGTCTACGCAGCCTAAATTTTGCAATGATCTGAGGCTGAGCAATGATTCAGGGCAGGAGCATACACAAGTACATCAATGGTTATTGCTCTTGAGAATCTCATTGTCTCTTTGCTGGAGGTTGCACTATTTGTGAGGTTGGATCATTTGGATTCATAGGAGTATGTTCCTGGAGACATGTGATCCACAAGAATTTGGTGACCGCTGAAACTTCAGTTTGGCAGATTCCGTAGAGCATAATTTGTGTTTCATTTGGGGACAATCACATCACTCCTATAAAAGAATACTACTACCTCTGTTCCATCTGAATTATGACTTTGTTCGTCTAGTAGAATAGTGTTCTGTGAGAGAGAATAAGTTGAAATATAAAACAAGATGAAAGTAGTTCAAGCGAACATATCTGTGTTTGAAATGTCAAAACGTGACGTGTAGAACATAAAAAGTATAATTCTAGCAATTCTAGCACAATATAGAGTTAAAGTGTGATGATGTCGACTAATTTTATATTAAACGCATCAATATTCATGATATAAAATATAATTATTAGATTTGTCATAAATATATTTTATAGTATATGCATATTTGAAGTTATAACTATTGCATATTTTAACCTACATATTTGGTCAAATTTTAGGCACCTTAAACGGAGAATCCACGGTATTCTTTTCTGAATAGAGGTGTGAGTTTACAAATAAGTTGGAGTATCTTTCACACGAGTAGTATTTTTAGAGGAATTTTCGTAGCATTTTGCAAAAAATTTCTCATGTTCAGAATGGGCCCGGTTGACAGTCTAGTAGCGTTGTGCCCATCCATGGGCCACAGACCTATTATGACGAGCCTTTTCTAAAGCCCATATGGCCTGTGAAGAGCCCACGTAACAAGAACCCGACAGACAGTCCGACACAGTTCCGAAACCTTCGCTTCCGCTTCCGCTTCCGCTTGCGCGTTGCCACTCCCCCGCTGCTCCCAAGCCGGCAAGCCCCCAAATCCCAAGCTCAGAACGCAGAACGGGTTGCCATTTTCGTTGCCACGAGCCCACGAATGCTCACGTGAATACCACCCCCGCTCCAGCCACCAGGTTGCAAAGCGGCGGCCGGCGAGGGGGTGTGGGTGATAGGTTTTTTTTTTTGGTCTCTGCGACTGCGACGCCGGCATGGGCTACCATCACCTACTCTCGCCGCCGGTGGCGCAGCCTCCCCACCCCTCCCTCCTCCCTCCACCCCACGGCCGCCGCTGCAGCGACGCCGGGCGGGTGGCCACCGCAGTGTTTGCCTCGGCGTCCAGCGCCGCTCGCTCCCCCGCTGCGGACGACGCCACGCGGAGGAGGGCCGTGCTTCTGGTCGGCGTTTCGGTGCTCCCACTTCTCCGCCTCCGTGACGCCGCCGCCGCCGCGGCCAGGGCGCAGCGCTCGTCGGTTGATCTCGTCACTGGTCAGTTGTAGTAAACCTCATTTCAACACTCGCTTTGACGCCTTGTTGCTAGGATGATATGTGTTTTTTTTTTAATTTATCAAAAAATCTGATAAAACCTGTGAAATTAGTAGATACTAATAGAATGCCTTTCCCCCCTTCTAAATAAACTTGCTGAATGGGCTATGCTTGCGGTGCTAAGTTTACCACGTGAATTGTAGACTCTCTTAGTAGTAGTAGTAAACCTCATTTCGATACCCCCTTGTTGCTAAGATGATATGTATATTTTTTTTTGGTTTTATTAAATCTGATAACATCTGTGAGATTTGAAGATACTAATAAGTTCCCCCTCTAAATAAACTGCTGAATGGCCTGTGCAATTGCGATGCTAATTTTTCCCATGTAAATTGTAGTACATGCCATTCTGATTTCTGGACCAATATAGACGTGTATAAATCCAACAGATTGCATCAGTCTCCAAAATCACTTTGCCTACAATCCTACATGCTGTTTGGTCGCTGGTTTAAATCCCTGTCAACTTCATTAAGCTCAAAGTTTGCCACGAGGTCCTACATCCCTGCTTGCTTGATGACTGAGTGGGCATTATGCCCAACTGCCTTGAGCCACCCTTTTGATACCAGTTAGTTCCTAACATCCAGTAGCTCATCAACTAGGCATCGTTGCCAACCTTATTGGAATTTACACCTAGTAAAACTGCTCTCTTCCTTCTCTTAGGCCAGTTTCAATGGGGATGTAAAAATGAAATCTTTGCAAGTTTTGAGAAGGAGAAAGAAAGGAAATGTTTCATGGGGATGTCTGGGCGCGGTTTCCAAGCCATTGGAAACCGGATGACACTTGCGTTGAGGGGGAAAAGTTTCATCCCATGGATCCCGTGCTCCAGATGCGAGTGCCTCCACCCCAACCTTTCCCACCCTCTGCGGCATACTTCTCGCCCTTCCTTCTGCCATCGATTGAGCAGAGCCGAGCAGCACCGCCGATGGATCCAGCGCCCCTTGAGAGCTCCGGGTGGCGCACATTCGGCAGAGGGAAAGGACGAGGGGCAGCCGGCTGGGACTCAAGACGGCATCCTCGCCTGAGGCACCACTGCTTCCAATGCCACGGCCGGTTCCGTCGGCGCCATGTCTGCCCCTACTGTGCTGACTCTGGTCCCTACTGTGTCATCTTCCTCCTCTACTATGCTTTGGCCTCGCGTCCGTGGCCTCCGTGCCTGTGGGTGGTGGCTAGCCCTCGGCAAGGTGGGCCGTGGCCAGGCAGACTCACGCCGCAGTCAGCTCCTCACCCCGCGGCCGGCCTTGCGCCACCGACAGGAAGCTTGGGAACGATGCGAGTCGCCTGATGCGCATTTGTTTATTTTGCCATACTGACGGAAAGCTCAGGGATAAGGTTGGATAGCTTCATATTTCTCTGATTCTTTTTTATCCTTTTGCATTTTTTATTTTGTCTGTTTAGATTGTATGTCGATGATGCAAAAGGCTCCACGGTTCACATATACATTTGATCACAACACAGTGTACTAATTAAATGCTAAAGCTACTCTATGAAACTCTGAGATGAAACTGTGCATTGAGACACCATGTTTAATTCTCAGTGGCATGTCTTGGAAACTAGGAGGTGAAACCTCCCACCAAGACTGGCCTTACCATTCCTACATTGTTTGTTGAGATCCATGCAACACAGGACACCACTAAAAGTGTCTATATCTTAGGTCTTTATTATCTGGATCTGGACTGCCTTTTGTCGTTTTGTGAACCTTCATTCTTTGGCAACTTTGGAACTCTTTTTATTCCCACACTGTTACCAGCATAGTTATTATGAATAAGTTGTGTTTTCAGGTTTTCTAAAAGCTTGCATGGAGATATATAGTTGATAAGGGTAAAATGTAAATTATGTGCATTGGAAAACATCGAATGACAAGGATTTTTAAACACATAAGGCCTTGTTTGGATGTGCATGTATCTCCTTCAAACCACATGTGTTGGAGTGTATTTGAACTAATATACACTCCAATCCATGTGGTTTAAGGTCGATACATGCGCATCCAAACAAGGCCTAAAGTGGTTGGATGTTACTGGTGCTGTAAGCATATGTAGGGCAAATACTATGTAGTAGTAATTAAAGTGTCATACATTAATGCTACCAATTTATCTTGGATGAGCAATCAGGTGTGTGGCTGTGATCCTAGTTAGGACCCTGACGTATTGATACTGTGTAATGGCTATGCATTTGGTGTTGGAAACTCATGACCCCATCTGGTTCCACATGATATGGCGAGGATGCATATTTGCATTTTCTAGCATATTTCTCTTTATCGTAGTAGTTGTAAAATACTTTTCATGGACGCTTTGTATATAGTAGATTAAGGTCAGCAGTGCATTTGTTCGTGGAGGGCCTATGAACTTTCCAGAAAAAAACAAACTATACTATCTGTGCAAAAGAATAATATCTGAAAAACTGGACACTCTCCATATTTGGGGTTGTAGGATTTGGTATTCCAGTGATGATGATGTTCTATTGATATATTACTATGTCCAGGACAAACTATTTAGTTCAGCCATAGAAGTATTCTATTAAATTTCTCATGGAAAAAGTAAATTGGTGAAAGTTGAATCTTGGCATGTTTTCTGGACAAGGTTTGAACTAGATAGAGCAGAGCACATGTCTCATAGCCATAACTTTGGGATGCCATGAATCACGGTGCGTAGAATTTTGCTTAAATAGATCACTCAGTGCTCTGATGGTTTTATGCGGCTAGTGCATGAGTAAAGATTGAGAAGTACAGCCTCATTAATATTTGCTTGGAACCAAGAGTTGCACTATTATATGTGCCAGTAGGGATGAAAACGGTTGGGAGAAGCCTTTAACCACTTTCAATTTCATATTTTTACATGAAAACAGAATCATCAGAAACAGGAAGGTCAGCCGGGAAAGCATAAGCGGTATTTCGTGGTATAGGAAACAGAGCATTTCATTCAGAAACATGTCTATTACGGTCAGGACCTGATAATTGAAATTGGAAAGACATAATGATATGATCTCCTCAGACGTTAAACTAAGCATGACTGCGCAATAATAGTTTGTATTCACAGAATATAGTTTTAAATAGACACAGCATGTTGGTCTAGTTATCCTCACTGATAAAAGGGCGTACCCAGTGCCGTAGGCTCCCGCACTGCGGGGTCTGGGGAAGGGAAATAGCCCGCAACCTTTCCCGCACAAATGTGCAGAGGCTGGGGCTCGAACCCTGGACCTCTTGGTCACAGGTGGTAAAGCTCTACCGCTTGCACCAGGGCCGCCCTTCTAGTTATCCTCACTGATGCTGGGGAAAAAAGACTGCATCTTTCCATGGACTGCATATAAGAAAAACCAGAAGTACCAGTTTAACAGGACAAAAAAGGAAAGGAGGTTTAATTGAAAAATAAAGTATAATCAATGAATGGTGAATGCCAATTTCTTTGGTGCGCCTGTCCATTTTGTTAATGGGCCAACAGTAGCTGTAGAGAGGCCCAACCGGCTCCCTTATGTTCTCCGGTGCACGTTCATGTTCCCACAAGGAAGCCAGGGGATAGTTAGTGTTAGAGTATATCACAACTAGGATAGAGTTAGATGGGATTATGATCCCGTATACCGGCTTGGCTTTCAAGTCATGTAATCTCTATATATACCACCCAAGAGGCTCAACGCAAGCAATCCAATTCCACCCAATTCTATTCCTCCTATACATGGTATCATGAGTTTAAGTTTAAATTCTAGGCCACAAACCCTAAAGTTTCCACTTCTACGTGTTCCCCTGGGGAGAGTATCCATGAGGATCTTTGTCCGGGGCAGTGCTGCCCCTGCCCGTACCTAAGGCTCGCGTTGAGCGGCTGCCCTAGAGAGTCTTTTCCCAATCCGTTGATTGGGGTTCTCCATCTCGCCCGTCGTTGATCGATGTTTCTTTTGTTTTTTCCATCTAAGATCGGTCTGCATTGTTTGGCGCTGTCGTCGTCACCATCTGACTGTGATGTAGTACAGCACACAGTGCTCCAGGGGACTCCCGCATGCGCCTGCTTGCACGCCTCTCTGTCCATATGTCGCCCTACGGCCTATGCCGACTATGGCCATCACCTACGATTGGGGCTCCAAGTCTCCAACAACATCACTATGCTTGGGATTTCCACACATTACAATCCCGTGTACCGATTTGACCTCCAAGTCATGCAATCTCTATATATGCCGCCCTATAGGCTCAATGCAAATAATTCAATTCCACCCAATTGCCCAATTCTATTCCTTCTGCAGTCAGTCCTACCTAGCCCACTTTTGCTGAAGTCATGTGCGAGAGGGGTTATAAAATAAGCCAGCATTGATGTGGAGAGACAAACGGTGGTGCTCTTGCATGCATGAATCAAGCATAGGTAAACGGGATACCGGTGGGAACTTCATGGTGCAAAACAGGAACCCAAGAATGGTCCTGAAAAGGGTCCTCACGATTTTGATACTGCTTTCGCCAGCTGCTTACCGGTTTAGAACCGCTTTCAGGTTTTCCTGAAGTAACAGGAAGTGCCTGGGGAAAAAATGGTAACAGTGTCAGTGGGGACTGGAATTTTTGTCCTGTTTTGACCCCTATGTGTCTGTTGAAATTAATAGGTAGCACCATTTAATTGTTTGATTAGATGGAATAGGCAGCCAGAATGTGACACATATACAAGCTGAGTGGTATACTGTTCTGGACCACCAATTCAACCACACGAAAAGCGAATACTCAATACTCTTCTAGTTTCCATTGTACTGAGCCATAATGCTATATAACCCATTTAAATTTAATGTAAATCAGCCCCAAAGGAACCATGTTTGCCCACATACACGGGCATTTACCTTTGAGTTTGGTTTGAGAAACCCACCCCTCCTTGATGGTGGTGATCATGAGTTCATCCCATGATTTCATTGGAATAAATCCCCTCACCCATGGCAATGATCTTCCCCCTTGGGCCTTTAAAGGGCCCCAATTGATAAGATTAGAAGGGGTTTTTGTTTTGGGGGGAGGTCGCAAGGGCAAAAGGGGGACATTTTTTCTAAATTGCGGGGCCCCAAAGGGTCTGGGGCTGGGAAAACTGGGGGGAAACTTGGAATATTTTTGATCTGAAAGCTCAAAGGGCACTGCACTAAGAGTAAGATGGCCTTGGCTCAAAAAATCGGGAACCTAATAAACCCTGGGGATGTTTGCCAAAGCAGGCTTTGCAGAGATGCGGAATGTTTCCTCTCACTGGCTGTTTCTACGAGGTTGGAGGGTGGGCCAATATTATTTTGGAAGGATAAATGGGCTGGATGGAAAAGCGTTTTTAGGATCTAGCTCCTAATCTTTTTAACCTTTATCCAAAAGAAGGACAAATAGGGCGCACAGTAAAGGCGGGGTTTTGGGGGGGATGAATTGGATAGAAGATTTCCAGGGGGAAAATGCCCCGTACAAACTCTACTGGAATATCTTGAGTTATGGGATATATTGGGGGGGATATGGATTACAGGAGGGAATCCCCGATAGGCATATTTGGAGGTTTTCTGCCCCAGGGGAATTTTACAGCCTATGATGCACTTTTTTTAAAAGGGCTCGAGTTTTGCCCCTTTTTAGCGTATTTGGAAAAAATTGTGCGCCTCCTAAAAGCCGGTTCTTCTTTTTGGTGGTTGCTCACCCAAACGTGCGGACCCGCAGAAAGATTGGGAAGAAGAGGTCTTCCACATCCGGACCATTGTTTGAAAGTGTGATCAGGAAAATGAGGCATTCAGCCCTTCTATTGTGTGGGTTTGGGAAGACAATTTTGGTTTTGATATCCCGCATAGCATCGGCCCTTTCTGCTTTGCCCCCCAGCCTATGCTCCCCCTTCGAAGAGTGGTTTGGGGCAAGGCGGTCTTGGCAATTAACGAAAAAGGGGCCCAAAGGGG
>CM039128.1:9973497-10152422 GCA_022036555.1 Microstegium vimineum | reverse complement strand
CCAAAAGGTACACATGCTCTCCAAACATCATTTACCCTTCTATTTGGGCCCTTTGAGATCTAGTCTAGATCTACAATCATGGAGGAGAGAGAAAACTACTATTTTCTTTAACTCTAGATCTAATATCTTCTTATAATCCTTTGTTCTTTGATGGTTACATGATTTGTTGAAGATTGGATACCTAAAATTAAGGAAAACTAGGGGGAAGAAGTTTTGCTCTCTTGATTTGGGAGAAGACATCACAAAAGGGTAAACACATGCTCTCCAAACTTCATTTTACCCTTCTATTTGGGCTCTTTGAGATCTAGATCTACTCCACTAAATTTGTTTATCTATCTTCTTTGTAAACTTTGTTCTTTGATATGATGGTCATATATGATTTGTAGGGGGCAATATGGAGAGGTCTGAATGGATGTACGAGATAAAGAGAATGGAACCACAATACCTCATTCATGTCCGGAAGTTTATTGCAGTTGCGAAAGCTCACCGTGAGCGTCTGGATAGGACGACAACTACTTGTCCGTGTTCTCACTGTAAGAACATTAAAGATGACGATGTGCAATCTCATTTGATCAGATTTGGTTTTGTTAAGGATTACATGGTTTGGACTTTTCATGGCGAAAAGGTAGTAGATTCAACTGTGGAAGATGCATCTAGAGGGAAATCGATCAATAATAATAATGCAGAGTTCGTAGGACGAGCTGAACCAGTTGCCTCCTCGTCTGTGTCGGCAGCAAGCGATGACAATGCTCGTGATTACATCACGATGGATGACCTTTTCGAGGATATGGGTGGTGCTGACGACGATGGAGGTGATGAAGACGCTATTGTGAGAGACGTAGAGGGTGTAGAGCTAATGGAGGAAATAGCTAACCGCCTTGATGAAGATGACATTATGTTTGGCAACCCTGGATGGCTTGAGAATTTTAGGGAGATGAAGCAGGTTGCATTGGACCCTCTTTATAATGGTTGTCCAAAGCATTGGACGGCGCTGCGTTTTAACCTCACGATGTTGATGTTGAAGGCTAGGCATGGCTGGTCCGACACTGGCTTCAAAGACCTCATGACTGTCCTTGTTGACACATATCCAGAGGAAAACAAGGTGCCTGCAAATACATATCGAGCGAAGAAGCTGATCCGACCAGTGGCGATGAAGCTTAGAAAATTCGATGCCTGCCCTAACCACTGCATCCTTTTTCAAGGAGAGCATGAGAAGTTAGATCATTGTTCAAACTGTAGTGCTAGTCGATATAAGAGGAATGCTGGTTGTCGTGTGGATGAGAATGGCGAAGGACCTATGGGTGGGTCGAAGAACAACCAATTATTATCAGCTCAACTAGACGAGGAAGAATTGGGTTACATGCAGAGAAAAAGTCCTCCACTATCGATGTGGTACCTGCCTATCATTGATCGTCTACAAGCTATATTTGGGAACCCTGAAGATGCTAAGCTGATGTCCTAGTACGTCTCTTATGATCGCAGTAGAGACGATGACAAGCTGCATCACCCTTCCGATGGCAAGCAGTGGAAGGCTTTCGATGCCTTGTTCCCAGAGTTTGGCAAAGAGGCACGAAATGTTAGGTTTGTGCTAAGCACTGACGGAATGAACACGTTCGGTGACCTTAGTAGCTTGCACAACACTTGGCCGGTTATCCTGACCATCTACAACCTACCCCCTTTGATATGTCAGAAACGTAGGTACCTTTTGCTGACCATGTTGATTTCTAGACCGAGACAACCCGGCAATGACATAGATGTGTTCCTAGAGCCACTCATGGAAGATATGTAGAAACTATGGGAAAAAGGTGTTGAGATGGTCGATGCGTCCGTAAAGAAGAAGTTCACTCTAAAAGCCATAATCTTTGTGTCCATCACTGATTACCCTAGTCTCTTTTCGTTGTCGAGGCAGATAAAAGGCAAGACTAGTTGTACTATTTGCATTGACGATACTTGCTACACTTACCTCAAGGGATCTACCAAGATGGTGTATATGCGTCACAGACGGTTCCTTATCAAGAAGCATAGGTATCGAAAGGATACGATGATTAAATACTTTGACAACAAGAGAGAGCCGCAACTTGACGAACCTAAATGAGCAAGTTATGGGGCAAAGGTATTTAGCATGGTCAAGGATATGGATCAGGTCGAGTTTGGAAAGAAGAAGAAAGATGCAACAGGGACAAAAACAAGGAAGAGAAAATGGGGTGATGAGAACGAAGAAACATCTCCCATCATTCTGTTCCAGAAGAAGTCGATTTTTTTCAAGCACTTGTCGTATTGGAAAACACTTAATACACCTCATGCGATCGATTGCATGCACTTGGAGAAGAATGTATTCGATACCACAATCGGCTTCTTGCTAGACATGAAGAAAAAGACGAAGGATGGTCTAAAGTCACGGACGGATCTTGTCAACCTAGGTATCAGGGATGACCTTCATCCTAAACCATCCACGCAGAATGGGAAAGTTGAGCTTCCGTGTGTGGGCTACAACCTGACAATAGACGAGAGAAGGGATATGTGTCAGTGGCTTAAGGGTGTCAAAGTGCCAACAGGTTTCTCTTCCAACATCAAAAGCCTGGTCTCGATGAAAGACCTCACATGGCTGTCAAGTCATGTTGATAGTGTTTCTTCCGATTGTGATCAGGGGCATCAGTCCAGAGTTCGTGAAAATAGTGATTACACGGATGTCCTACTTCTTTAATTGTATTATTACCGAGAAGGTCATCGATGCTCGCGAGCTGCCTGCCCTAAAACAGTTCATCGCGGAGACTATTTGCCAGCTCGAGATGTGCTTCCCACCGTCTTACTTTGATATGATGCCACACCTGATGATGCACATGGTTGATCAAATAGAATAGTCGGGGCCTGTCTACTTGCACCAGATGTGGACCTACGAGCGGTTCATGTCAACACTCAGCAGATAGGTCCTCAACCGTGCTCACCTAGAGGGCTCAATGATCGAAGCCTATACAACCGAGGAGGCCGTGAACTGCTGTACTAGATACATTCGAGATTGGAGGGCGATCAGGCTACCCGTCCATCAACATGAAGGCAGAACCTCTGGGAAGGGGTGCACGGATCGGAAAGTTCGCACTGATGTACCATACGAGAAGATTCAACAAGTTCATAACAACATCCTTCATCAATTAGTGGTCATGGAACCCTATGTCGAGAAACACCTAAAAGAGATTTGCGGCGCACATGACGGGTAGCGCACGGAGGCATGGGTCCAAAAACAACATAAGTGTAGTTTTACAGAGTGGCTCAAAAAGCTTGATATAAGAGCAAATGGAGAAGAAGATCAAAGAGCGGAGAACGTTAAGAGGCTTGCATCCGGACCGTCCACCCAAATCACCACATGGCAAGAGTATGACATCAATGGATACAGGTTCCACACAAAAGAGAAGGACAAGAAAAGTGCAGCACAGAACAACGGTGCTAGATATGAGGGCATCGAATTTTATACACACCACTGCATGTTTGGGAGTACTTTAGGGAATATATGAATACTAATAATGCCATGGGGGACTTCTCCTTGTAGGATCCAAGCCCATGCATGCAAACTAAAGGGCATGAATACTGTCTATCTCAATCCGATGTTAATTACTGAGAGATCCCTCGTGGGTTATGATATACCTGAGGAAAGTGAGAACCTAGCGAAGTTGTCCGAAGAGGAGAGAAAACAATACAAGAAAGATGAGGTCAACGAGTATAGGTACCGGGGGGCATTGTACATACTACACGCCATGAAGCAGCTCAAGGGACGTGGGTGTATCTTGGCCGCCCACCAGTTAGGGTAAGTCAAATTGAGCATTCTTACATATGTAGTTCATGGGATCAAGACTTTAATCATGTCAATTTTAATTTGTGTGAATGGTGTAGCCGTGGAATGATGGGCCACTGGATTGCTTTCATAATCTATCCTCCGGATGGAAAAGTCTGTATATTTGACTCTCTACGTAATACAAACAAAGAAGGATACAAGCATTTTGAAGCTTGTTTGAGATAGTAAAGTGATGATACATACCCATTTATAGTTAACATACGTGTTCAAATTAATTGTTGTTGACTCTACGATTTCCATACAGCGCTTACAAGAAGTACTTAGAAGATCCCGAGTGCATTGATCGGAGATATGAGAAGAAAACAAAAAAAATTGGCCTAAAATTGCAACTCAGGCATGAGTTTCCGGTAAGTAATTGTACTTCGTCTTCCTTACTCCTACTACTACTATCCTACTACTACTACTACTACTACTACTCGCCTTACTCATACTACAACTCTCGTAATATATACTACTCTCCTCCTTACTACTCTCGTTACTACTCTCTTTACAACTATACTACTTACTACTCACTACTATATATTTTGCAGTGCGCCAAACAACCTCAAAACTCAGTTTTGTGTGACTTCTATGTATGTGAGTATCTGAGGTCGTGCGCCAAATTTAACATGAGCTGGCGGCAACTCAAAACCGGAATAGATTATTGGTTGCATAAGTCGGATAAGTTAGACCAAACATTTAGTCAAACGGTCGCCGATATTTGCAAGTTTGTTACATAGGCCACGCAAGAAGGGTGAGATCCATTCTTCCACACTGAAAGCGACCTAGCTACCAATCCAAAATACAAGGATATAAGAAATTAGAGCAAGGAGATAAATCTCACCGATTACAAGTTGCCAGATGTAGTGTAAGAGTTTAGTGGCCGAAAAATAATTTACATGCATGGTTGTAATATTGCTAACTTTGAATTCGAACTTGTGCATGTACATGTGCATGATGTGTTGGACAACATCTATATATTAACGTGTTATCGGTCTTCTGCTAGCATTCTTATTTATATATATATATATATATATATATATATATATATATATATATATATATATATATATATATATATATAACTGCACTATTTAGCAGCCTGGATGCTAAATACAATTCAACACTCCGGCAGCCGGATATACCATTCAATTTAAATTCCGGCGAGGTCTGAGGTAGTAATAATTTAGTTAAGGTCATGCAGATTTTACCAGCATTTACTATTCTGTATTGAATGGTGGTGGGTATACGTCCGGAGTATCGCATGCATGCTGGAATTAATCCTACGGTTACATACATATCCATTTTAATTCCAGTGAGATATGGGTGAGTAATAATTTAGTAGAGGTCACTCAGATTTTATTATTATCATTAAAATAGTAGGAAATTTAATTATGGTCTAGCCCGTAGTAGTAATTTAAGTAAATAAATGAATTTTTTATTTTTAGCAAGCTTACGTTTTATAGGATTGGTTTCGTTTTTATTTTGGTGTGGCTAATAGCAGTAACTTTTTGTAGGCCTTTACGCAGTCAAGTTGGTTGCAGTAATTATTGAAATAGTCCGAACTCCGCATGAGGGTTTTTAAAGTTTTTATCCTGGCATTCAGCTTTTGTGGATTTTTTTGCTAATGACTTTTTTCTTAGTCACCATATATAACTATGACACGGACAAGATAATTTGTATTACTGATATTATTATTTAGGCTTATAAATAATCTCATCTGGAATTGTGCATAGTAAAATTTGTCCTAATAGTCATCCAGACCTCCAGTATCATGATAGACTATTTTCTATTACTAATATATAAATTACTACGTCGGCACCTATGTGTAATAAAATTTGCTGTAATACTCACATGTGTGTCCGATCTATGGGAAGACTATTTTTTTTAATTACTAATATTATCGTTTGGTCTTATAAATAATTCTGCTAGGACTTGTGAGCAGTAAACTTGTGTGTGATAATCAAAGAGGTCTTTGGTATCCAAAGTTTTTATTAATTACTATGAAGGAAATAATTATAATTATTTCATATATAGTAAGTTGTAAATTCACCACCAACCATCGCAATCCGAAGTTTTTTTATTACTAATCGTATAGTCTAGCCGAGAAAATAATTATATCAAAACCCTTTAAAGATACTTTTCACTTGTCATGGTCATCGCGTCGTAATTTCAATTATAGAAATCTTTTTTGTTAATGATATATAAATTTGTTAGAAAATAATTCTGCCATGTATGGTACGAGCTATATTTTCAGACTTTTTTATTAATTATTGTTTGATTAGTGAAGGAAATAATTATTTCATGTATAGTAAGCAGTAAATTCACTACCTCCCATCATAATCTGGAGTTTTTTTTATTATTACTGAACGTATAGTCTAGCTGTGGAAATAATTATATCAAATAATGTCTAGAAAATATCTAGATTTTTTTATTACTGTTATTACACAAATTAGATCATATAATCTCAGTAGTAATTATAAAACATCACTTTTGCAAGGAATTATATTACAAACTCACGATAGAAATGAAAGGATGATCAAATTCATCCACATATTCATAAAAATAGCATTTGCACATTTGGAAACAAATTCAGCCAGGATAGAGTGAGGTTGCCATCCATGCGAGCACTGGCTTATTTCAGCTGCTAAAGTTGCTAAATCCTATCCTCGGTTAGCTATCGTCTTCAAGCTGATGAGAGGGGACAACGCCACCAAAACATTGCCATTCATGCACGCCGGTGAGGGGAGGGGTGGAGCTGCGTTGCTGGAATCACAAATGATTGACAGAGAATACATATCATCAACGACGAGAGTAGTTAGTAGGAATGAAGGGGAAATCAGTGAGTAATTATTCGGAATTATTAGGAGGTTCATATTTCACTAAAAAAATATCAAAAAACATTCTCATGTGGGAAGAGAAATAAGATGTAGAAAATCTCACAGTAATAAAAATCAACTTGCAGATTATCCTCACCAATCACCACCGCCCTTGAAAATATCAGAAACTTCATGGCCACGCCCATTCAAACTGCAGAAGTAGTTATTTAAAATCAACCAAATTAATTTAAAATTCGGACTTTCAGCGAACGTGTATGGGATCACCTGCATGGCAGCCGAGACCGACCCTGCAGTCGACTACTCCACAAGCGTGGTTCCAATCATCGGGGCCGCCTTCCACGCCGTGCGGGTACGAGGCGTGCAGCTCAGTGCCAACGGGGTCATCATACAATCCATGCAACGAGATCTCTATGGAGCGATTCGCTCGGCAACGCGACCGCCGGGAGGGCCAGGGTCATCGCACCCTCGCTCGATGTCGCGCCCTGACTCGCCGCCGCGACACCTTTGCCCACCTCGCCGCGCGCCGCAGAGATTTGTCGCCTCGTTGTCATGGAGATTAGTAGGCAGATCCATGTTCTTCTCCTGCAAGCAGAGATGACAGGGCGCGATGCTAGCCTGGTAGGCTCCGTCCGGGATTCGACGAACGGAGACGCTGGCTGGAGCGCAAAGGCAGAGGAAGACCGGCGGACCAGAGCCGATGCTGGGCGATGCGCAATCTGGGGGCGAGAGGGAACGCCAAGAAAGAGAGGACTCGTAATTGCTAGTCAGGAAGTTTGGACGCCTGTAATTACGGAACAACAATGAGTGCCGTAATTATATTCAATAATATGTGCTGTAATTAATTATCGTTTGGCCTGTTTGCACAAAGGTGCTGTAATTTATACCCATTTAATATGTACTCGATGTGGTGTCGCCGGAGAGTGGTGGAGCTCCGCCCGGCGTTGAATTGTAATCAACAACCAGGCCTCAAAATAGCAAATTCAAATGAAATACGACGCTAAATTAATTTTTTTTAAATCCTGCAAACATAACAGAGCCCGCCTCTGTTAATTGATTAACGGGGGTAGGCGTGTAACAGTGGCCGCCTCCGTTAATGTTATTAAAGGAGGCGGTCGTTTTACGGAGCCCGCCTCCGTTAATAACATTAACGGTGCTCGCCTCGGTTAATCAATGATTAACCGAGACCTTCAATTGGAGGCAGTCGTGTTTGCCCGTCTCCATTAAACAAAAATAACCGCCTCCGTTAAGTAATTCTGTACTAGTGATTGGAACCCAGTGAAAAATGAATATAATATTGACCTCTTCAACGACTTGATGTCAACTTGTATATATAACATGGTGTAATCTACAGATTAGTAGATACCCCATCTATATAGTTTAGGCTCCATGTTCCCTTAGTTGGAGCCTATAAATAGCATCGGCCGCTCAATCATATTCATAGTAGCACCAACTAATCTCGTTGACACACCTCTCTTCTGATTTCTCTACCAGCTAGCTAGGTTTGCATTCTGCAGAGCAATGGCTTCTGGTGCCGCTGCCGCTGCCTCCATTGCGGTTTTCGCCATTATGGTCCTGTCTTCCCTGGGGCACCCAAGGACGGGGCCGTTATGCAGCGACTGTGGATCCCTTTGCTCTACGAACTGCACACAAAAGGTCGCCATCTCATGCAGAAGTTACTGTGAGAACCCCTCGGCTAATAGGCAGTATTGCGAGAGGCAGGTCCTTGTGGCTTGCACGCAGTACCGCTGCTGCTACGGCAACTGCGGCGGCCATAATTGCAGCTTGGAAGCCAAAACTAACTGCCAATCTGTCCACGACACCACTATCGATTGCCAGGCTTGCACGGGCGGTATACTCGGGACCTGCATTCCCGACTGCAACAGGAACTGCAACAGCACCTGCGTGAAGAATGACCATGGATGCTACTAGTCGCTAGCTGAGCACTTTATCCAAGCTTAATTGGTCTCATTTTTTTTGTTCTTGGTAATCATCATCATCTCTTTATACATGTAATGCGTGAAGCCCCTTGAATCTCTAGGTCTGGGATATGTCTAGTTGTCTACAATAAAGTACCTTTGCAGTTTTATATGGAGTTTTGCTTGTGTGACCCTCGAACAATAATATAATATGCATGCATGCATGGTGCATGGATCTCAAAGCAAACAAATTATTAATTAAATACTTTCTTGATTTCCGTAATCAATGGTCTCATCTGGGCCCGGGCCTGGCCTTGCTCATGCCCAACCTGGGTCCATTGACTTGTTCAGTAAACTCTCGGATACGTACGTGAAAAAAGTCTAATTTATTTTCTTCAACTATTGTGGTAGTTGATTTTACTCCATTAACTATAATTAGAATTTGCTAGTAGATAAATTTTTTTTCTTATTTGCTAGTATACAAGCTCTGGTTATCTATTATAATTATGGTAAAGACTTATTGTTAGCCTGCCATATTTTTGTTCACTACACCAGAGCAAGACATCACTGGCGATTCAAAATCTCCCTTCACTGGTGGATTTTGAACCGTCATAACCAACTCGGCAGTGATGAGTTGATCACATCACTGCCGGTTATGCCAAACCGGCAGTGATGCTTCAGCCATCACTGCCGGTTCCTTTAACCAACCGGCAGTGTACAGTGGCAGGCGCAGGATTTTAGGGCTGGGTATTCAAAATATATAGTGGTACCAAAAAAATTTTTTGTCAACCCAATGGCTAATATTGTACACGTATAATGCTATATATAGTTAAAATATTGGAAATATATTTTTTTTTGCGAGCAGGTTTAACCCGTTTTTCATTGAGAGGATAAGGAGCACAAAGCGAAGTAACAAACAAGTGTTCCAAGGGGATGGCGAGCAGCCATCAACTTGGCTCAGCAGCCATCAACAACAACAAAAGCTAACGCAAAAACGACAAGAGGGCGACGCTCGGGGGATAAGCTACATGACGACCGAACGGTGCGACCAGAGTGCTGTAAGCGCGGCGAGTGGCGCATATCCAACCTGAGTCCACTCTTCACCTTCCTGACGGATGGCTCCGAGCACCGCTTGTGCATTCGAGGCCTGCCTACCGAAGACCCTGTTGTTCCGTTCTTTCAAAATATTCTAGACTGAGAGCAGGAGCAAAGCATCAAATGCAGGACGCGCCGAGGCGTCGATCCGTTGACGATGTTCAAGCCATCAGGTGCAGATACTGATACTGGCATTCTGGGATGGTAGCAAGTATGCCAACTGAAGAGGGGCGAGCAACCCCTGCCAAACCTTCCTTGCGAACACGCACCCTAGAAAGAGGTGGTCCTCGGACTCAGCCTCCTGGCCGCAAAGGGCACATGCCTCATCTTGCTGCAGATTGTGACGTTTCCGCCTCACCGCGGTCCAAAGATGGCCATGAAGCAACAACCAGAAGAAATTTTTGACACGAGGCGGTGCCCTGGTCTTCCAAAGCTCCTTGGCACCCATCAGCGAGGTGGATCCGAAGAAGAATGCTCGGTAAGTGGAAGATATAGAGAAGGTGCCATTAGCAGACCATTTCCAAACGTATCGATCGGATTGAAGCGGTTGCAAGACGACCAAACTGAGCAGCTCCCAGACCTAAAGATATTCACAAAGAACCTACACAGTAAGCGCCCTAGTGATGTCTGAGACCCAGCGTCTATTCAGAAGGGCCTCCCTGAGCACTCGTTTCCGGCCGACTCGAGAAACGACGGCGAACATCGCAGGAGCAAAGGAGCAGAGAGGGCAACCTCCGCCCAACGGTCGGTCCAAAGCCTGGCCGCGCCCCCGTCCCCGACCACGACAGATAGACTTGCATTACTCATGGCGGTGACCAGCTTTTCTGGACTAGAAGGCAGGCTAGCCTAGCAGCGATTGGGCTCAGACCGAGCCAACCATTCACACCTTAGTCGTAGTGCAAGACCAAAGAAACGCAGGTTGAGGATACCCAAGCCACCTAGACGGGTTGGCCTGCACACCGAGGCCCAGTCCACTCTGCACTTGCCTCCTGACACAGTCTGCGTGCCTGCCCAAAGGAAGGCCCGGCGACGCTTATCAATCTGTTTGATAGCCCAAGGAGATAAGCAGCACGGAATGCTCATGTGCACAGGGATGGCCGACAAGGTGACTTTAGTAAGTAGTGTTCGGCCTGCATAAGTGAGTAGCCCTGACTTCCAAGCTGGAATTCTGGCAGCAACAGAGTCGACCAGCGGCTGTTCATCTGTCTGTTTAAGTCTTCTGAGTGAGAGTGGAATTCTGAGATACTTGGTAGGGAATGGTAGTATGACACAAGGGAAGTTTTGCTGGATCATCTCGATCAAGCCCTCGTCACACAGGATGGGGGTGGCAACACATTTTTCAATGTTGGTGACGAGCCCCGAGGCGCCGGCGAACAATTGTAGGATCCGGCAAAGGCAACTGAGGTCCGCCTGGCGAAGCACCAAAAGTACCACCAGATCATCCGCATAGAGCGATGAACGGTGGGTGATCAAGCTGCCAGGCAATGGTGTAAGCACCAAGCGACGATCTACTTCCCTGATAAGCGAGTTGAGCACTTCCATTACTATAACGAACAACATTGGTGAGATAGGGTCCCCTTGCCAAAGGCCACGAGCGTGTGCAATACGACGACCCGACCTTCCATTCACAAGCACCTTGGTGCTGGTCGTAGACAGAATAAAGAGATCCAGTTGGTCCAACGACGCGAGAACCCAATGTGTTGCAACACCTCGAGCAAAAACAGCCATGCAACAGAGTCAAAAGCCTTTGCTATGTCCACCTTAATCAACACAGACGGGAATTGTTTGGAGTGGAGCCATCGACAGGCCAGCTGAACTGCCCGAAAGTTGTCATTGATTGCTCTGCCTCTGATAAAAACACTTTGATTCAGAGCCACCATCTCCATGAGCCTGGGAGCCAGCCGCCTGGCCAAGCACTTAGCGAATAATTTGCTGAAGCTATGCATCAGGCTAATTGGTCTGTAATCTTTGAGATGACTAGGCGAACATTCTTCCTTAGCAGGATCATGAGAGCATCGTTGAGTAAGTGGAAGCTCCTGCCATCAAGAGACCACGGTGCGTTGAAGGCATTCATAATATCAAACTTGATGATGTCCCAAGGCATCCCTGTAGAACAAACCGTTGAAGACATCCGGCCCAGGAGCTCGGCCCACTGACAGGTCCTTGACTGATGCCCACACTTCATCCTCAGTGAAATAACCATCGAGGTCTGACAGGCTGAGCTAGGCAGGAGGTCCTCCAGATTGATGCAGCGTTGCCGTTGGAAAGGTGTACCAAGAAGACCATTGTAGTAATCGAAGATCAGATCAGACTTGGCTTGGTTAGTGGAGAACTAGACACCCTCATGCTCAATCGGGGGGGGGTGGGGGGGTTGTAGTTTTCCCGGTTCCGGTGGCACGCTTGAAGATGGAAGAATTTCGTATTTGCGTCACCATCAGCAAGGAAACGTATCCTGGATCGTTGCCGGGCGATGGTCCAAGTCAGTGAAGCAAGGCCTAGGCAAAGGAGCACCGTGGATGTCCGCCTCGGAGAGAAGGAGCCCAACAACATCCTCCCCCGGGCCTTCGAGAAGTGCACAACAGGCCTTGGTGATGAGGGGTCGGGAATGCAAACATCGATCCCAGGGGGTCCATGGTCTGCCGACCCTAGCAACTCTGGATACACAACATCTGAATCCACAGGCCCAAGCAAGGTGGCCTGAGCCCGGCCCAACATTCCAAGGCCGCATTCCAAGTCAAGGTTAAACCCAACCACGTCGTCCAGAGGAACACATAGCGGTGCAAGTCCCCCGGATGGGTCACAGTCGACTGCATGGGGGGTGTGGGTGCAACAGGCTTTACCAGCTTTCGACGAAGAGCAGAGACTGGCCTCGACAACCATTGTATCTGCCTCCCAATGGCACACAACAGAGAGTGAGCAGGCTGGCTAGGGTGCAAAGTCAAACCCTACTGGCCCGCCGTGACACGCGTCGGAATAGAAGCAGAGATCTTGCCATAGGATCCGCGGCAAAACCGATGAGCGCGACACCCGTGACGTCGTGGGTCCAAGCGACAGGACAGACGATTGTCCCCACTAGAACAGCTGAAGTGACCCAACGAGCCCGGAAAGTGGGACCAGACCCACCCCTGAGGCGAGGATCGCCGGCACCCCTGAGCCACGAAGAACGCGACTTGGATGCCCCGCCACCGCCGTCGTAGAACCCCGACCAAAACCCATTGTAGTTGTTGTCCCCACTGTCCCCATCATCATTGTCCACGTTGTAGTCATTGACGGAGGAAGGCGGTGGAGTATGCCTGTCCTGGAACTTAATGAGCCGCACACGGACAAGGTACCTCAACGCCGGCACCTCCGCCCGGATGATCTCCTCGGGCCGGAGAAACAGTGGCGGACCGCCGTCCTGCACCTCCTCAGGTTCTAGGACCACCAAAATCTTCTCATCATGAATGAGGTCCGGGTGCACACACCAGGCAGCGATGAAGAGCTCCCGCTCGTCCGCCAGATCATGAACCACATCAGGGGTAGGGATCTTTACCTGGGCACAGGATGATCCGAGAATGGCCTGAGCAGTTTCCACTGAACGGGCATGGGCGGGGATACCCCGCATCCCCACCAGAACCTTGAACCTGAAGGAGCCCACTGATGCCATGGATAGGCGACTGCATCGCCGCCACCAGAGGGAGAAGGGTAGGGCCGCTGGCTGCGGCGTGCCCAACACCAATTCCTAGTCTTCACGGCGCGAGAAACGGAGGATGAAGTTGTCCGGCAGTAACGACTGATCGCCACTAGATCGCCAGAGATGCCAAAGAACTCGACAAGGTGAGCCTGAACCATGTCAGGGGAGACATCAGGCCTCGTACCAACAACCAGATGAAGCTCCATGTTTGGTTTTGGATAATTAATGACAACCTAGGACTAACCATTGTGCTAAGTGGTTGAATTAGACAAGGTGGTCCGACCCAAGTAATGGAGCTAGATGATGCATCATGGCGGATGGAGATGATCCAAAATATTGATCAAGTGCTCATGCTTGGAATGGAAATGGAGAAAAATAAATTCTATGAGCTCAAGGCAAAGGTATAAAATAGAATATTTATTTTGCCGGTCAAGACGCAATAGAGTGCGTGATTGGTTTTTGGATAGATAACCGTACTATAAAGAGGGGAATTCTTTAATTGAAATGGTTATCTAGTGCCACTAAATGTGAGTCTCATTTGCATATGCATTGCGCTTAGTGACGTGGTGAGATTATACCCTAAAAATTTATTTGTGATAAGCTGACTCAAGTGCCCAGTTAATTTTGGAATATCTTGTTGGAGTTAGGACTGAAAAGGGTTGGAAATAAAAAGGAAAAACAGAGAGAACATGTGTGCATGTGTTGCTGCTACTGCTTGCGTGCATATGTGTGTGTGGCTGCATGCATAGAAAAATGGAGAGAGTTTCCCACGCAGGGGTGCTGCCCTCTTTATCTCTTTGCATGCAAGTTTGTTGACTTTGTGTGTGAAAGAGAAATGGGACAAGTGAGCATGCAGCATGGTGTGAACATGGAAGTGGTTTCAGTTGACAAAATGGAAAAGGAAGTAGCACATGCGAGAGGGTGCTGCTGCGTTGCCGACCGTTGCTGCAGCTGCTGCCACTACAGCTTCCAGGAAACTTCGCGTGTGCACTGGTCCGTTTTGGTCTTGTGACCGTTGGGCAGCGCATGTGGGTTAAGTCCAGCACCCTCCCCTTGCTTCCCGGGCACCTCTCACTCTCTGCTCACTCTCGCAAAAACAGAAACAGAGAAGAAAAGCTCTCATCTCCTCCCCTCTCTCATGCCTTTGATTTGAGCCAAAATCAAGTGAGAGAGCAAGCTCATGAGATCCATTTGAGAGCTCCAAGAGGATCCCCTCCCTCTCCTCTCCTTCTCCAAGCTTGGTGCTTATTCTTGAAAGGATTGAGGAAAACCCTAGGGCATTTCGATTTGGGGAAAAACCTAGTGTTCATGAATTTGTGATTCATTTTTGTGGCACTAGGTGGTTGTCACACCCAATTTCAAGGAAGAAATAGGATGCATAACATTATGTGTGCCCAGGAATAAACCACACATAAGTTCACAAATTTCAGAGTACCATCACAGAGTTTAATACATATCGAACATATATCCATTACAAGAATAAATAAAACAAGTAAGATAAACTAGCTCTTGTGGCTCCATTCCACAGGGAAAGGTCAACTGGTTGACCAAGCCTAGAAGTCTTCGGAAAACTCCTCATAGCCTCCTGCTTCTGTTACCCATCCGGGATTTTTATCCAAAATAGAAAAGGAAACAAGCGTGAGTACACTCGTACTCAGCAGTATAACATGGGTTATGAAGCTCAAAAGGCTGACACTGGCTTACTGCATTTAGCACTTTTAGTTGGTCAAAGTTTTATTAGCAAGCATCATCAAGTTATGCTTAAGCCCCAAATGATCCCACTTATACCACTGCCAAAGTTTAAAGAATCATAGCCATCATCATAAAAGGGGTGACAACAGGAACATAAGTGTTGGTCAAGTTAATTAATTAATCCGTCGGTTTTCCGGGCCGCTCGTGACCGTGAGCACGGCTGATATATCAGTTTTAACACTCTGCAGAGGTTGTGCAACTTTACCCGTGAGTCGTGATGCCCCGATTGCCCGGGTTAATTACTCCCATAACACTGCCAAGGTGAGTGGGCGGGGTTCACTATGAAACCTTTCATAGTATCTCGTCTAACAAGATTAGGGCCGCTAGGATTGGCAAGGGGCGATAGAGCTCCCCTTCCGAGTAGCATAACGACCCGCAGCCTACGCTCAAACTCGGACAGAGGCCGCACTATAACCAGCTCGGCAAGAGCCTAATGCGCCCTTTCGGGTAACCGCTAACGAGCTAGAAAAGAGCCTACTACTAAGTTAAAGCCATAGCCATGTAGCTCCCACGGAAGCACTGTCAATCCCAGCTTTTGCCAACAGTGAGTTATTAAAAGAGTTATATTCCAATTGCCATAACAAGATCACCAATTCAATCATAGCATTCTAACCTTTGGCAGGGATCAAGTATTCATTTATGTAAAGCACTAGCCATCTATCCATATGCATAACCCATAGGAATCAAGGTAAAGGGTTTCAAGTCTAGGGAATTAAACTACGGGTATCAAATTAACACATGCACATGAAATGATGATTATAGTGAATAGGATAACAAGGAAAGTCCCATGCTATACTTGCCTTGGTTCTCAAAGTCCTGCTGGTCAAAACACTCTTGATCAAAGAACTCTTGATCACCAACAAACTCTTCACTGCCTGAACTTGATCAAGACATTGCAACAACACGCATTCCAATTGCATACATACAAAGCAAACACAACTAATATTAGAACAGTACACCAATAACAATAAACAGAGTTAAAAAGTTTATAAAAAGATACTACGCATTGCTACGATCATTTCAACACGAATTTCACGAAAATCGGATTTAAAACGCAAAAGATATGAATTTAACTGGTTCTCTAGGAGCATTTTTAGTATTTGAATTATCATGGAAATTAAATAATTCAAACATGAGCAACAGATGTTTTAACATGTAGAGAATTTCATTACGAACCTAACGCAACTTGAATCGTCCAAATCGGAGTTAAAAAGAAGACTTTATAAACAAATTAATGCAGTGGCAAAACTGTAAATAGGAAGTTTCCATTTTTAGATTAAACCGAGAAGGAATACGTTTTCTGAACCGAGAAGACGTAAACCCGGAAATGCGCCAGCGCTGCGACGCGGGGTCGATAGAGCTGCCACGCGGCGGCCCGGGACTGGGCGGGTCCACGGACACAGCCGTGCACCGCGCCAGTGCTGCGGTCCACCGGTCCACCGTGGACCGGGGCTCATACCCCTTCGGGGTTCTAATCCTGACCGCATAGAAACGATCCAACGGCGCAGGGCAGATCCAAGGGAGAGAGAGGGGGTTCGGCGGCCGGAGCAGAGGTCGGGCGCGGCGGCGCCATAGCTACAGAGCGCCGGGCTCGCCGGAATTCCACCGGAAAGGCTTGTCCGGCGTCCATTTCGACTGCCGATCACAAGGGAAGAAAGAGGGGGACGAGGCGAAGCTCATGGCGTACTCGGTTGGACGCGGGAAGACAGACAGAGGCGGTGCCATGGTTCCCGGCGGCTCTGGCACGCCGGCGAACGCGGGGAGGACTTTCCCGACTGCCGCGGCTCCAACCAACTACACCGAAACGATCTACAGACTCGTGCGAGTGTAACAGAGAGTGCGGTTGAGGCTGTGTGTCACCGGAACAGAGCCGTCTGAGGCGGCGCCATGACCAAACTCAAACTGTGTACGCGGCCGAGACAGTACGGTGCTCTAGAAACCAAATTGAAGGCATGGGGAGTAGCGGGGTGTCAGTGCGATGCTAAAGAAGTGCTCGAACGCGACTGAAAAGCGGCCGGTGTGTGCTGCTCGCGGTGGCGCCATGGCCGGCGGCACGGTTCGCATGCGGCCAGTGCCACAAAGGGCACAATTCGCCGAATTAACAGCTCGGGGAGGGAGAAGAAGTGAAGGCGAAACTCACCGCGACTTCAAATAGGACGGAGATGGCTTGGGATGGCTTGACGGCGAAGAGCGGCGGTCGGCGTCGCGACGGCGTTCCGAGGGCTCCCCTTCCACGGCGCGTGTTCTGTGCCCACCGAAGAGATGCAGAGAGAGGGATTAGGCTACGGAGATACGCGGGGCGCTCGCGGTTACGAAACAGGTCTTACCGCGACGAATTGCGGCCTCCGGTGCGGTGTTTTGGAGACAACAGCGGCGGCGGCGGCGAGGAGATGGCAGATGGGAAAGGGGGAGAGCAGGGCGCGGTATTCGGCTTTAAAGCGCAGAGCAGAGGCGCGGGACGTGCGGTGCCGTTGCGGCATCGTGGGCGAGATGCGAGGGTGGGTGCGGGCGTGCAGGCGGTTGCCGTCCGCGGCGCGCTCGTGCGTGAACTCGGCCGGACGGAGCGGAGGTGGGAGGTTGGGGACAGCCCTGACGCGTGGGCCCGGTCGGTCAGAGAGAGAAAAGGGGAAGAAGAGGGAACGGGCGGTGCCGACAGAGGGGTCCCACCCGGCAGAGAGAGAAAGAGAGAGCAGAGACAGGGAGTCGGCGCCGACATGTGGCCCCTGGCTGTCAGCGACAGGAAGAGAGAGGGAAGGGAGAGGTGGCCGGTTGGGCCGGCCTTTGCTGGGCCGTGTGGAAAAAAAGAGAGAGGGGGAAAGGAAACGGGCCGTGGCCGCTAGCTGGGCTGGGTTTGAGGCCGAACAGAAAGAGAGAGAGAGAGATCAACCCATTTCCTTTTTCTTTTTATTTTCTCTTTTCCAAACTCATTTCAAAAACAAATTTGAAACCATTTGAATCTTGAGCTTTGTAAATTCAAACAAGCAAAGAAAATATGCAACTGCATGAATGCATCAACAAGTTTCTAAACTAGAATAAGTTTTATTTGCAAGAATTTTAATAATCCACTAAATGAAATGCTCACACAATTCCAAAATTAAGTCATTTTCTATTATTTGAAATTCAAATCAAACTTTGGGTGTTACAGTGGTGATTGCAATTCTGGTATTCTTATTACTCTTGGTGATTGCCGTCACCTAGACGGTTGGAGATCAATTGATTGGTGAGGGGATTTGGTGATTGTGTCCGCCCCCAATCAAGGTGAATTTGTGAGGGGTTGTTGTGGTTCCCCGGCGGAGTGCTAAATTCCAACTCTAGTAGATTGCTCGTGTCATTGAGTTACCGCACTTGTGTGTGGGTTTGTTGCGGTGCCTTGCGGGGCTTGTCTTGAGGGCCTTCTACCGAGGAACCACCAAAGTGTTGGTCGACACAACGGGGGTTAGCTTACCGGCAAACAAGTGAACCTTGGAGAAAAATCATTGGTGTCATCTCTTGTCTTCCGGTGAATTGAATTGATTGATATATATTGTTGGAATTAATTATTTGGTGATTGGCTCTCTACTCTCCAACGACGGTATAAAAATCACCTCTCTTCCTTACATTTATTTGTTCTCATCTTGCTTAGTAGTAATTATATCTAGTTGAGTAGAAGTTGCTTGTGTAGTTTTGATTAGAGTATCCTTTTGCTCACTAGTGGTATTTTAGAGACCTAGCAAATTGAGTGACATAGAGACTATATTTATTAGATTTGCAATAGGTGGCTTGCCTAACAAGTAGAGCTAGAGCAAACCGCATTTATCGCCATTTGTGTTACTAATATTTGCTCTAGTGATCTTGAAGATTTTAAATTAGGCTATTCACCCCCCCTTCTAGCCATATTAGGACCTTTCACCAGAGCGACCAACGCTAGGGAGAGCTCCTCTTCCGCCGCCTGAAGGGCCGACGAGAGCGGAACCACGACCATCTCAAGTAGGCGAGATCGAGCGCGTGTGGCAGGGGAGGAAGGCGGCACATAGGATGGCCGTTGCGTCCCGACAAAGACAAGGGCGTCATCACCTGGCTCCATGGATCCAGCGACGAGGTTCTGCAGGTCCCAAATGGGAGCAGAAGCAGCGACCAGGTGGCCGGGGTCACTAGCATCCGGGTTACGAGGTTGACCACCCTGCGGAAGGCTGGCCGGCTGCGCCGCCGGTGGCACCGAGGGCAACCGACTAGCGGGCGCAGATCCCCCGGAAATAGTGTCGGTAGTGGCCCCATGACGTAGGCGAACTGGGCTCTGATGGCGACGGCGTACCCCGGGGTCCGTTCCTGAGGCGCGACCCGGGGAACGTCCCCTCTTGCCATCGCGATGGCCAGGGGGTGCCCCCCGAGGACAGTCACGAGCACGGTGGTCGGTCATGTAGCAGGAGAGGCACCTAGAGGGGAAGGTGCAATCGACGTTCACATGGTCCTCAGCCAAGCAGTTGAAGCAGCGGCAGACGAGGTTCTGAGGAACCGGTCGAGGGTTGCGCGAGGGACCTGTCCGATGCCACATCTGGCGGCTCTGCACCGGGCGGAACCCATCACCATCAGGCGGGAGCGACATGCGCACAGGGTGGATGATGACCGACGCCAACCAACGCGCCAGAGGGGCGGGGGCACGGCGATGGGCTCCGACGGAAGCTGGGACTGATGCTTCGTCCTCGAGCCGCGGCCATGAAGATTGAGCAAACATTGCGATGGCGCCGACGTCTATGCTGCTGGCGCGGGAGCACCGGGGCCTTACCATGGCCAGGCGGGGGAGCCTCGGACTCTCCAGAAGAAGTCTCGGAGTTGGAGAGGTGCACCCGGCCCCCGACCGAAGGAAGACGGGGAGAACGGTGCAACATCTGGGTTGACACGGCTCCGCAGCATCCCCTGGCCGGCTGGCAGCGGGGAGGAAGGAGGCGCTGAGCCCGAAGCGCCGTCCATGCCCGCGACCACTGTTGGTATTTCTTATGACTATTGGATAAATCCGCAAGCGCACAGATTATACCATTGTAGCACTTCACCTAGGAGTATTCCAAGGTATCGTAATTTATATTTTCCCGAGGGAAAGTTGAGCTAGAAATGATAATTGGATAGAGATCCTAGAGAGCACCTCAACTTAGTACCAACTAGTATAGGGGGGTAAACGATATATGAGATAGGAAGGGTGATGAATGAATAAGCCAAGGTAAAAGATAACTTAGAGATAACTAGATAGTATAGCTAGGTGGGAGGACAATGAGAGAGTATAGGGACTCCTATGTAATTCTCTCTACTTCAATATACTTAGACAATTAACTAGCCTAAACACTATAGTTTGTCTCCTCAATACAAGTATGCTAGGCAAGGGGATAGATCAGTAGGAGGAGAAAACTCCTACCGGACCGCGCCCTCTGTTTACGGGGGCCTTACCTTTTAAGAACTTGCCTAAGAACATGTGGTGGAATACAAACACTAGACAAGGATGTCACTCTCTTGCTAGCTACCACAAAGAATCCGTGCAACAAGCGGTAACCAAGGATAAGGTTATGTATAAGCACCACGCTTACACACAACTTACTACTTTGATTGTGATCTATAATCAAAGAACCCTATGATAGGCAATGATCGCATACGAGAAAGGCCACAAGGATCACAAACTATTGATGTAAAGGCTATTAAAGAGTTATAGGATATAACAAGACTAACTAGTATAGTAATGCTCAAAGTAAGGACGAAGTAATGTAGAGGAAAAGTAATATATTGAATAAGATAAAGTCTTACAAAGAAGGAAAGATACAAGAGCTATACCAGACTTTCCAGAAGATGACTCCGGAAATCCCGAGCACAGCTTGACTCAACTCTAACTCCCACTCTATACTAACTACTAGAACAATCTAAGGAATAGAGCTTTTAGGCTTCTTCACCATCTATGAAGAGGAGGGTATGAGCCTCTATTTATAGTGGGAGGTGGAGTAGGGGCTACTCCATCACCACGTCATTGATCTAAGAGACTTCAATCCTCCACCCTTGGATCCAACCGCCTCTAAACCGACTTAGAGTGGATGGTTCTGATCTTCAACATGTGCTAAATGAGTGTGGCGGTTAATAGGAGCTACATTGACCTAGGGGGAGGTCGGCCGACCCCCTATGGCCTGTGGGCCCTGCCTTCATCTTCTAGAACCAGTCCCACTCGTCAGGGACCAAGTGAGGGGATAGTGGGCCATGTGGGAGGTCGGTCGACCCCCCTTGGGGTCTCTAGCCCACCTTGTCCTTCTAGATGCTGGCCCCACTTATCATGTGGCTGGTTGGTTCTTCTGAGTTGTTGGTCATGTTGATCTTATTGATGTGGGCCCATGGATCCATGTGAGTTGCTTGGGAGCCGTTGGGAGAAAGCACAGAGTGATCCAAGGGTTGATAATCACTCTGGGGTGCTTCTCCTGGATCATGGATAGAGGGGATTGCTAGTGGGCCCTATAGGAGGTCGGCCGACCCCTATGTGGGTCCCACTGGCTCTCCTTTGTTCCATTTCTATAATCCTACAATCAAATACTCATGGACATGTGGAACTTATTATTTTATAAAGAATGCTCATGATGTGATTGTTTTATCCTCGATCCTGAGGATGTTGGCAGATTTTTAGTTATGTAAAAGTGTATCATTCTTGGTGCCAACAACCACACCGGCCTAGGAGCGGGTAGAGGAGGAGCCCCGCTCCATGGAAAACGACTAGGGCGGCGTGAAGCTGTTTAAGGGGTTATGGTGGGTGTCACGGCCGAAGTGTCCGGCTACGATGGAGGCGGTGGACGCCGGGGCCGGGGTGGCCACCGGCGGAGCTAGGCGTGAGAGCTTTTAGGACAACAATAACACATAATTGAGCCTATTTGCCTGTACATGTATTCAAAATAGTTGTATTTTTTCTTTTTCAAATACAAACTTGTATATGCACTATATGTATATTTTTTTGTTAGAAGATTTGGGTATTCAACTGAATACCTTTGAATAAAGGTAGGCCTGCCACTGCGAGTGTATATGATATATCACTGCTGGTTTTTATTTTAACCGATAGTGATATAATTTTTACAATTTGCATTTTTAATAATTGTTTTGCGGTAATAATCAAACCATTTGATATCAATGTGAAGGTGGTTGTGGGCCAGAAACAATACAAAAACCATCAACATTTATATTGCAAAATTTCAATGAAGTGACGATCTTATTATACAATAGTTCAATGATTCAGTACTATCAATTCGGTGAAGTGTAGGTCACCGATCTTGTAACCAAATATCTCATCGAGGAAGAACATCGTATTAAATAGTGCACTCTCCGTTGCTTCACAACTACGAGTACATGGTGTACTAACAATGATTAATGGTGCTCGAGTAGTTGGTTGGTCTCCCTTCTTAGTCGCAACCAACTTGTCCTAAAATCCTTCAATAGTTAGTGTTGGCTCTTCATCAACATATTTCTAGTCATAACCCAATCTATCCATTGCCTAACAAGTAGAGTTAGAGCAAACCGCATTTATCACCATTTGTGTTACTAATATTTTCTCTAGTGATCTTGAAGATTTTAAATTAGGCTATTCACCCCCCTCTAGCCATATTAGGACCTTTCAAGTGGTATCAAAGCTTTGGTCACCAATTAATTGAGGTTTAACAACCTTCAGTGTTAAATTATGGCTCAAGTTGTGTTCAACCATGTTGGGGGGAAACCACCTTTCTTTGATGGCACTAGTTCTTTTGATTATTGGAAGAGAAAGATGAGGATGTACCTTGGTTCTATACATGAGAGAGTATGGGATGTGACCGATCATGATTATGCTATTCTTGATCCTACCAACCTCACAAATGAAGAGAAGTCCAACAAGCAATGCAATGTCATGGCCATCAACACTATCTACAATGGCATTGACTCCAAAGTATTTGAGGGAATCAAAAATCTTGAGCTTGCTAGTGAAGTGTGGACTAGGCTATGTGAAACATATGAGGGCACAAAAGTTGTCAAGAGTGCCAAAATGTATGCTCTCAAAAGTGAGCTAAATAACTTCAAGATGAAGGAAGGTGAAACAATCCCGGAGATGTTTCATAGGTTGCAAGTGATTGTCAATGATCTCAAGAGCCTAGGCATGAAGACCGAAGATAAGGACTTTAGTCATAAGTTCTTGATGTGCTTGCCAAGAAAATTCAAGACCTTGAGATCCATCCTATTTAGAGGGGCATTGGATGATATGTCTCCAAATGATGTGCTTGGTGAAGTATTGACCGAAGATCAATATAATAGTGATGGAGAAGTTGAGAAGAAAGAGGAAAACAAGAAGAAGAGTGTGGCATTCAAAGCCACCACATCTACCTCCAAGAACAAGGGCAAGACAAAAGCACAAGAAGAGAGTGACAATGAGGAAGACATGGAAATGGATAGTGATGATGAAGCTCTTGCTCTTGTTGTCAAGAAATTAGGCAAGATGTTCATGAAGAAGAGAGACTATAGCTCAAGAAAAAGAAGAGACAACTTCAAGTACAAGGAGCAACCAAGGCTATGCTTTGAATGTGATAGTCCGGATCATGTTGTTGCGGATTGTCCACATAAGAAGAAAGAAAATGAGAAGAAGAACAACAACTATAAGAATAAGAAGGGCAAGAAAGAGAACAAGATGACCTTCAAGAAAGGCAAGAATGATGCTTATGTGGTCACTTGGGATAGTGATGCCTCCTCCGATGAAGAAAATAATGATGAGAGGAAGGCAACCAAGAAGGCATTTGCTTCTATTGCTATCAACCGCAAGCCTTCACTATTTGATTCATCCCCTTCATGATTCATGGCAAAAGACAGAAAGGTACAAAATCATGATGACGATAGTGATAGCGAAGTTGAATGTCAAAATGATAGTGATAGTGATAGTGATGATGATGAACCAACTAAATCTCAACTTTATGATATAATAGAACAAACCAAAGACAGCTATATCAAAGAGCAAGAAGTGTAAGGAGTTGCTTAAGAGGGTACAAGCTCTTGAAAAATCCCTTAGTGAGCTTAATGCCTCTCATGAGTGTCTAGTGGAAGACCATGAGGAACTTGGCAAGGCTCATTCTAAGCTTGAAAAGGCTCACTCCTTGCTACTTGATGAACATGATAATAAAAAGGTTGTTGTATCATGTGATGTTGGTTTAACTTGTGATATAATTGATGAATCTTTTTATCAACCCATCATTGTGCAAAATACTAACCCTTCTTGCAGCTCTTCATCCACCACTACCCACTATATCTCTACTAATAGTGATGGTTTCACTTATGATTCCTCACTAATGGTTGAGAATGAGACTCTCAAGAGAGAGGTGGATGAGCTCACTCATGCCTTAGGCAAGGCCTATGGTGGTGAGGCCCGCTTGCTAAAATGCTTGGGTAGCCAAAGGTTTTCTCTCAACAAAGAGGGATTCGGCTATACTCCCAAGAAAGGCAAGGTGGCCTTTGCTACTCCAAAGCCTAGCTTTGTGAAGAGCAACGGTCGGTTTTGCAATAGATGCAAGCAAGTGGGGCACCTAGAGCATAATTGTAATAAAATGGACAAAAGCAAGAAACTTATTAATGATATACCATTTGATTCTTGCTATTTGCTTACCAAGGGTGAGAAAGGTATTGAAGCTAAGTTTGTTGGTACACCAATTGTGGGTCCAAAGAAGGCTATTTGGGTACCAAAGAGCTTAGTCACTAACCTCCAAGGACCCAAGCAAGTATGGGTACCTAAACAACGTTGATTTGTTTGTAGGTCAACTATAAAGCCGGAGGAAGGCATTGGGTTCTTGATAGTGGGTGCACTCAACACATGACCGGTGATTCAAGAATGTTTGATTCATTCAAGAATTCTTATGAGGGTTATGATTCTATCACTTTTGGTGACAATGGCAAAGGCAAGGTCAAAGGGCTTGGTAAGATTGCAATATCCAATGACATAATCATATCCAATGTGTTGCTAGTAGAGAGCTTGAACTTCAATTTGTTATAGGTTGCTCAAATATGTGATCTTGGTTTCAAATGCATATTTGGTGTGGATGATGTTGAGATTGTCAGTGTAGATGGTTCTAACTTGATATTCAAAGGATTTAGATATGAGAACCTCTACCTAGTTGATTTTGGTGCTAGTGAAACTCAATTGTCAACTTGTTTGATATCAAAATCTAGCATGGGTTGGTTATGGCATAGAAGACTTGGTCATGTTGGAATGAAACAATTAAACAAACTAGTGAAGCATGATCTAGTTAGAGGCTTGAAAGATGTTGAATTTGAAAAAGATAAGCTATGTAGTGCATGTCAAGCCAGAAAGCAAGTTGGTAACACACATCCTAAGAAGAGCACTATGAGCACTAGCAAGGCATTTGATTTGTTGCATATGGATTTATTTGGGCGAACTACATATTCTAGTATTGGTGGAGAAAAATATGGATTTGTCATAGTTGATGATTTCACTAGATACACTTGGGTATTCTTTATTGTTGACAAGAGTGAAGTTCATGCTACATTCAAAACCTTTGTCAAGAGATGTCAAAATGAGTTTGAAACTAGAATCAAGAAAGTAAGAAGTGATAATGGTAGTGAATTCAAGAATACAATAATTGAAGAGCTTTGTGATGACTATGGCATTAGACATCAATTCTCGGCCAAGTACACTCCACAATAAAATGGCCTAGTCGAGAGGAAGAATAGGACACTTATTGACATGGCAAGATCTATGCTTAGTGAGTACAATGTGAGTCAAAAGTTTTGGGCCGAAGCTATCAACACGGCTTGCTTTTATATCAATCGACTCTATTGTCATCCTTTGATGGAGAAGACCCCATATGAGCTATTGAATGGAAGAAAACATAATATTGCATATTTTAGAGTATTTGGATGCAAATTCTATATATTGAGAAAGGGAACTAGATTGGGGAAGTTTGATAAGAAATGTGATGAAGGCTTTCTAGTTGGTTACTCCACCACTAGCAAGGCATATAGAGTGTGGAACACTAATAATGGCACACTTGAGGAAGTCCATGATGTGGAATTTGATGAAACCAATGGGTCTCAAGATGAAGAAGAAAATCTAGATGATGTGAGAGGCTCTCAATTGGTGGATGCTATGAAAAATATGGACATTGGTGATATTAGGCCAAAGCAAGTGATTGACATTCAAGATGATAAAGATCAAGTGCTCTCCTCTCCAATGAAGCAAGTTAGTAGCTCTCAAGTGCAAGATCAAAGTGTTAGTTCATCTCATGAAGATAAATCAAATGACCAACCTAGCTCAAGCAATCAAGTTCAAGTGCTCCAACCAACTCATATTGCAAGAGATCACCCTATTGATCATATTATTGGTGACATTAGTAGTGGTGTGCAAACAAGATCAAGATTGGCTAACTTTTGTGAGCATTTCTCTTTTGTCTCATCCATTGAACCAACCAAGATAGATGAAGCCTTAAAGGATGGGGAATGGGTAAATGCTATGCATGAAGAGCTCAATAATTTCACTAGAAATGAAGTTTGGGAATTGGTAGAAAGGCCAAATGACCAGAATGTGATTGGAACAAAATGGGTGTTTAGAAACAAGCAAGATCAAGATGGCATTGTGGTGAGAAACAAAGCAAGACTAGTTTCTCAAGGTTACTCTCAAATAGAAGGTCTTGACTTTGGTGAAACTTATGCACCGGTTGCTAGATTGGAGGCAATTAGAATCTTATTAGCCTATGCTTGTGCCCACAACATAAAGCTATATCAAATGGATGTGAAGAGTGCATTTCTAAATGGCTACATCAATGAGCTAGTGTATGTTGAACAACGTCTCGGTTTTGAAGATGACAAGAAGCCCAACCATGTGTACAAGTTGAAGAAGGCATTATATGGCTTGAAGCAAGCACCTAGAGCATGGTATGAGAGGTTAATGGATTTCTTACTCTCAAAGGGGTTCAAAATGGGCAAGGTTGATACTACTCTTTTCACTAAGAAGATTGACAATGACTCTTTTGTGTTGCAAATATATGTTGATGATATCATTTTTGGGTCAACAAATCAAGCCTATTGTGAAGAATTTGGAGAAATAATGGCAAAAGAATTTGAGATGTCCATGATTGGTGAACTTAGCTATTTTCTTGGTCTCCAAATCAAACAATTGAAGAATGGCACTTTTGTGAGCCAAGGATAGTATATAAGGGACATATTTAAGAAGTTTGGAATGCAAGATGCAAAGCCAATTTCTACTCCCATGGGCGCCAATGGAAATCTTGATAGTGATACAAGTGGCAATATGGTGGATCAAAAGTTATATCGGTCTATGATTGGAAGCCTACTCTATGTGACCGCATCAAGGCCGGATGTCATGTTTAGTATATGCATGTGTGCAAGATATCAATCCTCACCAAGAGAGAGTCATCTCACGACAACTAAAAGAATATTGAGGTATTTAAAGCATACAAAAGATGTTGGACTATGGCATCCCAAGGGGTAAAACTTTGAGTTGATTGATTATTCAGACTCCGATTATGGGGGATGCAAGATAGATAGAAAGAGCACTAGTGGCACATGTCAATTACTTGGAAGATCACTTGTGTCATGGTCATCTAAGAAGCAAAATAGTGTGGCACTCTCTACCGTCGAGGCCGAATATGTAAGTGCCGGTAGTTGTTGTGCTCAATTACTATGGATGAAATTAACCTTGAAGGATTTTGGCTTCAACTTCAAGAAAGTGCCTTTGCTATGTGATAATGAAAGTGCAATCAAGATGGCAAACAACCCGGTTCAACATACAAGGACAAAGCACATTGACATTAGGCATCATTTCATAAGAGATCATCAACAAAAGGGTGACATTTTTATTAAGAGTGTAGGAACCGATGATCAACTTGCCGATATATTCATCAAGCCACTTGATGAGAATAGATTTTGCAAGCTCAAAAATGAATTGAATATTCTTGATTTCTCAAACATGAGTTGAATGCACCCCATATATATATGACATGCCTCTCCTTCGACAAAGCCAAGGTATCATTGTTTGACATACCATTCATGCTTTGCTAAGGAATTGTTTAGTGCATATAGACATACAAGTGGCACTTTGGAGCATTCATGATAAATTAAATGAATTTGATGTATATATGGCACCACTATTGTTTCTATGTTTGTTTTGACCTAGTGGTGGCATATGACATGTTTGTGGGCTTGCAATCCTAGTGTTGAATCTAGAAAATTTGCTATAAGTGTTTAATTCAACATAGGCAAGATAGCCCTTTCATGAGGTGTGAAGAACCTTGTCTTTGGTTCAAACCGAATTAAATATCTTTGGCAAGTGTTCTAGGTTGAATCAAATTTGTAAAATTTGATCCTAATTCATCCCATCAAAAGAACTAATACAACTCACTCTCCACAACTTGACCATACCTTTTTAAAAATAGATGACAAAGGGGAGAGATAAGTCACAAAGATAATGTTGGGGAGAGATATGAGAAAGGAAAGGGATGAATAAAATTTTGAAGCACACAAATAGGGGGAGCAAGCTCATAAACTGTCACACCCAGTTTTAAGAACAAAACCAGATATACACCATATGTGAGCCCAGGAAGTCAATTCTCACATATAGCCACAGAAGAAGGTAATATCAAAAGTCAATACTTAAATACATAACATATAAGGTCAAAGAAATAACCTTAAGAGAGCAAACAGCAGAAAGACACTCCGATCTCCAGGTGAAGACTCCACTCCACAGGGACCAACTGACTGGTTGATCACAAGCCTAACTGCTCAAGACTCTCGCAATTTGGTACCCATCCAGGATTTTTATCCAAATATTGAAAAGAATAAACAAGCGTAAGTAATTTCGTACTCAACAAGTATACATGGGGTTCATGAGGCTCAAAAAGGTATGACACTGGTTTAACTGCATAAGCTTTTAAGTTATCTCAATTTTAGCATAGGATAGCATCAATATAATCAAATAGCCCAATAACCATATGATCAAGTGAACATGTTGTAATGCTTATATGAACAAGTAACAATAATAAATAACAAATAACAACTGATGAGCCATGACATAAGGACATCACACAGTAAGGAGCCCAAGCCACTCTTGACCGCGAGCACGGCTATTATAACAGTTTTACACTCTGTAGAGGTCGTACATCTTTACCCACAAGTCGTGATCCCCATATGCCATCACCTCTACCAAGGAAGTGGAGCAGGGTACAGTACGAGACCGTTCACAGGTTCCACTGGTAGGTAACAACCCGCTATACATTTCCTCAATGGTTAGTGCTACCCCTCTTACGAGGGCACTAAGGTGAGCCCCTCTTGCGCCCTTTCGGGTAAGTTGCCACAAACCAGTAGAATTCTAATACTGAGTCAAGCCAGAGCCATATAGCTTGTGGTTGCACTATAAGTCCTGGGGTAATCTACTTATAGAAATATCCCTATGAGTAAGAACACAGGTTGAGGTGCCTGTTGTTCCACCTATAGTCCACGTTGCTAAAAAGTCATCTTTTATTGTCATTGCATATATCATTAATCAAGTTTACATGATCATAGTCATTTGCTTGTCACTAGCATCATACTACCGAAATGCATACATTCCCAGGGTGACAAGGTATAAGGTACAATACTAGGATAACCTTATAGGGTAACAAGGAAACTCATGCATATGATTAATGAGTGATTATAGTGAATAGGACATCAAGGATATTCCCATGTAATACTTGCCTTAAACACGGATTCCTCTTCTAGTTCAAGTCTTCCAAATTCTCCAAAAATACCAACTTCTTCTCTTGATCTCCAACACAAAACTCACCGATTGGACAATAATTAATAAATCACCACACAAGCATCTGATCATACAAAGAATACAAACATGGCTAAATTAGAACAATACACCAATCAATGAAAATGATTTAAAAAGAAATCTACGCATCTCTACGACCACATAGTCGCGAAGAACACACTAATCAGAGCTACGATGATCAAGATACATCTATCGGAAGGTTTGCGTGTATAAAAGAGAACTATAGGACTTATCAATTTTAACTATATAAAAGAGTGGATAAAGTATTTCAGAAAAACTCCTTGATTAGATTAGGTCAAACTTGTATTTGGTTTTGAAAACGGCAGTAGAAACTATCGATATTTTATGTGTAAAACAAGTTGCATATTTGTTAATCAAGTTAGGGTTTCACATCATGAAAATACAGAGCTATTAACATGGTATTAAATGGCACTAATGCGAAGGTTATATCGATACGAAGCCAACGCAACTTGAACGAGATAAAACGGATCTAAAACGTAGAAGTTACGGAGAAAACAAGGTTTAGATATTAAACTTGGATTTTAAAAAGATATTAAATAAATCTATATTTTCACATTTTCAAAACATGAGTGGTTAGGGTTTCATCATGTAGATCTCATCGTTACAAATCTAACGCAAATTGAATGGATCAAAACGGAGTTGAAACGGAGATTTTATGAGCACAAAATTAAGAATTAAATAAATTTAACTCTATTTTTCAAAAAGCAAAATTTGGGGTGTTACATAAACAATTTGTTGCATTTTTTTGTGCATTAACATATGACTTTCTCATTGCATATGTACTTAAATTCCCTATTCATGTTTATGTGGTGTATGCTAGAATAAGAACTTGTATGGTGAAATAAAGTACTAGCATGCATAGGTGGTAACTAGACATAGTATATTATCATGTATTTTCATGTGAATCAAGAACCTTGCCTATAATGTTGATCTCACGGGGTTCTTGAGTTTCGATGAATGTCTAGATATCCGATTGGTATCACGCTTCAAAGGTCCATTCTTTACACCTTAGCATCATTTTGGTAAAATTACTCTCCCACAATTTGTTATTCATGCTTATGTGCAAAGCCATGCAAATCCAAACACTTGGCACATATGTAGGGGGAGCTAATTCTACCAAAATCGAATTTGTGATGAATGTCCAAATCTTATTCATGATCTAAAAAGATTGGACAAGCATGATAATTTCAAAATTTCAATTACAAATTATTCTTTGTGAGGGTTGTCATCAATTACCAAAAAGGGGGAGATTGAAGCTCCATGTTTGGTTTTGGATAATTAATGACAACCTAGGACTAACCATTGTGCTAAGTGGTTGAATTAGATAAGGTGGTCCAACCCAAGTAATGGAGCTAGATGATGCATCATGGCGGATGGAGATGGTCCAAAATATTGATCAAGTGCTCATGCTTGGAATGGAAATGGAGAAAAATAAATTCTATGAGCTCAAGGCAAACGTATAAAATAGAATATTTATTTTGCCGGTCAAGACGCAATAGAGTGCGTGATTGGTTTTTGGATAGATAACCGTACTATAAAGAGCGGAATTCTTTAATTGAAATGGTTATCTAGTGCCACTAAATGTGAGTCTCATTTGCATATGCATTGCGCTTAGTGACGTGGTGAGATTATACACTGAAAATCTATTTGTGATAAGCTGACTCAAGTGCCCAATTAATTTTGGAATATCTTGATGGAGTTAGGACCAAAAAAGGTTGGAAATAAAAAGGAATTGCTGCTGCTGCATGCGTGCATATGTGTGTGTGGCTGCATGCATAGAAAAATGGAGAGAGTTTCCCACGCAGGGGTGCTGCCCTCTTTACCTCTTTGCATGCAAGTTTGTTGACTTTGTGTGTGAAAGAGAAATGGGACAAGTGAGCATGCAGCATGGTGTGAACATGGAAGTGGTTTCAGTTGACAAAATGGAAAAGGAAGTAGCACATGCGAGAGGGTGCTGCTGCGTTGCCGACCGTTGCTGCAGCTGCTGCCACTACAGCTTCCAGGAAGCTTCGCGTGTGCACTGGTCCGTTTTGGTCTTGTGACCGTTGGGCAGCGCATGTGGGTTTAGTCCAGCTCCCTCCCCTTGCTTCCCGGGCACCTCTCACTCTCTGCTCACTCTCGCAAAAACAGAAACAGAGAAGAAAAGCTCTCATCTCCTCCCCTCTCTCATGCCTTTGATTTGAGCCAAAATCAAGTGAGAGAGCAAGCTCATGAGATCCATTTGAGAGCTCCAAGAGGATCCCCTCCCTCTCCTCTCCTTCTCCAAGCTTGGTGCTTATTCTTGAAAGGATTGAGGAAAACCCTAGGGCATTTCGATTTGGGGAAAAACCTAGTGTTCATGAATTTGTGATTCATTTTTGTGGCACTAGGTGGTGATTGCAATTCTGGTATTCTTATTACTCTTGGTGATTGTCTTCACCTAGACGGTTGGAGATCAATTGATTGGTGAGGGGATTTGGTGATTGTGTCCGCCCCCAATCAAGGTGAATTTGTGAGGGGTTGTTGTGGTTCCCCGGCGGAGTGCTAAATTCCAACGCTATTAGATTGCTCGTGTCATTGAGTTACCGCACTTGTGTGTGGGTTTGTTGCGGTGCCTTGCGGGGCTTGTCTTGAGGGCCTTCTACCGAGGAACCACCAAAGTGTTGGTCGACACAACGGGGATTAGCTTACCGGCAAGCAAGTGAACCTTGGGAGAAAAATCATTGGTGTCATCTCTTGTCTTCCGGTGAATTGAATTGATTGATATATATTGTTGGAATTAATTATTTGGTGATTGGCTCTCTACTCTCCAACGACGGTATAAAAATCACCTCTCTTCCTTACATTTATTTGTTCTCATCTTGCTTAGTAGTAATTATATCTAGTTGAGTAGAAGTTGCTTGTGTAGTTTTGATTAGAGTATCCTTTTGCTCACTAGTGGTATTTTAGAGACCTAGCAAATTGAGTGACATAGAGACTATATTTATTAGATTTGCAATAGGTGGCTTGCCTAACAAGTAGAGCTAGAGCAAACCGCATTTATCGCCATTTGTGTTACTAATATTTGCTCTAGTGATCTTGAAGATTTTAAATTAGGCTATTCACCCCCCCCTCTAGCCATATTAGGACCTTTCACCAGAGCGACCAACGCTAGGGAGAGCTCCTCTTCCGCCGCCTGAAGGGCCGACGAGAGCGGAACCACAACCATCTCAAGTAGGCGAGATCGAGCGCGTGTGGCAGGGGAGGAAGGCGGCACATAGGATGGCCGTTGCGTCCCGACAAAGACAAGGGCGTCATCACCTGGCTCCATGGATCCAGCGACGAGGTTCTGCAGGTCCCAAATGGGAGCAGAAGCAGCGACCAGGTGGCCGGGGTCACTAGCATCCGGGTTACGAGGTTGACCACCCTGCGGAAGGCTGGCCGGCTGCGCCGCCGGTGGCACCGAGGGCAACCGACTAGCGGGCGTAGATCCCCCGGAAATAGTGTCGGCAGTGGCCCCATGACGCAGGCGATCTGGGCTCTGATGGCGACGGCGTACCCCGGGGGCCGTTCCTGAGGCGCGAACCGGGGAAAGTCCCCTCTTGCCATCGCGATGGCCAGGGGGTGCCCCCCCGAGGACAGTCACGAGCAGGGTGGTCAGTCATGTAGCAGGAGAGGCAGCTGGAGGGGAAGGTGCAATCGACGTTCACATGGTCCTTAGCCAAGCAGTTGAAGCAGCGGCTGACGAGGTTCTGAGGAACCGGTCGAGGGTTGCGTGAGGGAGCCGTCCGACGCCACATCTGGCGGCTCTACACCGGGCGGAACCCGTCACCATCAGGCGGGAGCAACATGCGCACAGGGTGGATGATGACCGACGCCAACCAACGCGGCAGAGGGGGCGGGGGGGGGGCACGGTGATGGGCTCCGGCAGAAGCTAGGACTGATGCTTCGTCCCCGAGCCGCGGCCATGAAGATTGAGCGAACATTACGATGGCGCCGACGTCTATGCTGCTGGCGCGGGAGCAGCACCGGGGCGTTACCACGGCCGGGCGGGGGAGCCTCGGACTCCCCAGAATAAGTCTCGGAGTCGGAGAGGTGCACCCGGCCCCCGACCGAAGGAAGACGGGGAGAACGGTGCAACATCTGGGTTGAGACGGCTCCGCAGCGTCCCCTGGCGGGCTGGCAGTGGGGAGGAAGGAGGCGCTGAGCCCGAAGCGCCGTCCACACCCGCGACCACTGTTGGTATTTCTTATGACTATTGGATAAATCCGCAAGCGCACAGATTATACCATTGTAGCACTTCACCTAGGAGTATTCCAAGGTATCGTAATTTATATTTTCCCAAGGGAAAGCTGAGCTAGAAATGATAATTGGTTAGAGATCCTAGAGAGCATCTCAACTTAGTACCAACTAGTATAGAGGGGTAAACGATATATGTGATAGGAAGGGTGATGAATGAATAAGCCAAGGTAAAAGATAACTTAGAGATAACTAGATAGTATAGCTAGGTGGGAGGACAATGAGAGAGTATAGGGACTCCTATGTAATTCTCTCTACTTCAAAATACTTAGACAATTAACTAGTCTAAACACTATAGTTTGTCTCCTCAATACAAGTATGCTAGGCAAGGGGGTAGATCAGTAGGAGGACAAAGCTCCTACCGGACCGCGCCTTCTGTTTACGGGGGCCTTACCTTTTAAGAACTTGCCTAAGAACATGTGGTGGAATACAAACACTAGACAAGGTTGTCACTCTCTTGCTAGCTACCACAAAGAATCCGTGCAACAAGCGGTAACCAAGGATAAGGTTATGTATAAGCACCACGCTTACACACAACTTACTACTTTGACTATGATCTATAATCAAAGCACCCTATGATAGGCAATGATCGCATACGAGAAAGCCCACAAGGATCACAAACTATTGATGTAAAGGCTATTAAAGAGTTATAGGATATAACAAGACTATAACTAGTATAGTAATGCTCAAAGTAAGGACTAAGTAAAGTAGAGGAAAAGTAATATATTGAATAAGATAAAGTCTTAGAAAGAAGGAAAGATACAAGAGCTATACCAGACTTTCCAGAAGATGACTCCAGAAATCCCGAGCACAGCTTGACTCAACTCTAACTCTCACTCTATACTAACTACTAGAACAATCTAAGGAATAGAGCTTTTAGGCTTCTTCACCATCTATGAAGAGGGGGGTATGAGCCTCTATTTATAGTGGGAGGTGGAGTAGGGGCTACTCCATCACCACGTCATTGATCTAAGAGACTTCAATCCTCCACCCTTGGATCCAACCGCCTCTAAACCGACTTAGAGTGGATGGTTCTGATCTTCAACATGTGCTAAATGAGTGTGGCGGTTAATAGGAGCTGTACCGACCTAGGGGGAGGTCGGCCGACCCCCCTATGGCCTGTGAGCCCTGCCTTCATCTTCTAGAACCAGTCCCACTCATCAAGGGCCAAGTGAGGGGATAGTGGGCCATGTGGGAGGTCGGTCAACCCCCCCTTGGGGTCTCTAGCCCACCTTGTCCTTCTAGATGCTGGCCCCACTTGTCATGTGGCTGGGTTGGTTCTTCTGAGTTGTTGGTCATGTTGATCTTATTGATGTGGGCCCATGGATCCATGTGAGTTGCTTGTGAGCCGTTGGGAGAAAGCATAGAGTGATCCAAGGGTTGATAATCACTCTAAGGTGCTTCTCCTGGATCATGGCCAGAGGGGAGAGCTTGTGGGCCCTATAGGAGGTCGGCCGACCCCCTATGTGGGTCCCACTGGCTCTCCTTTGTTCCATTTCTCTAATCCTGCAAACAAATACTCATGGACATGTGAAACTTGTTATTTTATAAAGAATGCTCATGATGTGATTGTTTTATCCTCGATCCTAAGGATGTTGGCATATGTTTAGTTATGTAAAAGTGTATCATTCTTGGTGCCAACAACCACACCGGCCTAGGAGCGGGCAGAGGAGGAGCCCCGCTCCATGGAAAACGACTAGGGCGGCATGAAGCTGGTTAAGGGGTTATGGTGGGTGTCGCGGCCGAAGTGTCCGGCTACGATGGAGGCGGTGGACGCCGGGGCCGGGGTGGCCACCGGCGGAGCTAGGCGTGAGAGCTTTTAGGACAACAATAACACATAATTGAGCCTATTTGCCTGTACATGTATTCAAAATAGTTGTATTTTTTCTTTTTCAAATACAAACTTGTATATGCACTATATGTATATTTTTTTGTTAGAAGATTTGGGTATTCAACTGAATACCTTTGAATAAAGGTAGGCCTGCCACTGCAAGTGTATATGATATATCACTGCTGGTTTTTATTTTAACTGATAGTGATATAATTTTTACAATTTGCATTTTTAATAATTGTTTTGCGGTAATAATCAAACCATTTGATATCAATGTGAAGGTGGTTGTGGGCCAGAAACAATACAAAAACCATCAACATTTATATTGCAAAATTTCAATGAAGTGACAATCTTATTGTACAATAGTTCAATGATTCAGTACTATCAATTCGGTGAAGTGTAGGTCACCGATCTTGTAACCAAATATCTCATCGAGGAAGAACATCGTATTAAATAGTGCACTCTCCGTTGCTTCACAACTACGAGTACATGGTGTACTAACAACGATTAATGGTGCTCAAGTAGTTGGTTGGTCTCCCTTCTTAGTCGCAACCAACTTTTCCTAAAATCCTTCAGTAGTTAGTGTTGGCTCTTCATCAACATATTTTTAGTCATAACTCAAGCTATCCATTGCTTCGATAAGAATGGCTTCAAAACTACACCCTGCATAGGTCATGTCGTACTCCTCTACCTATAAGTATTGGTCGAAAATAGGGTTAATTATGAGAGCAATATTGACAACATACAACAACAAATCTAGGTATAAGCTATGAGTATGACTTAGACTTACCATTTGTGAGTTCTGAGCCATTCGTGCACAGAAACCCCGAAGATCATGAGACATGTTCTTATTTATAGCTTGAATCTTCACTGAGGACAGAGTAGGAAGTGTGATCCCATTTCTTGAGAGCATAGTTGCACATGCCATGACAGTATACTTAATAGCAACACCCCGTTGGGGGTCCCTTTATTCTCTCCTCTGAGATTTGTAACACATTGCGACCGCCAACGTCATCGCAGCCACGACCATGACCCATCCTAACGACAATTGAAAATGAAATACAATATTGGTATAGTGGACCATTATCTACATGATAAATCTGAACATCCACATTGTGAACCCCGAAATAAGCGAGTGTTCCTTTAAGCCAAACAATTGGATCAATCATCTACATACATATAAGATTTGTTAATTAACATGGATGATTTAGTTTCGTACATATGAAACATATATTGATTAACTTACTATGCTTGGATGATTCACCGGTACTACCGACAATACTGGATCGAAACCCATCCAAGTACAATAACCATTCCAACCAATGACTTTCGGTGGTGGAAGATTTCGACGTCCAACCATCTATATATTAAATGACATACACTAAGATTATATTTCATAGCATATATGAAATGACATATACGAGATTAAATTTCATAACGCATATTAAATAACATATACTAAGAATATATTTATCTATCTCTCTCTCTATCTCTCAGCTAGAAGAATCCCAAGTAGGCATTTAGTCGAACACATTGGTTGCATGAACATGGAGTTCACCGCGTCGAGGTTAAGGCTAGATTCCACGGTCCTTGGCGTCATGGAGGGAGGTCCTGGCAGCGGAAAGTTGTAGTTGGTCCAAACGATGCAGTTGTGCAAGGAAATTGCAATATTCGCTGGCCTAATGACGAGTAGACAACAGAGGTTGTGCCTGATGAAAATCTAACAACAGGATCTGCTGACAATCCTATGCAATTAGCGCCACCATCGCTAGCTCCGTCAATTCCATCGGCAGGAGGAGTGGGGGAGGACTCCCCCCACACACCTCAAACATCAGGAGGCTCATCAAACAACCAGATCCAGTGGGTGACTCCACCCACTAACGGTTCAGTAGACTCAGAAGGAGCACCGTTGCGTTACAAAATTCTTCCTAACTTACTTGACTCGATAGAAGAGGTTCATAACTTTGAGTACAAAGGTGTGTGCCTTGTTGCAACTAAAGAACTAGCTTCTGTAAGTGAAGCTATGAAGCTTTCTCAATGGAGGGAGGCGATGCAGGTTGAGATGCAAGCTATCGAAACCAATAGGACTTGGGAGGTTGTTGATTTGCCTGCAAAGAGTAAAGCCATAGGGCTCAAGTGGGTTTTCAAAGTTAATAAGAATCCATAAGGTAAAGTTGTCAAGCATAAGGCCAGGTTGGTGGAAAAAGGCTATGCTCAGCAACAGGGAGTTGATTTTGATGCAGTTTTTGCACCTATGGCTAGAATTGAAGTAGTGAGGGTTTTGCTAGCATTAGTGGAAGGTCCTAAGTGATGGCTAGAGGGGGGTGAATAGCCTAAAATAAAACTTATGACAACAACTTCCAAACTAGTTAGTAACATAAGAAGCGGAGCGAATGTTGCGCTAGCCTAAAGGGTGATGCAAAGCCATCCACAATTTCTATCCTAATATGTCTAGGATCACACAATTCCTATCACAATACTAGGAGCTTATTACTAGAGCTAAACAAACCTAGCACAAACTACATAAGCTAAAGCTAGAGAGAGCTAACTAGCACAATCTAATATCTCTACTAAACAAGAACACAAGTATTCAATAGACAGATAAGGGTGATCGATATACCGCTGTGTAGAGGATTGATTCAACCAATTGATACTTCGAGAAAACCAATCAATCACAATGTGGAGACAAGGTTGACACTTGATTTTTCTCCGAGGTTCACTAGCTTGCCAACTAGCTAAGTCCCCATTGCGGCAAGACACTCACTTGGAGGTTCACACGCTAATTGGCATCACACGCCAAACCCGTCATCAGGTGCCGCACAACCAACACAAGATGAGGCTATCAAAATGCCACGAGCAATCCACTAGAGTTACCTTTGCAATCTCCCTCAGGGAAGGCACAAGAACCCCTCACAATCAACTTGTAGTCGACAAAACACAATCACCAAGCTTCTCGATCTATGACCGCTGCTCCAAACCGTCCAGGTGATGGCAATCACCAAGAGTAACAGGAATACCGCAGCGAGAAACAACTCCCAAGTGCCACTAGATGAACTCACTTCATGCAATGCACTAGATTCACTTAAATCTCTCAAATGGATGATCAATCAAGTTGGAGATGAGTGGGAGTGTGTGTCACAAGCTCACAATGTGTATGCAATGTCCAAGTGTGCAATAGTCAAGAGAGAGAGCTTGAACCGGCCACACGCCCTTAAATAACCCCTCACAAGGAACTATCATTATGCACTTGGGTCTGCTGAAAAGCATAGTGTCGGACTACTTTGCGAGACCGTCGGACCATACCACCTAGTCCGACGCTTTGGTCCGACACCTCCTCTGGCTGCCATGTGTCCTCTGAAATTTGAAATCGACCGTTGGCGCGCGAAACAGAACACTGTCAGACCACTTACCATGGTCTAGAGACCTGGTCTGACGCCTTGACCAAAACTTCAACCAAGTTTATACATTAACCTCAAGGCCTTTGGACTCTGGTCCGGAGGTCCACTATCGGACTAATCACTCTAGTCCGATGCCATGTTCAAACCAACACAGAGAGTTCCAAGTCTCTGGACATTAGTCTGACGCTTAGCGTCGGACCAATACTTCTAGTCCGACGCCTTCACTGTGCTTGCTGACCACCAAGTCAACACCACTGGACCAATGAAAAATGTTCCGGAGCTTCTTTGGTCACCTGGTCCGCAACCTCCATTGAGGCGGCCAAGTGCCAGGGTCAGCCACCGGACCACTATGAGAAAGAGGCAAGAATTCCGAGCAAATCAGCCAGAAAAGCCGGCGACGGACGCTGGAAGACAGTGCGAGGGACGCTCCAGGGCAGGGCGTCGTACGCTGGCGACAGACGCTTAGGCGAGTGTCTGTCGGCCTTCCAGAGAGCCTGACAGAAGCTGAAAGACTACCGAGGAGACGGACGGTCGGAGACGGACGCTGTGAAGATCGTCCGTCGACCTACCCGAGAGCAAAACAGAACTGCACATCGCAAAAGATGCGACAGACGCTGGGCGACAGACTCTGAAGAGCGTCCGACGCCAAAACCGAAGGACATAGACAAGCCGAGCGACGGACACTGATGTCAGCACGTACCAGCGTCCAACACAAACCGTCGGAGCGTCCGAGGCCCCCGACAGAAGCGCAGAAAATGCGAAACTCGATTTTATCTTCACCAAACCTTTCCAAATCCGCACCAAATGATCACCAACTGCTACCAAACATTTTAGGCATGATCCTTGAGCAGTTGGGGAGCTATCGCGAAGAAATCATCGCTCAATTTGGGTCGGTTAAACGGGCACAAAAGGATTTCGGTAGAAAACCCCAAAACGAAGAACACCCCAAAGAAAACGGCCGATCTGAGTGCTCGTGAGGTTTTAGGAAAATTGCTTTGGTGCAAAGTTGCTCCTCATGAGTACCAAGAACTTGGTTCAAACGGAATTTGCAAAGCTTCTCTCAAACAAGAATTCTCATCTCGGGAAAAAGAGAGAGCAAAAGAAAAAACGAAGAACACAAGCAAAAACGCGGGACACGATCAAGTAATAATCGCCGCCATGGCTAACGGAGGTTACGGCCTCCGATTCCTCGCAACAAACTCAAGTTCTTACAGAGGTTGGTGAAATCAACCTAGGGATCTCATGAAGTAGAGAGAGGGTAGAGAGAGAGAGAGTTGGGGCAAATGATTAGGGTTCAAGAGATAGGATGAGGGATACCCCTTCTCCCCCTACTTATCGGGCTTTGGCTATTTCCCAAAGACCCCCTAGATACATTGAGTGAACTACCTAGCCTAAGCATTGCAGTCCAAGCTCTAGATAATATCACCCGCATTTTGAATGGACGGCCCCGCTTCCTGCCAGGAGTTGCCGCTGCCTCGACGCAACCTCCAGGATTCCGTCACGTGCCATCCCCGCTTCCTTGGAAGCTCCGCCTAGGTTTTGAGGCCCAAACCTAGGAAACCCGCCACCGGTAGCTTTGGGCTCAACTACCGAACCCCGAATTTTGCGGCCCAAACTCGGAAACCGACACAGATGGTTTTGAGGCCCAAACCACCAAACCACTCGACGCGAGCCACCTTGTCTTCGCCCGGTCGGACTCCGAGTCCCCTGAGCCTCCGCTCGACTTGTGTGTCCACCGTTTTGACTCGGTCAACTCGGTCTACCTCCATGTCTTCTCGCACTCGCCGGTGCCAAGTACTAGGCACCATAGCTAGTCCGCCGGCGCCCATGGTCCCTCAGTCCGAGCCCCGCTTCCGTCCTTCACTGCTCTCGGTCCATCGGCACGGCAAGCCTCTACTCGACCTTCTCTACACCATTGACCACTGTCACTAGGCATAGCACCTGCACACCACAAGCCGATATACAGGCACACATTTGCTTTCGCAAACGGTTAGAATCAAGCCACTCAAACTGAACCGCTCAAGTGTTGGGCAATCACTCATCACAAAACTGAACTACATGGGTACTTACCCACCATTTGTTGGCAATCTCCCCCTCGATGAGTGCATTGTCAACACAAGTGCATTTCTGATTTGAGCCACAAGGTAAAGCTGTCCAAATGACCAAAAATCTAAGAAATCCAAAAACGGGGTCACTTGAGAGAAGCAAAGCGAATCCAAAACTTGGTTCCCAAAGACATGGGCAACGGCTCGACGCAACCAAGCAAAACAAAACTAGCCCTCAAGAAGAGGCAGAAAACGGGCTCAACATCGCTAGCAAATCCAAGATACCAATCACAGCTCTTAAAGCTCAGACTTTCAATAAAAACACTAAGGGAGCTCAAAAAATACCAATTGAAACCACTTACATCACTTAATGCTCAAGAAGCAATCGAAACCTGTCGGAGCCAACAAAGCAAGCTAGACCCTCCAGAAGAGGCAAAGGCTCAACATGAAAGACCTTGTTTGGTTTTGGTTAATTGATGAAACCTATGGACTAACCCTTGTACTAAGTGTATGATCAAGATAGGGTGGTTCACCTTGGTACATGGAGCTAGATGGATGATCATGGTGAATCAAGTGCTCCATGGACTAAGGAAAAGAAGAAAGAGAAAAACAAAATGGACCCAAGGGAAAGGTATATCCATAGGGCCATTTTTGGTTTAGTGATCAAGACACTATAGAGAGTGTGATCACCTTTAGGATAGATAGCCGTACTATTAAGAAGGGAAAACTCATTTCGATTGCGGTTAGCATGTGCCACTAGGTTTGCATTGCATCCATATAAAATAAACCTAAGTGACACAAAGAACTAAAGTAAAATCCATGAAAATATTTTGTAAAAAAGGCTAACACAGGTGAACAAGAGATGAATCACAAGGTGTTAGCACTTGGAAGCATGGAGAAGAAGAGGTGGCTCGGTTTGCCACTCAGAGAGGCTCCGAACGCAAGGTCCGGACGCAGGGCAAAGGCCGACCAGACCAATGGACTTGCGTCCGGTGGCATACCCTAACTCTCAGCGCTTCTGGACAGGAGGTCCGGACGTAGATCATCGTCTGGACGCTGACTCCGGTTGTGAGTCCGGAGTCCTGTGCTCACTGGACTTCTCTGAGCAGAGGATCCAAATGCAAAGCATGGTCCGGACCGAGGACACCGAACACGTGTCCGGGCTTTTGCGCTCTCTGGACTCTCTCTGGATGAGGGTCCGGACGCAAAAGAAGAAGGGTCCGGACGCTACTGTTGGACGCATCCGGATATGACACGTCGGCAGCAGGAAGGGCGCCAATGGCGAATTTCAAGGTGAAGGAAGGTCCGGACGCATGCACGTTAGTCTAGACCCCCCTATCAAACTGCGTCCGGACTGGCGCAGATAGCTGAAAGAAAGGGGCAATAACGGCTAGCTTTTGTGGAAGGCTATAAATATGTTTTGGCCGACTCCTAGGGCTTACTCTTGCATCTTCTATTCATTTGACATACTTGTGCTTGCTTGAGATAGCCCCCAACTCACTCTCTTCACTCTTGTTGCATATTTGTGAGAATTTGAGTGATCCAAGTGCTTTGATCATTGCATTGCATCTTAGTGGCACTTGGCATCGTCATCGCCGCGTGGTTTCTTGTTATTCTTGGTGTTTTACAACACCTAGACGGCTTGGCGATTGTGGAGAAGCTTCGGCGCAATTGGTGATTGTTTGCGGCTGACTTCGGTGATTGTGAGAGGGCTTGTACCCACCTCGGCGGAGAGCCAAAGGGTAACTCTAGTGGATTGCTCGTGTCATTGAGTTACTCTCATTTGGGTGGTTTCTTGTGGCGCCCGAGTTAGTGGGCTTGGCTTGTGAATTGCCAATTAGCCACCGAAATACCATTTGAGTAGTCGACACAACGGGGACTAACTTGGTGGCAACCAAGTGAACCTCGGGAGAAAAATCATTGTGTTCATTGTGATTGGTTCATCCTATTGACATCCATACATCACAAGGCATTGGTATAACAATCACCTCCCCTATTGTATTTACTTCTTCCATATCTTGTCTAGTTAGCTTCTTTAGTAGTTGTTCTTGCTAGCTTGTGCTAAGTGCTTTAGGTTCTGTCTATTGTTTGACAAGCACTTAGCTAACTAGAATTGCATTGGATAGGTGGCTTTGCACCCCAAGTAGAGCTAGAGAAAAAATCTTCGCTTAAGTGTTATCTAACCTTTTGCTCTAGTATTTTGTAGAATTTTTATTAGGCTATTCACCCCCCTCTAGCCATCTAGGACCTTTCAAGTGGTATCGGAGTCGTGGTCACCGCTATTATCAAGGCTTAACAACCTTCGGTGTTAGTGATGGCTCAAATATCATTCAACCATGTGGGGAGCAAACCGCCAATGTTTGATGGCACCTCATTTGATTATTGGAAGAGGAAGATGAAGATGCATCTAGGCTCAATACATGAGAAGGTGTGGAGTGTGACCGGACATGACTTTGTCATTCTTGATGAAGCTGCTCCCACACCTAAAGAGCAAGAGAACCGGCAATGCAACACCATGGCACTCAATGTCATCTACAATGGCATTGATTCCATGGTGTTTGAACAAATCAAAGATCTTGAGAAAGCAAGTGAAGTATGGAAGATATTAGAATATACATATGAAGGCACTTCAACGGTAAAGAATGCCAAGCTATACATGCTCAAGGACAAGCTATCTCACTTCAAGATGAAGGATGATGAGTCCATCTCGGAAATGTTCCATAGGCTCCAAGTGATCATCAATGATCTCAAGAGCTTGGGTGAGAAGGTCAAAGATGAAGACTTCTCAAACCGCTTTCTTGGTTGTTTGCCCAAGAAATACAAAACTTTGAGGCAAATAATTAGTAGAGATGGTTTGGACAAGATCACTCCTAATGAAGTACTTGGTGAGGTCAGATTGAAGATCAATACAATGAGGAAAGTGAAGAAGAAGAGGTCAAGGAAGAAAATAAAGAAAAGAAGAGCTTAGCATTCAAGGCTTCTTCATCCAAGAGCAAGGGCAAAGCAAAGAAGCAAGAGTCAAGTGATGATGAAGAAGCTAGTGATGATGATGATGAGATGATGGCCCTCTTTGTGCGCAAGTTTGGCAAGTTCATGAAGAAGAAGGGCTATGGTGCTAGGAAGAGAAGAGACAACTTCAAGGGCAAAGAATATGAGAAGAGATGCTACAAGTGCAAGAGCACCGGTCACATGATTGCGGATTGTCCCAATCATAGTGATGATGATGAGAAGAAGAGTAAGCATGACAAGAAGAAGAAGAAGAAGCTATCCTTCACCAAGAAGAAGAAGGGTGAATCCTATGTGGTGACCTGGGATGATAGTGATTCTTCCGATGATGTCTCTAGTGATGATAAGAGGAAGAAGGCCAAGAAGAAGGCTTTGGCAAGCATTGCTATCAACAACAAGCCATCCATCTTCGACACTCCATCATGCTTCATGGCTAAGCCAACTAAGATACAATCTCATGATGATAGTGATAGTGATAATGATAGTAGTGATGATGAGGAGGAATACTCCAAGGAGGAACTAGTTGAGATGATGAAGCAAACTTATGAGTGCTTTGAGAAAAAGAGAAAGGAGTGCAAAGAATTGAACAAGAAGCTTAAGGATCTTGAACAATCCTTTGATGAGCTCAATGGCTCTCATGAGAGGTTAATGGAAGCCCATGAGAAGCTTGAGAGGACTCACTACAAGCTTGAAAAGGCTCACTCCTCTCTCCTTGATCAAAGCAAGGATAAGGTTGTTGCATCATGCAATGTTGGAGTAACTTGTGATATTCTAGATGAATCATTTTTCACTCCTATCATTGTTGCACCAACCAAAACACAATGTAGCACCTCCACTTGCACATCTACTAGTGATAGCTCAAAGGATGATGCTACACTAGTGGTTGAAAATGAAAAATTGAAAAATGATGTTAATGAACTCACTCATGCTTTGGGTAAGGCATATGGTGGAGATGCCCGCTTGCTAAAGTGCTTGGGTAGCCAAAGATTCTCTCATTACAAAGAGGGTTTGGGCTATACCCCCAAGAAAGGCAAGTCGACCTTTGTAACTCCTAAGCCTAGCTTTGTGAGGAGCAATGGCCGGTTTTGCACAAAATGCAAGCAAGTGGGGCATGTAGACCAATATTGCAAACTTAACATGAGCCAAACCAAGCTTGCTAAAGCTACCTCTATGCACTTTGATTCTTGTTATATGCTTACCAAAAGTGCTAAAGGTATCATGGCTAAGTATGTTGGCACATCCATAGTTGGCCCAAAGAAGAAGGCTATTTGGGTGCCAAAATCCTTGGTCACTAACTTTGGAGGACCCAAACAAGTATGGGTACCTAAAAGAAACTAATTTGTTTTGTAGGTCAATTACAAAGTCGGAGGAAGGCATTGGGTGCTTGATAGTGGGTGCACTCAACACATGACCGGGGATTCTATAATGTTCAAATCAATCAACTCCAACACCAATGATGGCATTGATAGTATTACATTTGGTGATAATAGCAAGGGCAAGGTCAAGGGTCTTGGTAAAATTTCAATATCCAATGACTTGAGCATATCAAATTTCTTGCTAGTTGAGAGCTTGAACTTCAATTTTCTATCGGTAGCTCAATTGTGTGATCTTGGATTCAAATGCATATTTGGAATAGATGATGTAGAGATCATTAGTGTAGATGGTTCAAACTTTATCTTCAAAGGCTTTAGATATGAGAACCTCTACCTAGTTGATTTCAATGTCAGTGAAGCTCAATTATCAACTTGCTTGCTCACTAAATCAAGTATGGGTTGGTTATGGCATAGAAGGCTTGGTCATGTTGGGATGAAGCAATTGAATAGATTAATCAAACATGACTTAGTAAGAGGCTTGTAGGATGTTGTGTTTGAGAAGGATAAACTTTGTAGCTCTTGTCAAGCCGGCAAACAAGTTGGTAACACCCATCCAAAGAAGGGCATGATGAGCACTAGTAGAGCATTTGAGTTGTTGCACATGGATCTATTTGGACCAAGAACATACACTAGTATTGGAGGCAACAAGTATGAATTTGTCATAGTGGATGATCTTACAAGATATACTTGGGTATTATTTCTCAATGACAAGAGTGATACATTTGCAACCTTAAAATGTTTTGTCAAGAGATGTCACAATGAGTTTGAAACAACTATCAAGAAAGTGAGAAGTGACAATGGAAATGAATTCAAGAATATAAGAGTTGAAGAGCTATGTGATGAGCTTGGAATCAAGCATCAACTCTCGGCCAAGTACACTCCACAATCAAATGGCCTTGTTGAGAGGAAAAATAGAACATTGATTGATATGGCAAGGTCTATGCTTAGTGAGTACAATGTGAGTCAATCCTTTTGGGCCAAAGCTATCAACACCGCTTGCTACTCTAGCAATCGGTTGTATTGTCATCCATTGATGGAGAAGACTCCATATGAGATATTAAATGGAAGAAAGCCCAACATTGCATATTTTAGAGTCTTTGGGTGCAAATGCTACATCTTGAAGAAATGCACAAGACTTGGGAAGTTTGACAAGAAGTGTGATGAAGGGTTCCTACTTGGTTACTCAACCACAAGCAAAGCCTATAGAGTGTGGAATTCAGCTAGTGGTATACTTGAGGAGGTTCATGATATTGAATTTGATGAAACAAATGGCTCCCAAGTTGAGAATGAGAACCTAGAAGATGTTAGTGGTCCACAATTGGCAAATGCTATGAAGAGCATGGATATTGGTGATATTAGGCCAAGAAAAGTGATTGACATTGAAGATGACAAAGATCAAGTACTCAACTCACCTCAAATGCAAGCTAGTAGCTCTCAAATGCAAGATCAACAAGCTGCTAGTTCATCTCAACCAAGCTCAAGCAATCAAGTCCCTATCCTCCAACCGACGAACATTGCAAGAGATCACCCCATTGATCAGATTTTTGGTGACATTACAAGTGGTGTTCAAACAAGATCAAGATTGGCATCCTTTTGTGAGCACTACTCCTTTGTATCATCCACAGAGCCAACAAAGATTGATGAAGCCCTACAAGATTTTGATTGGGTAAATGCTATGTATGAAGAGCTCAACAATTTCACTAGGAACCAAGTTTGGGAACTAGTTGAAAGACCCAAGAATTACAATGTGATTGGCACAAGATGGGTATTTAGAAACAAGCAAGACCAATATGGTATAGTTGTAAGGAACAAAGCAAGATTGGTAGCTCAAGGATACACTCAAGTTGAGGGTCTTGACTTTGGAGAAACCTATGCACTGGTTGCAAGATTAGAGGCAATAAGAATCCTATTGGCCTATGCATGTGCACACAACATCAAGCTATACCAAATGGATGTGAAGAGTGCTTTCTTGAATGGCTATATCAATGAGCTAGTATATGTTGAGCAACCTCCCGGTTTTGAAGATGACAAGAAGCCCAACCATGTGTATAAGTTGAGGAAAGCTTTATATGGCTTGAAGCAAGCACCTAGAGCATGGTATGAAAGATTGAGGGATTTCCTTCTATCTAAAGTGTTCATTATGGGGAAGGTTGATACTACTGTCTTCACCAAGAGGCTTGGCAAGGATCTATTTGTGCTCCAAATCTATGTGGATGACATCATATTCGGTTCAACCAATCAAGAATTTTGTGAAGAATTTGGCAAGATGATGGAAAATGAGTTAGAAATGTAAATGATTGGTGAACTTAGCTACTTCCTTGGTCTTCAAATCAAGCAATTGAAGAATGGCACCTTTGTGAGTCAAGGCAAGTACATCAAAGATATGATGAAGAAGTTTGGCTTAGAAGATTCAAAATGCATTAGCACTCCAATGGGCACTAATGGACACTTGGATAGTGATGCTAGTGGCAATATGGTGGATCAAAAGTTGTATCGGTCTATGATTGGAAGCCTACTCTATGTGACCGCCTCTAGGCCTGATGTGATGTTTAGTGTATGCATGTGTGCAAGATTCCAAGCCTCTCCAAGAGAAAGTCACTTGAAGGCTACAAAGAGAATATTGAGGTACTTGAAGCATACACAAGATTTTGGATTGTGGTATCCCAAGGGATCTAACTTTGAGCTAATTGGATATTCAGACTCCGATTATGTGGGATGCAAGATTGATAAAAAAAGCACATCGGGCACATGTCAAATGCTAGTCATGTCAATTGTATCTTGGTCATCAAAGAAGCAAAATAGTGTTGCACTCTCTACCGCCGAAGCCGAATATATAAGTGCGAGTAGTTGTTGTGCTCAATTGCTTTGGATGAAAGCCACTTTGAATGACTATGTGATCAATTTCAAGCAAGTGCCATTGCTATGTGACAATGAAAGTGCGGTGAAGCTAACCAACAATCCGGTTCAACATTCAAGAACCAAGCACATTGATGTGAGGCATCACTTCATAAGAGACCATCAACTCAAGGGTGATATCAAGATCACAAGTGTTGGCACCGATGATCAACTTGCCGACATATTCACCAAGCTATTAGATGAGAAGAGGTTTTGCAAGCTAAGGAATGAGTTGAACATTCTTGACTTCTCAAATATGTGTTGATGCACCCCCATATATATGACATGCTTCTCCTTCGAGCTATGCAAGGTACAAGTTGGTTGACATGTCATTCATCCTTATTAGGACTTGTTAGTGCATCTAGACATCAATTCATTAGGCTCATTCATGAAAATCAAATGATTTTGATGCTTATATGGTACCACTATTGCTTCTATGCTTGACTTGATCTAGTGGTAGCATATAACATATTTGTGGGCTTGCAATCCTAGAGTTTGGTCTAGATCATGAACTTCAAATGTTTAGCTCAACATGGGCAAGATAACCATTCTAGGATGTGTGAACAAGCTTGTCCATGGTTTAAACCGAGTTAAATAGCTTGGGGCAAGTAATCTAGATTGAACCACAACTAAGCTTCTCTCCAATAATTAAACCTTTGAGCACATTTTTTATGATAATCGATGACAAAGGGGGAGAAGTAAGTAGTACAACAAAGAACAATATTTTTGAAAAAATTGAAAATAAAAGCACACAAGTAGGGGGAGCAAGCCTATGAATAAAGTTGTTGCATATCTTTGTGCATTCATAAGTGCTTTCTTGCATATGTACTTATATTCATGATATGCTTGTGTGGTGAATGCTAGAACCTAAATTGATATGGTGTTTGAAGAACTAGTATGCTTAGGTTGTTACATCTTTAAGTGGCATCTAGTTCCCTCAAAGTGTTTTCAAGTTGCCTTTCAAGTGGTTTCTAGGCATTCATGGTGCTAAGGATGGTTTATATTGCACTCCGATTGGTATCATGCTTCAAAGGTCCATCCTACACACCTTAGCACTCCATGGCTAAGGAAAAGAAGAAAGAGAAAAACAAAATGGACCCAAGGCAAAGGTATATCCATAGGGCCATTTTTGGTTTAGTGATCAAGACACTATAGAGAGTGTGATCACCTTTAGGATAGATAGCCGTACTATTAAGAAGGGAAAACTCGTTTTGATTGCGGTTATCATGTGCCACTAGGTTTGCATTGCATCCATATAAAATAAACCTAAGTGACACAAAGAACTAAAGTAAAATCCATGAAAATATTTTGTAAAAAAGGCTAACATAGGTGAACAAGAGATGAATCACAAGGTGTTAGCACTTGGAAGCATGGAGAAGAAGAGGTGGCTCGGTTTGCCACTCAGAGAGGCTCCGGACACAGGGCAAAGGCCGACCGGACCAATGGACTTGCGTCCAGTGGCATACCCTAACTCTCAGCGCTTCTGGACAGGAGGTCCGGATGCAGATCATCGTCCGGACGCTGACTACGGTCGTGAGTCCGGAGTCCTGTACTCACTGGACTTCTCTGAGCAGAGGGTCCGGACGCAAAGCATGGTCCGGACCGAGGACACCGGACGCATGTCCGGGCTTTTGCGCTCTCTGGACTCTCTTTGGATGAGGGTCCGGACGCTACTGTTGGACGCGTCCGGATACGACACGTCGGCAGCAGGAAGGGCACCAACGGCGAATTTCAAGGTGAAGGAAGGTCCGGACGCATGCGCGTTAGTCCAGACCCCCCTATCAAATTGCGTCCGGACTGGCGCAGATAGCTGAAAGAAAGGGGCAATAACGGCTAGCTTTTGTGGAAGGCTATAAATATGTTTTGGCCGACTCCTAGGGCTTACTCTTGCATCTTCTATTCATTTGACATACTTGTGCTTGCTTGAGATAGCCCCCAACTCACTCTCTTCACTCTTGTTGCATATTTGTGAGAATTTGAGTGATCCAAGTGCTTTGATCATTGCATTGCATCTTAGTGGCACTTGGTCATCGTCATCGCCGCGTGGTTTCTTGTTATTCTTGGTGTTTGCCAACACCTAGACGGCTTGGCGATTGTGGAGAAGCTTCGGCGCAATTGGTGATTGTTTGCGGCCGACTTCGGTGATTGTGAGAGGGCTTGTACCCACCTCGGCGGAGAGCCAAAGGGTAACTCTAGTGGATTGCTCGTGTCATTGAGTTACTCTCATTTGGGTGGTTTCTTGTGGCGCCCAAGTTAGTGGGCTTGGCTTGTGAATTGCCAATTAGCCACCGAAACACCATTTGAGTAGTCGACACAACGGGGACTAACTTGGTGGCAACAAAGTGAACCTCGGGAGAAAAATCATTGTGTTCATCTTGTCTCTCAGCTACTTATTGGTATTCATTGTGATTGGTTCATCCTATTGACATCCATACATCACAAGGCATTGGTATAACAATCACCTCCCCTCTTGTATTTACTTCTTCCATATCTTGTCTAGTTAGCTTTCTAGTCAGCTTCTTTAGTAGTTGTTCTTGCTAGCTTGTGCTAAGTGCTTTAGGTTCTTGCTATTGTTTGACAAGCACTTAGCTAAATAGAATTGCATTGGATAGGTGGCTTTGCACCCCAAGTAGAGCTAGTGCAAAAACCTTCGCTTAAGTGTTATCTAACCTTTTGCTCTAGTATTTTGTAGAATTTTTATTAGGCTATTCACCCCCCCTCTATCCATCTAGGACCTTTCACAACACATCTAGCAAAAGCTCCCCCTGGGAAAAAGCACACTCAAGATACCAAATGAGCTCCTTAGGGCAAAAGAAGCACACAAAACTCCCCTTTGACCAAAGAAGCTCTAAACTAATGAGACCAATGAGATGCACTCTCCCCCTTGGAAGTAGATGGCTGAAAATGGAATGAAATGCACATCTCTCCCCCTTGTTGACACATGAAGCTCATCAAACATCAACAACTCAAGATCCGGCTACAAATGTCATGAAATGCAAAATGAGTGCAAAAGCTTCATACTTAGAGCTAAGACAATGAATAGATGCTCTAAGTGATGTGATCCTGTGAGAATAGGAAAAGCTCTATGTGCCCAACAAAGACTCAAGTTGAGCTTAAGATCACTTTAGAAGCTATTTTAGAGAGCATATCATGTGAGAGCAGAGAAAGGGTATCACCTCCTAGAGACAACTAAACATGGCAAACAAGATAGGATCTATCTCAAAGAAATCTCATGTATAGCAAGTAGAACTATCCCTAGCAAATTCATACAACAAGCCAATGACCCAACTGAATGAATTTTCCAAATTTCAGAGTTTTGCAGCCAATTTTCAGTTTTAGACAGATTTAAGTTGTATGCGAGTGGTTGTCAGCAAAGTGATGCCACTGCTTACCAACTGGGCGAAGTCAAAGGACTTGATACACCGGGTTTGGTCATACACGACACCGCTCAAGTATCGACCCATATGGGAAGCAGTCTCGAACACACGGTGAAGTGCTCACAATGCAAACCCAACTCGATCTTTCTAATTCACAAAACAGAGAGCAATTTCATTTTAGATATTAATCATGGTGCTCAAAGGTAGTGAATGAAACAATGAAGAGCCATAGATACAAGATATATACAAGACAACCAAGAAGGATCTTCAAAAGCCTACACATGCTAGTGCCATTTCAGAGGTGGCATGGGGAATTTAAATTCAGTTTTAAAGCTTTTCTAACTTAGCTCTATAGCATATCATATAGATCAAAAAGAGTCTAAGTTAGGTAACACCATAGACACATAAAGCACCTCAAATAGAGCATAGATTCATTATATTAGCTATAAGTATGAAGCTTAAAATGAACTATGTCACAAATGCAAATGAGATGCACAATGCATTGACACCAACTAACACTAACAAGACACCAATTTAGAAGAAGGACAAAGAAAAGACAAAAAAGAACCAAAAAGAACTATGAAACACAAAACTTTCCTCCTCTAAAGAGGAAAGAAAACACCCAACTCGCCTCGAAGACGAGAAAACGCAGCTTGATCCAACGGCTTTGTAAGAATATCCGCAAGCTGGTTTTGGGTCTCGACATGCCGGAGGTCAATGTCGCCCTTCTTGTAATGATCTCGCAAGAAATGAAAGCAGACCTCAATGTGCTTGGTCTTTGAGTGAAGCACGGGATTTTTGGCCACACTAATTGCACTCGTGCTATCACACAGCAGAGACACCTTAGTAAGCTCAAGACCGAAATCTCTCAAAGTGGCAATCATCCAAATCAACAGCGAGCAACAACTAGCTGCGTCAATGTACTCAGCTTCGCACGTCGACTGTGCCACGCTAGACTGTTTGCAAGAAGACCAAGAAACCAAAGAAGACCCGAGAAACTGGCAAGTCCCAGAAGTGGACTTCCGATCAAGTCGGCAACCGGCAAAGTCGGCGTCAGAATAACCACAAAGCTCAAGAGTAGAAGAGGTGGAAAACCAAAGTCCAAATTTGGGAGTGAAGCGCAAGTACCTCATGATGCGTTTCACCGCCTACTTGTGCGAAATCCGTGGGGACGCCTGAAAGCGTTCACACAAGCAGACGGCGAACTGAATGTCCGGCCGAGTCGCTGTCAAGTACAGAAGCGACCCGATCATGCTTCGGTACTCCGTCTGATCCACCGCCTCTCCTTCCTCGTCCGCATCCAAGGCAGTTGTAGTCGATATGGGCGTCAAGAGGGGCTTTGCCTCACCCATGTCAAACTTCTTCAAGATATCCTTCGTGTACTTGCCTTGGTGCACAAACGTCCCTTCCCGGGTTTGCTTGATTTGCAACATGAGAAAGAAGGTCAACTCTCCCATCATACTCATCTCAAATTCCCTGCTCATAATATTTGCAAACTTGGCAACAAGAGCATGAGAAGAACCACCAAAGATGATATCATCCATGTATATTTGGACAAGGAGAGTGTCTTTGCCTTGCTTGAGGAGAAACAACGTCTTATCTACCGATCCCATTTTAAAACCCTTAGCAAGCAAAAAGGTTTTTAGCCTATCATACCATGCTCTAGGTGCTTGTTTCAAACTATACAAAGCTTTGTGAAGTTTAAAAACATGGTTTGGAAACTTGGGATTTTTGAAACCGGGAGGTTGTTTAACATACACTTCCTCCTCTATGTAGCTGTTTAAGAAAGCACTTTTAACATCCATTTGAAAAAGTTTAAAACCCTTAGAAGCCGCAAAAGCTAGAAGGATTCTAATGGCTTCTAAACAAGCTATGGGAGAAAAGGTTTCCTCATAGTCTATTCCCTCCTTTTGACAAAAGCCTTGAGCTACCAACCTAGCCTTGTTGCGCACTACCACCCCATCCTCACTTTGTTTATTTTTGAAAACCCATTTGGTACCTATGGGGTGGCAACTAGGTGGTGGAGGAACTAAGACCCAAACGTGGTTTTGCTCAAAATTTTCTAACTCCTCATGCATGGCATTAACCCAATCCGGATCCATCAAAGCGTGTCCAACATCTCAGGGCTCAAAAGAGGCAAAAAAAGCCGAATGAGCAAAGTGAGAGATATAGGACCTGGACCGTGTGACTCGATGGTCAATGTCGCCGATGATGTTCTCCGGCGGGTGCTGCCGCTGGATGTGGCGTGGAGCTTGCCTGGACGAAGTGGCCTCCCCCTCAACAGCAGCTGGAGCTCCCTCAGGTGCAACGGGCACGGACTAAGGAAGCTGCTCGAACGGCCCCCATGTAGAGGAAGTAGTCGGATCGGGACCGTGAGCCGAAGTGGACGTCGCAGGGTCAACTGGGACAGCCAGTGGAGTCGGCTCGGGATCACCCCAATTAGCGGCGTCCTGCTCCTCCATAAAGATGTTAGTGTTCACCTCATCATCACCTGCAAGCTCAAAAGTAGTGGAAACACAGGGCATAGTCTCATCGAAGGTAATCTCACAAGTCTCCATCACTCTATTAGTCTCAAGGTTAAGTGCACGATAAGCACGAGAGTGATTAGAATAACCTAGAAAGATACCATCAGAAGACCATGATTCAAATTTATCCAACTTACTGCCCTTTTTGAGGATGAAGCACCTGCACCCAAACACCCTTAGGTGACTTACCTTGGGTGGTCTCCCAAATCGCAACTCATAAGAAGTCTTCTTCTTGAAAGCTCGAAGAAAAATGCGATTGGAAACATAGCAAGAAGAACTGAGTGCCTTGGCCCAATACCGCCTAGGAGTCCTATGCTCATCGAGCATCGTCCTGGCCATCTCAACAAGGGTCCGATTCTTGCGCTCAACAACACCGTTCTGCTGGGGAGTGTGAGGTGAGGAAAACCGGTGATCGAGACCCAAAGAAGAGCAAAGAGTTGCAAAGTGAGCATTCTTGAATTCTATGCCATTGTCACTGCGGATAGCTCTCATGGAATTCTTAGGTAGCTCATTTTGCAATCTCAAAATCAGATCTCGAACAAGTGGAAAAGCCTCATCCTTACTCTCCAAAAAGAACACCCAGGAGTACCTCGAGTAGTCATCAATGACTACAACAACATACCACTTCCCTCCCTCTGACCTAACCCGAGCTGGACCACCTATGTCCATGTGTAAGAGCTCGTCGGGTCTAGTGGTCATGATCTCAGTCACAGGAGGATGGGAAGCGGCAACCATCTTGTCATGCCTGCAAGGATGGCAAACCAAATCCTTCTCGAACTTTAGCTTTGGCAATCATTGGATAAGGTCCATTGAGCTAAGCCTTGCAAGCAAGTCAAAACTCAAATGTCCCAATCTCCTATGCCACTTCCAAAGCTCGGAGGAAGAACCGGGAAGAAGACAACGAGAAGGTCCAGAAGAGATAGAAAAATCCGCACGAAAAACCTTCCCAAAGGGTAAAATCCGGCAAACAAGCTCACCACGAGAGTCCAAAATCCAAGACAAGTTTGGCTTAAAGATCACTTCAAAACCGTCTTCAAGGAGTTGCGACACCGAGAGAAGGTTAAAATGCAAATTCGCAACCAAAGCAACATCCTTGAGGACCAAAGACGAATTGACTCGGATGGACCCCCGGGAGACAACCTTACCTTTACTCTTGTCCCCGAATGTAATGTACTCGGTGTGGCGCACGGGGTCGAGGCTGGAGAACCACTTGGCACTTACGGTCATATGGCGTGAACATCCGGAATCCACAAGCCAAGTCTTCTCCAGTCCTCCTTCCTACATCAATAAAAAGACATATGGTGAGCAAACGGACCAACACTGGGGTTAGTAAACTGTGACGGATACTAGTGTTGTCCCACTTGCCCAAAGAATGGGTTAGGAGAAAAACCAAACATCTCTTGCCCCATGAGAGGATAGCGATCACCACGATAGGGAAAACGTGGTCCGCTAGCGAAGGGTGGAGTAAAGCCACCGCCACGAGGCCCGTAGTCGTATGGGTCACGACCGGTACCCCGCTGGGCACGACCACCACATGGTCTCGCCTCCTGAGGCCTAGCACCTTGAGGAATTGTACCTCTAGGCTTAGTAGTGCACCTCTGAACTTCCGGTTCACGCACCCCAACTCGTGGGTGGTACATGTCCCGGTTGTTCAACTCAAACTGCCTCCGATCATCTCTATTCCTCCTATAGCAAAACTCAGTCAAATGCCCATCCCGTTCACAATACTCACAATGGTACCTCACCGCACTCTTGGTAGGCACTCTCTTGTTGGGTTGGGTGGCTCTAGCTTTCTTAGGAAGGGGATCACTAGAGATGTCTGGCAGTGTGTCAAGTGGGTTGCGAAGATGGTTCGGTTTTGCAATCCACACTTGCTTCTGTGGAGTGGTTTTGGGTGGCTCTTCAAACACACCATCTCTCACAGGAAACTCAGAGGGGTTGGTAGGCTTAGGTGGAGTGATCTTGGTAAGCTTGGGAGTTGTGGTGGGTTTCTCATTCTTGCTCAAACCACTGCACTCACTGATCTTACCGAACATGCTATCGTCCTTTCCACCTATAGCAAAGCCTACTCCCGTGCTGCTAGCCTTTTTGCATTGGCTAAGCATCATCCCCAACTGCGGCTCTCGGCAAGACACCCAGCTCAAGATGAACCGAAGGTATGTGTTTTCTTCCTCGGTACGCATCTTGTCGTGTCTGCACGACGCGATCTCAAGCTCCAAAGCCTCAAAGCGATCCGACTCTCTAGTGCTATCTGAGCTGACTTTCTCTAGCACAACAATCCTAGCATCTCTCTATGCCAGCTCAGAACACAAGCCTAAGAAAGACTTGCACACACCATGTAAGCTAGGCCTAGGCTTCAGCTCACTGACCTCCTCAAGTAGAGTGCCATACTTGTCTTGGAGAGTGACAAGATCAGACGTGTGAATGGCGCAAGCATCACACTCTACCTCCTCGGTAACCACCACTGACGCCTTAGCAAAATCTAGCTCATGAAGCGCACTAAGGTACTTCGCCTTAAAGTCGTTCCTCTCACAAGCGGCATGCTTGAGCAACGCATCTTGACTCATCAAGGTGTCCTTCAAAGACTCAATCTCGACGGTGGGTGGTACCTCGGGTGTGTCGGAGTCATAGTCGTAGTCGGGGCCTTCCTTGCGCTTGCCGACCTTGCCTTCTTTAATCGCCATGGTGCAAAAGCCACCGTTCTTGGTGTCGGCGTAGAAGCATAGGCCATTGAGTTTGTCCTCAACCCTTCCCTTGGACTCATCATCGCTCGAAGAAGCACCTTCGTCGAAGGAGGCATCGATGTCGCTGAGGGAGGCAAGGAAGGCTCGGTGCTTGGCCTTCACCTTGTCGATCACCTTCTTGGAGGATCTTCGGTGGTAGACACCCTTGGGCTTGTGCTTGTCCTCGAAGTGGTGCTCGTGCTTGTCCTTGCGCTTGGTGAAGTCACCCGCAGCTTTCTTGGGGCATTTTGCAATGAAGTGATCCTCATCACCACAACGGTAGCACCCCTTGGCTGAGCCACCACGCCGACGGTTCAAACGGTTGTTGTGAAACCGTGAGAACTTGGTGATGACCAAAGCCAGCTCATCATCTCCAAGAGCCTCCACTTGATCCTCTGTCACAGAAATCAAAGACAAAGCGAACAAAGAGTGTGAAGGATCAGAGGAGGAAGAAGACGTACCGTCGGGGCCAGAAACCAACGTCATAGATGGTTTCGATGGGTTTTCAAGCTTGGCCTGGGTCTGGTAGTCAATCTTTGAGGACTTGAGCATGCTGAACAGCTCGTCCACGGTCAGGGCATCATAGCCTGGCGACTCCTGAATGGCAGCCACCTTCATCTCCCATACCTTCCAATCAAGAGCATGCAAAAGCTTGATAGTCATCTCATGATCATCATAATGCAAGTTGGCTCGATTAGCACGCATCTTGTTGACGATAGATTGGAAGCGAGTGAACATCCCGTCAACAGATTCGTCGGCCAACTGATCAAAGTTCTCGTACTCTCTATGGTACGTGTCGAAGAGTCTGGACTTGATTTGAGGGTTGCCCTCATGATATCTCAAGAGTGTTTGCCAGATCTCTCGTGCCATAGTGAGACTCGAAACCCGCTCAAACTCTCGAAGAGACAGACAAGAGAAGAGAATGCTACGGGCTCTTGCATTAGATGCATGTTGCGTAACCTGGGCATCGGTGATCCGAGCCTCAAGAACCACATAGTTCTCATTCTCAAAAATCTCCCAAAACTTCGTATCAAGCCCTTGGAGGTAAGTAGGCATGTGCACCTTCCAATAGGAAAAATTTGTTCCATCGAAGTAAGGAGGTTTACCAGCACCTCGCTCCATCAAGAACCGTGTAAGGTGGGTTGATCCTTAACCGGCTCTGATACCAATTGAAGGACCGGAAACGGTGACCAGAGGGGGGTGAATGGGAGCCTCAAATTTCTCTCGAAATATTCGGGCCACTCCTCCCAAAAACCAAACCTAGTTGCCGGGTGCTCACCGGCAGTGGAGGAAAACTCACCGGAAACCCCAAGAAGAGTTCTCGACCCCTATGAGAAAGAGGCAAGAATTCCGAGCAAATCCGCCAGAAAAGCCGGCGACGGACGCTGGAAGACAGTGCGATGGATGCTCCAAGGCAGGGCGTCGTACGCTGGTGACCGACACTTAGGTGAGCGTCCGTCGGCCTTCCAGAGAGCATGACAGAAGCGAAAAGACTACCGAGGCGACGGACGGTCGGAGACGGACGCTGTGAAGATCGTCCGTCGGCCTACCCGAGAGCAAAACATAACTGCACAGCGCAAAAGATGCGACAGACGCTGGGCGACAGACTTTGAAGAGCGTCCGATGCCAAAACGCGAAACTCGATTTTCTCTTCACCAAACCTTTCCAAATCCTCACCAAATGATCACCAACTGCTACCAAACATTTTAGGCATGATCCTTGAGCAGTTGGGTAGCTATCGCAAAGAAATCATCGCAAAATTTGGGTCGGTTAAACAGGCACAAAAGGATTTCGGTAGAAACCCCCAAAACAAAGAACACCGCAAAGAAATAGCCTGATCTGAGTGCTCGTGAGGTGTTAGGAAAATTTCTTCGGTGCAAAGTTGCTCCTCACAAGTACCAAGAACTTGGTTCAAACGGAATTTGCAAAGCTTCTCTCAAACAAGAATTCTCGTCTCGGGAAAAAGAGAGAGCAAAAGCAAAAACGAAGAACACAATCAAAAACGCGGGACACGATCAAGTAATCAACGCCGCCATGGCTAACGGAGGTTACGGCCTTCGATTCCTTGCAACAAACTCAAGTTCTTACAGAGGTTGGTAAAATCAACCTAGGGATCTCATGAACTAGAGAGAGGGTAGAGACAGAGAGAGTTGGGGCAAATGATTAGGGTTCAAGAGATAGGATGAGGGATAGCCTTTCACCCCCTACTTATCGGGATTTGGCTATTTCCCAAAGACCCCCCTAAATACATTGAGTGAACTACCTAGCCTAAGCATTGCAGTCCAAGCTCTGGAAAATATCTCCCGCATTTTGAATGGACAACCCCGCTTCCTGTCGGGAGTTGCCGTCGCCTCGACGCAACCTCCAGGATTCTGCCACGTGCCATCCCCACCTCCTTGGAAGCTCCGCCTAGGTTTTGAGACCCAAACCCAGGAAACCCGCCACCGGTAGCTTTGGGCTCAACTACAGAACCCCGAGTTTTGTGGCCCAAACTCGAAAACCGACGCAGATGGTTTTGAGGCCCAAACCACCAAACCACTCGACGCGAGCCACCTTGTATTCGCCCGGTCGGACTCCGAGTCCCTTGAGCCTCCACTCGACTCGCACATCCATCGTCTTGACTCGGTCAACTCGGTCTACCTCCATGTCTTCTCGCACTCGCGGGTGCCAAGTACTAGCCACCATAGCTAGTCCGATGGCGCCCATGGTCCCTCAGTCCGAGCCCCGCTTCCGCCCTTCACCGCTCTCAGTCCATCGGCACGGCAAGCCTCTACTCTACCTTCTCCACGCCATTGACCACTGTCACTAGGCATAGCAGCTGCACACCACAAGCCGATAGACAGGCACACATTTGCTTTCGCAAAGGGTTAGAATCAAGCCACTCAAACTGAACCGCTCAAGTGTTGGGCAATAACTCACACAAAACTTAACTACATGGGTACTTACCCACCATGTGTTCGCAAACTTGAAATGCTTGTCCAAGTAATATAACCTGAAAGAGAGTGGACAATCATTTCAAAGTTGGTTTGATAGTGTTTACTCCCCCTACATAGGTGCACTTCTATGAATATGAGTCAAAGCTTTGCACATATGCTTAGATATAATTTTGGAGGGGTGAACAACTAACAAACTATGACATGATGCTAAGGTTTTAAGAGATGGACCTTTGAAGCATGATACCAATCGAGAGTGCACCATTCAAACATCCCTTAGCAACATGGTTAGCTCGATACCAATTGAAAAGAAAACTCAATCTAGGGATCTGGCTAACACCTATACATGCTACTGAACAAATCATCAATCAAGATTAACACTAGTCATGTACGACACAAGCAAGTCATTTGAATTTTAAAGAGCAATTCAAGCAAGCATATGTGTGAATGCACATCCAAATGCAACAAATTATTCATAGGCTTGATCCCCCTACTTGTGTACTTAAATTTTAGTTTTTCATTTTTTCAAAATCCATATTTCTCCCCCTTTGATACTAGTATTTTTCCTTTCCCTTACATATATTTTATATCACAATTTATCCCCCTTTGTCACACATTACCACAAAAGGGACTACTTGTTAAAGTTGTATCAAGTCAATTTAGAAAGAAGTGGGGTGAATAGTATTTTTATTTCAATCTAGATCACTTGTCCTCAATATTTAACACGGTTTAAACCAAATCACATGCCTTGCAACGGTTATCTTATCCATGTTGGTTAAATATAAGAACAAATATTCTAGACTAAACATGTGAGGTTGCAAGCTTATCAACATTTCATATGCTACCACTAGATCAATCAAAGCATAGAAGCAATAGTGGCACCATATGTACATACAAATCATTTTTTTATGAATGAGACTAAGTGAGTGATGTCTATATACTCTACACAAGTATAGCAAAGGATGAATGCATATGTCAACCAATTGTACCTTGCTATCTCAGAGTAGAGTCATGTCATAAGTGGGGTTGCATCAACTCATGTTGGAGAAATCCAAGATATTCAACTCATTCCTTAACTTGCAAAACCTCTTCTCATCAAATGGCTTGGTGAATATGTCGGCTAATTGATCACCGGTGCCCACATTGTCAATGTAAATGTCACCCTTTTGTTGATGATATCTTATGAAATGGTGTCGCACATCTATGTGCTTTGTCCTTGAATGTTGGATGGGACTTCTTGTAAGCTTCACCGCACTTTCATTGTCACATAGCAAGGGAACCTTCTTGAATTTGATTCCATAATCATTCAATGTGGCCTTCATCCATAATAGTTGTGCACAACAACTCCCCGCACTAATATATTCGGCTTCAGCGGTAGAGAGTGCCACACTATTTTGCTTTTTGGATGACCATGAGACTAGTGATCTTCCCAATAATTGACATGTTCCACTAGTGCTCTTTCTATCAACCTTGCATCCCGCATAATCGGAGTCCGAATATCCAACTAATTCAAACATTGACCCCTTGGGAAACCATAATCCAACATCTTGTGTATGCTTCAAATATCTCAATATTCTCTTTGTGGCTTTCAAATTACTCTCCCTTGGAGAAGCTTGAAATCTTGTACACATGCATACACTAAACATGACATCTGGCTTTGAAGCGGTCACATAGAGTAAGATTCCAATCATATACCGATAGAGTGTTTGTTCAATCATCATGCCACTTGTGTCACTATCCAAATTTCCATTAGTCCCCATAGGAGTACTAATGCCATTGGCATCTTTCAATCCAAACTTCTTGATAATATCCTTGATGTACTTGCCTTGACTCACAAATGTACCATTCTTTATTTGCTTGATTTGAAGTCCAAGGAAGTAACTAAGTTCACCAATCATTGACATCTCAAATTCATTTGCCATCATCTCCCCCAAATTCTTCACAAAATTCATGATTTGTAGACCTAAAGATAATGTAATCCACATAGATTTGCAAGACAAACAAGTCACTTCCAATCTTCTTTGTGAATAGGGTGGTATCAACCAAACCAATCTTGAATCCCTTATAGAGGAGAAAGCTTCTCAATCTCCCATACCATGCTCTAGGTGCTTGCTTCAATCCATAGAGAGCCTTATTGAGCTTGAATACATGGTTGGGCTTCTTTGTATCTTCAAATCCGGGTGGTTGCTCAACATATACTTCCTCATTGATGTACCCATTGAGAAATGCACTCTTCACATCCATTTGATAGAGCTTGATGTTGTGAGCACAAGCATAGGCCAATAGTATTATTATTGCCTCTAATCTTGCCATCGATGCATAAGTTTCTCCAAAGTCAAGACCTTCAACTTGAGTGTACCCTTGTGCAACTAGTCTTGCTTTGTTTCTCACTATTATTCCATCTTGATCTTGCTTGTTCTTGAAAACCCATTTGGTTCCAATGACATTGTGGTTTCTTGGTCTATCCACTAGTTCCCAAACTTGATTTCTTGTGAAGTTGTTTAGTTCTTCATGCATATCATTGATCCAATCCACATCCTTCAAAGCTTCATCAATCTTGGTTGGCTCAAATGATGAGACAAATGAATAATGCTCACAAATTGAGGCCAATCTTGATCTTGTTTGCACACCACATTGAATTCCTCCAATAACTTGATCTAATGGATGATCTCTTGCAATGTTGGTAGGTTGGAGCACTTGTATGTGAACATCTTGAGCATTTGGTTGAGATGATTATGGACTAGCCTCTTTTTGATCTTGAGCTTGAGCTTCACTAGCACTTGCTTGATCTTGAGTTGGATAGCCACTAGCTTCTTCATTTGTAGGAATGGTCACTTGATCTTCATCTTCATCTTGTACTTGTCTTGCTCTAATGTCACCAACATCCATATCCTTCATTGCATTGACCAACTTGTCACCTCTCACATCATCCAAGTTTTCTTGTTCATCTTGAGAACCTTGTGTTTCATCAAATTCCACATCATGCACTTCCTCAAGAATTCCACTAGATGAGTTCAAAACTATAAGCCTTGATAGATGTTGAGTAACCAAGTAAGAAGCTTTCATCACATTTCTTCTCAAACTTGCTTAGCCTTGTGCCTTTCTTCAAGATATAGCATTTGCATCCAAATACCCTAAAGTAAGCAATGTTTGGCTTTCTTCCATTCAATAACTCATATGGAGTCTTCTCAAGCATCCCATGACAATAGAGATGGTTGCTAGAGTAGCAAGCCATATTGATAGCTTCGGCCCAAAAGGAATGACTAACATTGTATTCACTTAACATTGATCTTGCCATGTCAATCAAGGTTCTATTCTTCATTTCATTTATCCCATTGGATTGAGGAGTGTACTTTGGAGAGAATTGATGGTTGATTCCAAAGTCATCACATAGTTCATCAACTCTTGTATTCTTGAACTCACTCCCATTGTCACTTCTAACTCTCTTGATAGTTGTTTCAAACTCATTTTGGTACCTCTTGACAAATGACTTGAAGATATCAAATGTTTCACTCTTGTCACTCAAGAAGAATACCCATGTGTATCTTGTGAAGTCATCCACTATCACAAATCAATACTTGTTTCCTCCAATACTTGTATATGTTGTTGGTATAAAGAGATCCATATGCAATAACTCAAAAGCTTTCCTTGTACTCATAATGCTCTTCTTTGGATGAGTATTTCCAACTTGCTTTCTGGCTTGACATGAGCTACATAGTTTGTCCTTCTCAAATGTGATATACTTCAAGCCTCTCACTAGATCATGCTTGACTAACTTGTTAAATTTCTTCATGCCAACATGACCAAGCCTTCTATGCCACAACCAACCCATGCTAGATCTTGAGATGAGACATGTTGAGAGTTGTGCATCATTAGCATTGAAATCCACTAGGTAGAGGTTCTCATACCGAAAGCCCTTGAAGATCATGTTTAAACCATCCACACTAATAATTTCCACATCCTCAACACCAAAAATGCACTTCAAACCGAGATCACACAATTGGGCAACCGACAATAAGTTGAACTCAAGCCTTTCAACTAGAAGCACATTGCTAATGCTTAGATCATTTGAGATAGAAATCTTTCAAAACCCTTTCACCTTGCCTTTGCCATTGTCACCAAAAGTGATACTATCAAATCCATGGTTGTTATCTTGGTTGATTGAGTTGAACATCCTTCCATCACCGGTCATGTGTTGAGTGCACCCACTATCAAGTACCCAATGCCTCCCTTCGGCTTTGTAATTGACTTACAAGAGAGATCAATTCTTTTTAGGTACCCAAACTTGCTCGGGTCCTCCAAGATTAGTTACCAAGGATTTTGGTACCCAAATGGACTTCTTGGTAGTCATCCATGGTGCACCAACAAACTTAGCATGAACTCCATTTGTACCCTTGGAAAGGACATAGAATGAATCAACTCTAATACAGGATACATCTTGCTTAGCCTTCTTATTCATGCATCTTTGCTCATTGTGACCAACTTTCTTGCAACTCTTGCAATACCTACTAGTGTCCTTCACAAAACGAGTCTTGTGAGGGGCAAAAGCGGATTTGCCTTTCTTGGGGGTATAGCCCAATCCCTCTTTGTAGAGAGATGCTCTTTGGCTACCCAAGCGCATAAACAAGCGGTCCTCAGCTCCATAAGCCTTATCTAAGGACTGATTGAGCTTTGTAACCTCCTTCTTGAGGGTTTCATTTTTCACCATTAGTGAGGCATCACAAGTGAAACCATCACTAGTAGATGAAATGGAAGTAGTAGTGATACAAGAGGGGTTAGTGGGAGAACCAACAATAGGAGTATAAAAGGATTCATCAAGAATATCACAAGTAACTCCCATGTCACATGTTTGAACAATCTCCTTACTTTAGTCAAGGAGGGAGGAATGAGCTCTTTCAAGCTTAGTGTGAGACTTCACTAGCTTCTCATGGGCTTCCATTAGCCTCTCATGAGATGTTACGGCCTCATCAAGGTTTTGCTCAAGAGCCTCATTGGTCTTGCGCAATTCCTTGCATTCCTTCCTCTTCTTGTCAATGTAGTCCTTAGCTTGTTCAAGCATGTCCATGAGTTCCTCCTTGGAGGGCTCCTCACTATCACTATCACTCTCACTCTCACTCTCACTCTCACTCTCATCATGAGAAAGTACCTTAGTGGACTTAGCCATGAAGCATGATGATGGAGTGTCAAATAGAGAGATCTTGTCCCTCATTGCGATTCTTGCAAAAACCTTCTTCTTCGTAGTGGTATCCTTGTCATGATCACTATCATCACCACTTGAAGAAGCATCACTATCCCATGTCACAATATGAGAGTAGCCCTTCTTCTTCTTCTTGTCAAATGTGGGCTTCTTCTCTTTCTTGCTTCTCTTCTTGTGATCATCATCATCCTTGTCACTATTGTATGGACAATAGGCAATGATATGATCAAAGCTTCCACACTTGAAGCACTTTCTTGGTTCATCATAGTTCTTGTAGGAAGTTCTCTTCCTTCTTGCACCATAGCCCTTCTTCTTCATGAATCTTCCAAATCTCTTCACAAAGAGAGCCATTTCTTCCTCATCAACATCACTAGCACTTTTGTCTTCACTTTCACTAGATTCTTCAACCTTGCTCTTGCCCTTGCTCTTGTGTGATGAATTAGCTTTGAATGATACACTCTTATTCTTCTCATCTTCTTCCTTGTTGTCCCGGTATGTGTCTTCGGTCATCACATCCCCCAAGACTTGATTAGGAGTCATGGTGTTGAGCCCACTCCTCACAATCAAAGTCACAAGTGTGTCAAACCGGGATGGGAGACACCTCAAGAACTTGTAAGAGAAGTCCTTGTCCTCCACCTTCTCACCAAGAGCAGTGAGGTCATTGACAAGCACTTGGAGCCTATTGAACATCTCTGGCACATTTTCATCATCCTTCATCTTAAAGCTTGCAAACTTCTCCTTGAGAATATATGCCTTGGCCCCCTTGACGGCTTGAGTGCCCTCAAATGATTCCTCAAGCTTCTTCCAAGCCTCATGAGCACTATCTAGATTCTTGATTTGCTCAAACACCTTCTCATCAAGAACCTCATGGAGAGCACTAAGAGCAATATCATTGTGTTGCAACTTTTCTTCTTCGCCTACGGTGGGATTCTCTTCATTCACCACCTCAAACTTCTTGTCCACCACAAGCCACACCTTCCAGCTAATTGACTTAATATGAGCGGTCATCTTGACTTTCCAATAGCCATCGTTGGCGCCATCAAACTTGGGTGGTTTCTTCATGTTGTTGATATGAGTCATCTTCACTCCTCCATCTTCTTTGAGAGTTTCTTCTTTGCCTTCACCTTCATCTTGTCAAAGAACTCGTCAATCTCTTCTTCCATCTGCGGCTTAGTAGTGTTAACCCAATAGCGCACAACTTCATCACATTCTTCTTTCTTTCTCTATGCGTCCACCTACAATAAGAGTACTACTATCAACATAAAATGATACTATTCATGCCACTACATTTTACAAACATACAAAACTGACATGCATTTAACATATGATCAAATTTAACTGAACTCACATCCATTAATAACATTTCATTAATGCAGCAATAAACTAAACTCAATTAATTTATTTCCATTAATAATTCAAGACTATGTATAGATAGACAATATTATATCTCACAACAACAATAGTAGTGTGTTCATATGAACAACACTATATCCCAGATCATTTTGCAAAGCATCATGGAAATTATATAGTACTAATGATCAGAGGGAAATTATATACTACTAATGATGAAGAGGGTAATTATATAAAGCATCAGAGCACTGTTAACTAATCCAATAAAGCATCAATGATATCAAGCAAAAAATTAATACATCAGGACAGTAACCAAAATAAATAAACAAAGGAATAATCATACTACTAATGAACAGAATATAACAACACTAACTACATCAGAAATGTATTAATGTATAGAATCTCAAATTAAACTAACTACAATTTCAATTTGAACCCTAACAAACCCTAATTAACAACACTAACTACATACATCAACATTCTACTAATGTACAAAATCTCAAATTAAACCCAAACCTATTGAAACCACAATTTCAATTCGAACCCTAACAAACTCTACTTAACAGCACTAATTCACAACACTAACTACATCAACATTCTACAAATGTATAGAATCTCAAATTAAGCTCAAAGCTATTGAAACCACAATTTCAATTCTAACCCTAACAAACCCTACTTAACAGCACTCAAAATAAACGCGCGATCGGGTGCAGCATATCTACCTTGGGGAGCTTGCCACCCGCGGTCGTCGTGGGTGTTCTCCGTGCCTACGGAGGAGGTTGCCGCCGCCGACCTCTTCACGCTGGAGCGTAGGGACTCCAACGAATCACCTACTTCCTCCTTGCCGGCCTTCTGTGGTCCCTTGGTGCCAGCATCGCCATGAAGGTCACCCTTGTTGACACTTCGTGGAGGATCCATCTGCACTGCGCCCCGCCGGCCATCGCCTCGCTTCGCCGCCCGCGCCTCGACGCCCTCACCTCGCCGCCCTCATCTCGCCGCCCGCGCCTCGACGCCCTCGCCTCGACGCCTGCTCACCGCCGTCGCCTGTCGCCTCGCCTCGCCGCCCTCGCCTTGTGGAATGAGAAGAGTCGGAAAGGGTTAACCGCAAAGTGGGTCATCCTGGTCAAAACGAATGACCTAGTAGATCCCATTTTATTAATATACTAGCAAATGTGCCCATGCGTTGCAACGGGAATATAGTTTGTCATTGCGAACACATGGTGGATAAGTACCCATGTATATTCAGCTTTGATGATGAGTGATCGTCCAACACATGAGTGTTTCAGTTTGAGTGGCTTACCCTAACCTCTGCGAAAGCAGAAATGTGTGCTTGTCTATCGGCTTGTGGTGTGCAGGTGCTATGCCTAGTGACAGTGGTCAATGGCGTGGAGAAGGTCGAGTAGAAGCTTGCCGTGTCGATGGACTGAGAGCGGTGAAGGGTGGAAGCGGGGCTCGGACTGAGGGACCATGGGCGTTGGCGGACTAGCTGTGGTGGCTAGTACTTGGCACCGGCGAGTGCGAGAAGACATAGAAGTAGACCGAGTTGACCAAGTCAAGACGGTGGGCACACGAGTCGAGCGGAGGCTCAGGGGACTCGGAGTCCGACTGGGCGAAGACAAGGTGGCTCGCGTCGAGTGGTTTGGTGGTTTGGGCCTCAAAACTATCCACGTCGGTTTCTAAGTTTGGGCCGCAAAACTCGGGATTCGGTAGTTGAGCCCAAAGCTACCAGTGGCGGGTTTCCTAGGTTTGGGCCTCAAAACCTAGGCGAAGCTTCCGAGGAAGCGGGGATGGCACGTGGCGGAATCCTGGAGGTTGCGTCGAGGCGACGACAACTCCCGACAGGAAGCGGGGTCGTCCATTCAAAATGCGAGAGATATTTTTCGGAGCTTGGACTGCAATGCTTAGGCTAGGTAGTTCACTCAATGTATCTAGGGGGGTCTAGGAAATAGCCAAAGCCCGATAAGTAGGGGGTGAAGGGGTATCCTTCATCCCATCTCTTAAACCCTAATCATTTGCCCCAACTCTCTCTCTCTAGTTCATGAGATCCCTAGGTTGTTTCCACCAACCTTTGTAAGAATATGAGTTTGTCTCGAGGAATCGGAGGCCGTAACCTCCGTAAGCCATGGTGGCTTCGATTTCGTGATTGTGTCCCCGTTTTGCTTGTGTTCTTCACGTTTTGCTTTTGCTCCTTATTTTCCCGAGATGATTTCTCTTTGTAGGGAGTAGCTCTTGCAAATCCATTTGAACCAAGTTCTTGGTACTCGTGAAGAGCAACTTTGCACCAAAGGAATTTTCCTAAAACCTCACGAGCACACAGATCAGGCGTTTTCTTTGCGGCGTTCTTCGTTTTGCCTTTTCTCCCCCAAAACCGAGTGTTCCCGTTTATCCTCTCCAAATTGAGCGATGATTTCTTCGGAATAGCTCCCCAGCTGCACAAGGATCATGCCTACAAAATTTGGTTGCAGTTGGAGTTCATTTGGTTGAGTTTTGGGAAGATTTGGAGGAGAGAAAACGATTTTCGCGTTTCTGTGCTCTGCTCGAGGGCGCCGGACGCTCTGAGTTTTGGCGTCGGACGGTCCGTCGGACGCAAGGACGTTCTGACGTTAGCGTCCGTCCGCGTGTGTGTGAGTTTGGCGCCGGACGCTGTCCATCGTCCGTCGCCCTGCGTCCGTTGCTTTGCTAGTCAGTCTGGATTTTCAGCGTTCACTGGAAGTCCGACGTACGCTCCCCTAAGTGTCTGTCGCGCAGCGTCCGATGCCAACGGACGCTCACTCAAGCGTCCGTCGCCCAGCGTCCGACGCTCTGCCTTCTGCTTCTCCTCTGCAAGACTTTCTGAAAGGCCGACGGACGATCTCTCAGCGTCCGACGTCTAGCGTCCGTCGCCCTGTTGTCCAGCGTCCGTTGCTTGTATTTTGGGCTGTTTTTCTTGGGATTTTTGCCTCTTTCTCATAGTGGTTGAGAACTCTTTTTGGGGGTTTCTGGTGAGTTTTCCTCCACTGCCGGTGAGCTTTCATTTGCTCCATTTGAGCACCCAACAACTGGGTTTGATTTTTGGGAAGAGTGGCCCGAATAATTCGAGAGAAATTTGAGGCTCCCATTCAAGCCCCTCTGGTCGCCGTTCTCGGTCCTTCAGTCATGTATTGGCCTAGAAGATTTGCTATTTGGATATAGAATTGGATTTCATACTGTCTTGGCCTCACATTTTTTTCCTTACATAGATTTAATTTACATCTATTAGCAACAAATAAATAGATTAAATTGATAGGGGCACATCTACCTACCATTTACTACGGGATGGACGGTCCATGGTGGTCATCGCTGCATCCGTCCATCAGTTTGAGTCCTATACGGACTTCAATTTTTGAGGAAACCGATTTTATAATATTTTTCTATGTGTTGCTATGTGAAACTTAATATGTGTATCAGTTTGAGTACTATACTGACTCCAATTATTGGACAAGCCAATTTATATAATATATTTTTTATGTGTTGCAACGAAACTTAATACGTGTAGGAATCGGACTCCATACTTTGTCTGGTAGTTGGGGGAGCCGGACAAAAGAATGGGGGAGAGAAATTTGGGAACCCAAATAGTGGATGTTTTACAGTACGATTGTCTGGTTCTTGGATCTGCTCAAGTCTAGAACGTCCAATGATAGAGATGCTATCCTTATTAATATAAAAAGATAAATTGAGTTGTATACTTTAAGAATATTTATTCCTATTAGAACTCGATCACAGTATTACTTTTTTAATTATTGTCGAACTGTATGTGGGGGAGGATATTTATTCCTAATAGTATTACTTTTTTAATATTCGTCGTACTGTATGGATTCCTATAATGTATTCTTTAATAGACAATTAGACATGCATTTTTTAATAGCCACGACGGCGTGCGGGCAGACCTGCCATGCCTTTTTTATAGTCATGCCTTTTTTAATATATGCCTTTTTTTAATAGCCACGACGTGGGCAGACATACCGTGCGGGAGTCACTTTGGGAAAGGAATAGGCCAGACCAAAATTAGGATTGCGAGAAATTTTAGATTTTTATTATTAGGTATAGATTTAATTAGCCCGGTTTTCTATGTTAATGTGATTATATTTTGATTTAATGAAGAATAAATGGAAAAAATCCCTAACGTAGGTAGAAAAAAATTAAAAACTTACATAGACACTGCATTGTGATGTATAATGTTGTAAAAAATTCAAATCATTATGATAAAGTGGTGATGCACATCCTCACAGAGTCATCCATCGCTCACACATACCTCTATCACTCAACAAGAGATGTCCATCCTTGTGGGGAATGTGTAGTACCACTTTCTCCGATTCATTTGAAACTTCTTTGGGATGATTATGGAGGCCTCCCATTATGTTGTGTGCATTTTTGCAATTTTTAGAACTAGTTTTCTTATTAATGTGATTAAATTTTGATTTAATGAAGAATAAATGGAAAAAAGCCCTAAGGTAAGTAGAAAAATCTAAAAACTTGCATAGACACTTAATTGTGATGTATAATGTTGTATAAAAAATTCAAATCATTCTGATAAAGTGGTGATGCACATCCTCACAGAGTCATCCATCGCTCACACATACCCTACTCACTCAACAAGAGATGTTCATCCTTGTGGGGAATGTGTAGTACCACTTTCTCCGAATTATTTGAAACTTTTTTGGGATGATTATGGAGGTGTCCCGTTATGTTGTGTGCATGTGTGCAATGTTTAGAACTAGTTTACTTATTAATGTGATTAAATTTTGATTTAATGAAGAATAAATGGAAAAATCCCTAAGGTAAGTAGAAAAATCTAAAAACTTGCATAGACACTTCACTGTGATGTATAATGTTGTAAAAAATTCAAATCATTATGATAAAGTGGTGATGCACATCCTCACAGAGTCATCCATCGCTCACATATACCCTTGTCACTCAACAAGAGATGTTCATCCTTGTGAGGAATGTGTAGCACTACTTTCTCCGAATCATTTGAAACTTTTTTGAGATGATCATACACCATAACATGTCAGCGCTGAACCAAAATTTACATGAATCCCAAAAAATAGACATATGAAAAACAAAAATAATGAAGATCACAAAAATATTAGAAAAAACAAAAAGTTGCCTCCTAAAGGGTTTGAACCTAGGAGCATGACATCAAAATAAACATGCCTTACCATTGCGATATTGAAGTGATTTTAGTATTCTTTCGATGCAGTTTTAGTTAATTATGACATACCCCAGCTTGTGGCCAAAAAAAAGAGTACGAAAAAATTAGTCCCCTTATTTTATCCCGCCACTAGTACCCAGTTTGTCGTCCTGAAAATTTATTCTGCCACTAATCACCCATTTATCCCCTTAATTTGTTGCATTCCTATCATTTCCCCCGGTTCTCATACCCTAGCCGCCGCCTGGAGTCAACCGTCGTCGACGAGATGCTTCCTCGACCATGACGATCAGGTACCTCATCGACCAACTGGAACACAACCGTCGTCGACGAGTTGTTCCCGTCCCCCTTTCCACCTATTTTCTACCCCACCAAAGCGGCAGACTACTTCATCGTCGTCCACAGCCGGCGACGAGTTGCGTCGTCGCCGACTACTTCGGTCGCCGCATCCCTCACAATCTCGTCCCAAGAACATTCTGGCCCCATTCACATTTCACTCACAACGACGTAACCCTAACCATCGCCGGATTTGGGTCATCACCGAGGACTTCACACTTGATCGGCTTCGTCGTCGACAAGGGTTCACCGCACCAGCTCTGCTTCCCCTTTGAGGACCTCGATGGTGGCAACTAGGGGGCAACACAAAAAGCAACATGCACAAGAAGAAGGTAATACACCTCCACTGTTCATAAAATCAGTTTTATCTCATTCGTACATTTCCTACTCCCCTTTAGCTTTGCATAGGCCATGCAAATTAATAATTTATATACAGATTTGGAATATATATGCCCCCAATCTCACGTCAAAGTAGTAATTAATGAAGTACTATTACTTCACATATCACCTGTAGTTTTCTTCGCTCTAATTTGTTTGTAATAATGAACAACCATATGCATTAGTCGATGCGGAAGCTGGGATATTAATATAGTCCCTTTCCAAAAAAACACCTATCATCTCTCTTTCTTTTTGGTCTACAACAGGCATTACTTGCCCTTCCCTCCTATCTATCTTTCAATTAGTATGGCCTCCTAATTCTTAGTAAACTCCTTTTTATGAACTAATAGACACATTGTGCTATCTTGCAAGTAATATCACCTCCAATAACCGAGTATGAGAGGATGCGGGATAGATGTGTGGCGGAGAATTTAGAGAAAATGCAACAAATGGGACTGCATGATCTAGCTGCTGATGTTAATAATTCTATACCACAACCTTCATCAACCAAGGGGAAAAAATCAGCAAACAAGAAAACCAACAGTTTAGATTCGGAGTCATCAGAGTATCTCCTTGGTGATGATGATCAAGGAGATAGTGATGATGATGATGACACTGAATCTGATGAGCAGCCACAACACCTGGAAATTATGGTGCTTCTTTAACCTTCAAAGTAGGGGATGGGGAATATTTGAATTGCATTTGAATGTTTTTAGTCTAATCTTTAATGTATGATCCTGCTTTTAGATTCATCTTGTTTATTTCATACCTATAATTAATATATGGTCTTGCTTAATATTGCACATGGCTGACTTTTTGTTGCACAGTATCCTACTAGGGGTAGAAGGAAAACCCTTGCTTCAAAAAAGAGAAATCCTAAGATGCCTCCAGGAAGTAGGAACAAGAGAGTGAGGGCATCTGCAGAATCACAGGTGCAGCATTCTGGAGCCCAAACAAGATCATCGAAAAGGCTTAATAGTGAAGCTACAAATGGGGACAGTGTAGAGGCTCCTACAAATGCTGGTAATGGCATACCAGACAGCTATACTACACCTAGAATTACTAATCATGAGAGACTATCTACAGAGGAAGATAGTGGAGCTGCTGGTCTTGACAGTACAAGTGGTGATGAAGGCAATGAGATGGAGGTGAAGGAACTGAAGGCAAGTTATATTTTTCCATTGAACTATGACATCTCTTTTGCTCATTTACATGAAACTAAAACATTTCATCAAATGCGGCTTCTATTTTGTAGCTACTGCAGAGCGAGCTCCAAGGAGACCTAGGGAAGCAACTGAGGGAAAACAACTAGACAAGATGACTAAAGCTATGAGAAGGAGATTGCCCATAGCTGTTGCTGAAGGCAATAAAAGGCCTCATGATCCTGTTCAAGCTGCCAAGTTTGCATCAGAGGCTGACATCATTGTTCGGGAAAACATGTCTGTCCTACCTCATTGGAAAGATTACAAGAAAGATGACAAATACTACAAGACTTTTGTAACGCAGCTAAATGTAAGTGCATTACTGTTTTTATGCTTAACTTGTATACATGCTTAACCTAAATTGACTAACTATGGAATTGTCATTTACCTAGGGACGCTTGGCCATTCCTAACAATGATTCAACAACTAAAGCTTGTACTGATATATGATGGGCTCTGCGATAAAACAAAATCGTTATCGGCTGAAGAAGAAATACTTTAATGGTGTACCTGCAAATAAGATTAGGACAACTTCTCATGTTCCTTACTTGACTGATGAAGAGTGGAGGGTACTAACTGCAAAGTGGTCTGATCCAAAGAACATGGTATGGGTATCTTTCCATATATGCTTGTTTCACAATCAGTTTCCAAAGATCTCTTCATTTTGAATCTATAATCTCATCTGACATATTAATTCCCTTGTAGGAAACGTGTGGAAAGAACAAACAGAACCGCAGTAAAGTCAAGTTTCAACAGGCTACGGGTTCTCACTCCTACGTGGCACACTTGCATGAATATGTAAGTTCAAAGTACATTGAACTAGAATCCATACACATTTGCACTCAGCAAATTCTCTTGCATGAAATCTGAGTCAAATTTTGTTGTCATTGTTTATCCACAAAACACAAGAAGAAGAGAATCCGAGAAGAACCTAGCTTAGATCCGAGTGAAGAACTAGATGCGGTGTAGGCCTTGAAGACCTTCCATTACAGCAAGAAAGATGGCCTCAGTTTTCAAACAATGGACGCAATCGTAAGTTAATTTATTTGCTATATTCATCTTGTGTCACATGTCTTCCTTAAATTATTGCAATAAGTAACATATCTCATCTTGTTCTTTGTCAACCATTAACATGTAACTGTTTTATGTCCATGATATTTTAGGTTGATATCGAAAACTTGAGGGGTCAACCTGTTGATAAAGGTGGGACGACACCATCAAGTGTGGAGCTTGTGGCCAAGCTGCTCTCCCAGAGCAGCTCAAACCATTTCCTGAAGAGTGCTGGCATCAAAACACCGACATCCTGCAAGTCAAAATCATCAGATGAAAGCGAACTTCGAGAACGACTTGCAGCTAAAGCAAAGGCTGAAGCAGAGGCTGTTGTTCAAGGTAAAATTGATGAGCTCAAGAAGAAAACTGAAGCAACTGAGGAAAGCTTGGCGAGTACATGGAGAGAGGTGGAGGAGTACAAGGCGCTGACCGAGAAGAACAACAATACGATGGAGGAGACCAAGGCGCTCATTAAGAGGCTCTTCTCGGGCAATGGTAACGCTTATTCGTCAACATGAGAGCTCCTAGTCAGTGCTACTGTGTTTAACCAGTTGATTTTGGGAACTCAGAAACCTTAGTTGCTCGTGGTTGGTAACTTTTTATTGTATGTTGTTGTGTTATGTGAATTGGTGATGCTGTGAACTGAGTTGTATGCTTGTTGGATGAACTGAGTATGTAATTATGTGGTCTTTCTAGTATAATTTCCAAATTTCAATTAAATTACTATCTACATTTCTCTGACGAAAACGATGGCGTCTTCAGTGACGATTACAAACCGTAATTTGTAACGATTTCAAATCAAAAGTTGTGACCAAAATCTTTTATCTTCAGTGATGATTTCAAACAGCAATATGTGACCAAATAAGAACCAATCAAAACAAGACACGTGACTGAATTTGATTGGTTCACGTGGCGGCAAAGCATCGCAAGCTGTGACCAAAATCTTTCATCTTCAGTGATGATTTCAAACAACAATCTATGACCAAATAAGAACCAATCGGAACAAGCCACGTGGCATAATCTGATTGGTCCACGTGGTGGCAACTAAGGATGGCAACGGGTCATTTTTGGTTCGGATATCCGCGGGTTTTGGGTCCAGCGGTTTTGGTTTTGGTGGTAGTTTTTCGCCCACGGTTTTCGGGTTCGGGGCCCCGAAAATGATTGGGTTCGGTTTTGGGTTTTGTTTTCCACCTGTGGATATCCAATGGATATCCAAAATAAATCATTTGGAATTTAAATACATATTTTATAATATGCTAATAATAATTTGTTTACTTAGATTATTAAATTTATTCAAAGTTAACTCATGAAAATATTTATTATTTGTTGTCTCTTGTTTATACATGTAAAATGTGTATATATATCCGCGGGTTTTGGGTATCCATTCGGGTTTTGGGTATCCATTCAGGTTTCGGGTATCCGCGGGTTTGGTTTTGGTGATGAATTTCCACCCGAATCGGTTTCGGTTTTGGTTTCGGGTTACGACTTCGGGTTTCGGTTTTGGGTGCACGGAGACTCCACCCGATCCGAACCCGACCCGTTGCCATCCTTAGTGGCAACGCAGCATCCAGGTCAGCGATGACGTTATTCACCACGTCAGTGATGATGTCATCAACCATGTCAGCATCCTATGTGGCAAGTGTCGTCGGGTCGTTTCCAAACGGGTCGTTATGACGAAACCAGAGGTCAATCTATGACCAAAGCGGACCATCACAGGTTACAAACGTCGTTAACGGCGACGTTACGTTGCTGTTTCAGCAAGACAGCGAACGTTGGATCGTGACCAAAACCTATAGTCACAGAAAAGAAATCACATCCGTGACAATAATGTTTTTGTCACAGACTAGAGACACATCTGTGACGAAATAAACCATTTCGTCACCGTAGATCAAATGTGACGTGACCTCAACGATGATCCCATTTTTGTCACAAAATCATCGCAGATTACACTTGGTGACGTTTTTTGGTATCTTCAGTGACGAACTGAGTACGTCACGGATGGTCAAATCCCTAGTAGTGACACTGTAGGTTGTTAAGCCTCAAATCAACGGTGTCCAAGCTCTGATACCACTTGAAAGGTCCTAAGTGATGGCTAGACGGGGGTGAATAGCCTAAAATAAAACTTATGACAACAACTTGCAAACTAGTTAGTAACACAAGAAGTGGAACGAATGTTGCGCTAGCCTAAAGGGTGATGCAAAGCCACCTATCCATAATTTCTATCCTAATATGTCTAGGATCACACAATTCCTATCACAAGACTAGGAGCTTACTACTAGAGCTAAACAAACCTAGCACAAACTACACAAGCTAAACCTAGAGAGAGCTAACTTGCAAAACCTAATATCTCTACTAAACAAGAACACAAGTATGTAATAGAGAGATAAGGGTGATCGATATACCTGTCGATGTTTTACCACCGATAGCCTGCCACGGTGTTACTCGAGACAGTAGTTCGTGCCTCGGCGAATAGTAAAACCTTGGTGGTTGGACACACAGGGACACACGGTTTATACTGGTTTAGGCCCTCGACAAGGTCGAGTAATAACCTTACGTCCAGTTGAGTCGTCTGTTATCGCTCTTGATCGTAATACAAGGTGTTGTATGTCGCTCTACGTATCGAGTGTTGTGTAATATGTAGGGAACTGTTTTTGGGTGATGCCCTCACCAACCCTTTATAGTTCAGGAACTAGCCGAGGTTATCCTAATCCTACTCGGTTACAAACTTAGAGTCCTAAGCTGTGCTTCGGTCTTGCTGTCCTTACCGAGTAGAATTCGGTCTCTTCTATTCGTCTTCCTTAGTGGGTCGAGAAAAGGAGGCCCAGAGCTTAGATAAGCCGGTCTCTGGGTACCCTATAGGATATCCCATCGACAAGCCCCCGAGCATCTCATGATTTTTCTTCAATACACCAGGTTGCTTTTTTAAAAAACGAGCCGAGTTCTTTTTGGAGCAAAATCATGAAATGATCTTCTATGTTCTTCTCCTTGTAATTTTTTGTACACCTCTAGTGCACTCATTGAGTGTAGCCCCCGAGCCTCTGGATACTTGGTACAAGTATGCAGAGGATCTGAGAAAAAATTCTTGTAAGGCAGGTATTTCCAGCCCCCGAGCCTTTCTCCGAGTTCTTTTTATCGGAAAAGAGCTTGGTGGAAGGATCTGAAATAACGTGCCCTTGTCTTCTTCTTATTCACGGGTGGGTACTGTGTCTTCACGGGTATGTAGAATCTTGCTTTCACTGTTCGCTTTGGTCAGGTTTTTGTCTTTTTCTTTCTCTTCCTTTCTCATGACTTCTGGCTTTTGGTGGTTCTTCCTTGCTATAAATTCTATTTTGCTTACACTGATGCCTTGACCCTTAGGGTACTCCTCTTTCGTCTGACGAATATGCTGCTGAGTGAAACTGAGCAGCCCCGGGCTTATGCCCTATTTCTGGTAGTTGAGTAGGTAGAAGAATTCTTGTGAATGAAGTTAGAGGTAGACTAACTCTTTGGTTAGATTTTCCTGGGAAGTTTGGCGTGGTGGGCAGAAGAAGTCTTGTGAGGTGGCTTCCATGCCTTCTCTGTCTAACTGCTGAACCCCGAGCTGTCACCGTCGCCGCTCCCGAGTTGATCCTGGTTGTGCATGCTTGTATCGAACTCCTGCTGGAAAGCCTAGAGTTGGAGTTGTCCAATCTCAAATGTTGGGAGTGGTTTTCTACCTATGATCCGGCACTTCTTCACGCTTTGTGAGGATTCCGGGTTGTTTTGACTTGTAAGGTTTCCGCTTGGGTACCAGGCCTTCTTTGGTGGTAGATTTGGTATCCCTCTGGCTAAGGCCTTTATATTTTGTCACTTGGGGTCTTTTGTTGTAGATGTAGCTTAGCTTGATATTATCTGGTTGTTGTAAAGTTATCGGCCGAGTTGTTTTTCATAGTCTGTAGAGTTGTGGCTGGTTGTATGGTTGTCCTTTGAATATTCTTCTAGATATTTTGTATGGTACTTTGAAGTATTGTCTTTATTGTAGCAGTTTTTCCTTCATCCGTGTGGTCCTTGTAGAATCTTTTGCTTTTACTTCTTTCTTTATGTACTGTTGTTGTTGTAATCTTTTCTTCATGGACTTGGTGTATGTGCACCCGTTATTCTTCTATAAATAACTGTAGTATGGTTGTCTTGTCCCATGTCCTCTTCCTTCTCTCGCACAGACCTTTGTTGTATCATGGATATTGTAGTTGGCGAGCTTGACGATCCCCCAGGCTTCTTTCCCTTTCTTGGTTGTAATATGGCGAATGGTGTAGTATTTGTGATAGAAACTAGTAGGTGACTAGTTTCAAGGTAGTACCACGCTGTGGGCGGCTTTGAGGCAAATGGTCTAGTTCTTGTGATGAGGCTATCGCATGTTGCGCTGCTTGATCTTCCAGTGTTCTAGTTCCATGCCTCTGGCTGATTTCGTGGCCTTGGTTGAAGAAGTATTCCTTGGCTAGTCCTGTGCAATGTCATTTTGGCGTCTACTGGTGTTCATCCGCCTTCTCTCTGTAGAGGACCTAGCAGGACTATGAATCTTGAATGTCTTCTAGGCTCTTCTTCTACTAACTTTGGCAAACAGATGTGCCTTGTCTTGTTGGGCGTCTAGCACGTCTGGGTTATTTGGCTCTGTTTGTTGACAATGTATCTTGACTCTCTAGGTGTTAACCTCGAATTCGACTGGGTTCCTTGTTATTGGCTTGTACTAGTTCCTTTCAGCAATGTAACTTTGTATCTGGTCTGTATCTTCAAAGGACGTGTATAGTGAAGAACCAGTGATTTGTTGTCTGTATTTTCTGAGTTCTTGTATATAACTTGATTGTAATGCCGAGTTCTTCTATTCCGCGAGTTGTCTGTATTCTTTGAAAGGAGATGTGTTTTGACTGCTTTATGTTCCGTTTCGTGATTGGTGGAACTTTTCGTCTTCTGTATTTTCTGCAACGAGTAAATTTCCTTATAAGTCTGCCCCTCTGTTATCCCCTCTCTTTTACCTCGTAGTAAAAAACATTTTCCTTTTCTTTTCGCAAACCCTAACTGTCGCCGCTACTCTGATCGTCTTTGCGTCGCCTCGAATGGTGAAGAAGAACAAGATCAAGAGCAAGGGTAAGGGCAAGGCTGAATTCGTGGACGAAGATACTGTTTTGGAGCGTATAGAGAATCCTGAGTTCGTCGAGATGTCGCGCCAGATGAAGCAGTCTCCCAAGCCATCTACTCAGGAGACGGACTTGGATCTGCTTGTTGCGCATGGGCTACTTCAGGGGTAGGTGTATTCCGGCTACTCTGTTCCTGGTGAGCATATGATTCCCATTCCTTCTCCTGATCAATACATTCTTTTTGTTTCCTTTGTACGTGCCGGACTCTGCTTCCCTCCATCGGTCTTCTTGATGGATTTCCTTTATTTTTATGGCATCCAGCTTCATCATCTGACCCCTAACGGGGTTCTTTTCCTTGCTTCTTTTGCACATTTGTGCGAAGCGTTTATGGTCATCCCTCCTTGTCTTCTTCTTTTCCGCCATTTCTTTCGTGTTCGATTTCACGAGAGCAAGCCTAGCCGTTCTTTTGGCTGCTGCGCTATTCAGTTTCGTCAGGGTATGAAGGTCATTTACTTCGCTTTCACCCTTTATGAATCTGTCAAGGATTGGGTGGAAAAGTGGTTCTATATTTCAAAGCCTGATGCCTACTTCTCTTCTAACCTTGCTGCTCTTCCGACTCCTCTTTCTTGTTGGAATGATGCTCTATCATCTTCTGAGTCCTCGACTATTAAGCCTTTGGTGACCCGAATAAGTTATTTGAAATAATCTGGGTTGACTCGTAATGGATTGGTTGCAAGTTATTATCGCCGCCGGATTCAACCTCTCATGCAGAGGGAGAATCTTGGTTTTGAGTATACTGGTTCCTCTAATCCTTCTCGGATCCTCACTGAGTCCGAGTTGTCTGAAGATAACATGTTCGATCGTTTGGGGAGGGTCCTGAGTGGTGTGTCTGCTATGCCTCCCCAGATTTCTGAGTACCATGCTGGAAATCCACCTCCTCCGGTTAGTACTTTATTCATCTTGTTCTGATTTCTTTTTCTCTGAGTTCTTGTTTGTTGATGGCTTGTTTTGTGTTTCAGGATTATGGTCATTGTTTTAGGATGAACATGCCTTTTGGGCTGGATCCCTTTGTTCCTGAAGAGCCTACTGCTGAAGTCACTGTGGCTTCAACCTCTTCTTCCAGGTTTATCTCTGGATTTTGTATTACTGATGGGTACGTGCCTTATACCCCAATCCTCGGATTGCTCAAGTCTTACTGGTTTCTAGGAAAAGGAAAGTTGAATCTTCTGCTCAGCCTATCCAACTTCCCCTGCTACTCGACGTCGCTCTTCTCGGCCACGTACTCCCACAGGTAACATTATTGTAGGTGAGCATTGTATTTGTTATCCGAGTTGTTTTGCATGCAACTCTTCCTTATTCTTCTTCTTTTGTTCTTTTTCAGATGGCCAGTTCGTCCTTCTGAATGAGGAGTATTCGAATGATGACCCCCCTTTTACCCATCCTCCATGAGTTGTTTTCTTGAAGTCTTTTTTATTTTTGTTCAGAGATCTTTTTCTTATTGTTAGCTTTTTGTTTAGCCGTAGATCATCTGTCGGCCAGTCTTCTGTTGAGGCTGCTCCTATTCCCTCGGCTATTCCAATCCCTTCTTCTTTGTTGCTTGATAAAGATTTCTCTTTCGATATCCCTAATCTTTCCTTTGCTTCTGTTGCTGCTACCTTTAGCAAATCGGCCAAGTTAGCTTTGCTTTGTGACATTTGTATTTTATCTTATCTTTGCCTGACTTTCTTTGCTTTTGACACTTTTAGGCCTTCTTCGGAAGCTCTTGGTTCCTCCCCTGATGGTAAGACTTTTTGTTTCTGTTGATGAAAAATTCTTGCTTTTTGTTTCTATTTTAACTCTTCTTGTTTTATTTTTTGCAGGACTTTGTATTCCTGATGCTACCAACATTGCCGGTACTTCTCAATTTGTTGGTGCACATCCTCCCGAAGGTGTGCCTCTTCTTGAGGTTCCTAAGTTGAGCCTCCAAGCCATAGCTCCGACTTCTTCCTCGGTCAAGCCTTTGCTTATTCAAGGGTCAGAGGTTCAGCTCAGCTGAGTTGAACGGGTTCAAAAACTTGTTTCTTCTTGGACAGAACTATCCTTGTCCTTTGGAACTGAATTGAAGGTATTTATTCTTGTCTCTCTTTTGGTCTTGTTTGCTTTATTTTGATTCTTGTTTCTCTCAGGATGTCTGTCGGGAGTTGACTGCTTCTTCCTTAGAAACTCAGTCGATTGTTACTCTTCAAGCTGAGCTTGACAGGGTTTAGCTTGAATTGTCTCAGACTCGTGCTACTTTGGAGCAAGAAAAGGCTCTTCGAGTAGTTGTTGTTTCTGATCTGAAGACAAAGATTGCTAGTAACTATCTTCTTTTTCTTCTATTGTGAATTTTCTTTGCTTGATATCTGATGTACTTGATATTTTTGTAGTTGCTGATCAAGCTTCTATTGCTTGGAATGAGGAGAAACAGGATTTGTCTCTTCATCTTGCAAATTCAGAGGAGAAAGTTGTAGGTGTAAGTCGACTACTTATTGTTTTCTGATTGTCCTGTTGTTTTTCTTGTAGTCTTTCTGACTTCTTTTGCCCTTTTTCAGTTATTGAAATTTGAGGGGGTTTTGAAGACTCGGCTCTCGGAGGTTCATGAGCGATATAAAATTTTGTATACTGTTGTGAAACCTGTTGTATCTGTTGTTTGTCTTCAAGAAGATGCTAAAGAAGGCCTGAAAACCATGATTCCTGCGTTACCCCTTTGGTTTAAAGAGTTTGTTGAAAACGACTTTGAGCGGTGTATAAACAATGTTGTTTCTTTTGTCCGAGCCCTTTCTCTTGATGTTCCTTTGGATCGAATTCTCGAAGACCCGATGGACGTCGATCTCTTGACGAGGTGGGAACAATCAAAGCCCGAGGTTCAGGAGCTTTGTCGCCAAATATTTGGACAGATGAAAGTGTTGTCGTCTTCTTCTCGATAACATTTATTTGTCTTTGATGGTTATGTAATATACCTTGAATGATGCTTTAACATATTGCCAGGCTTCATCCTGATGATGCTCTTGTCCTTGTTTGCTAATATTATACGGTTTTGCTTTCTGAAGAATACCTTGTTTTCCAATCTTTTTATGAGTCATGCCGAGTTCTTTTGATTGCTGTCTGAAGTTATGCACCTCTGCAATAGCCTTTGAAAATGTTTCTGAAAATTCCGAGTTTTTCTTGGGTAGTATCATTGACCTTTAAGTTTTGATGATTACACTGATAGTGTTTCCTGTAGAATAACTTGTGCCTCTTAGTTTAGGCTTTGTGTTGTAAAAAACCTCTGAGTAGCTTCGCGGTGATGTTGTTGTTGTTTTTCGAGTAGTTCTTCACGAGTAGTTCTTTCTCTTGGTATTTTGCTCCTTTTGCGCCGAATTCATTCTGCTCTTCAAGCACTTGTTGTGTCACTTTTTACGAGTGATTAATGTCATGCCGTCTCTCGAAAACGGTAGATTTGTAGATATAAGGACCAGACTGTGCCGCTCATGGTGCAAAGCAGTCGGTTTGTCAGGTTGTTCGATCGCTTGTAGACTTTGTATATATATATCAGACTGTGCCGCTCATGGTGCAAAGCAGTCGGTTTGTTGACTTGTCTTTCGAAAAAAGCGCTAGACAGTGCCGCTCATGGTGCAAAGTTGTCAGCTAGTCATGCCGACTCTCGAAACGGTAGACTTTTTATATGAACCAGACTGTGCCGCTCATGGTGCAAAGCAGTCGGTTAGTCAAGTTGGCTCACGAAACAACTGACTCCGGGCAGTGCCTCTCATTGTGCAAAGCCGGTAAATTTTAGATATATGAACCAGACTGTGCCGCTCATGGTGCAAAGCAGTCGGTTAGTCAAGTTTCCTCACGAAACAACTGACTCCGGGCAGTGCCTCTCATTGTGCAAAGCCGGTAGATTTTAGATATATGAACCAGACTGTGCCGCTCATGGTGCAAAGCAGTCGGTTAGTCAAGTTGCCTCACAAAACAACTGACTCCGGGCAGTGCCTCTCATTGTGCAAAGCCGGTAGATTTTGGATATATGAACCAGACTGTGCCGCTCATGGTGCAAAGCAGTCGGTTTGTCAAGTTGCCTCATGAAACAACTCGACTCCGAACAGTGCCTCTCATTGTGCAAAGCCGGTAGATTTTAGATATATGAACCAGACTGTGCCGCTCATGGTGCAAAGCAGTCGGTTTGATAAGGTTGCCTCACAAAACAACTCGACTCCGGGCAGTGCCTCTCATTGTGCAAAGCCGGTTTGTTCTTGATGTCTTGTATCTTGCACTTTCAGTTGTAGAATTTCTTGAGTTGGCTGATATGCCAGGTATTGCTTAATTGAATTCCTTCTTGTGTCATTAGCTCATAAGTTCCGGGTTGTATTGCTGTCTTGATGATAAAAGGACCCTCCCATGGGCTTAGTAGTTTGTGTCTTCCATCTTTTTCTGAATTAGTCGTAGTACCAGATCTCCTGGTTTTAACGTTCTTGGGTGCATATTTCTGTCATAATGTCTTCGCAAGCCTTGTAAATATCTTGCATTTTGTATTACTGAACTATCTCTTATTTCTTCGATTGAGTCGATCTCTAGTCGTCTTGTTTCTTCAGCTTCTCCTTCATCGCATTGCTCAATTCTTGGTGATTGTCATATTAAGTCGATTGGCAATACAGCTTATGATCCGTATACCAAGAAAAAAGGTGAATATCCTGTTGCTCTACTGATTTGAGTTCTTAAACCCCATACCACTTTTGTAGTTCTTCTATCCATTTACCTCCATAATCTTTTAGGTCTTCATATAGTTTTGGTTTTAAGCCTTCAAATAACAGCTATTGGCTCTTTCAACCTGTCCATTTGCTTGGGGGTGAGCTACGATGCATAGTCTATTTCTATTCCACAATCTCTTGCCCAATATTGGAATTCTTTTGCTGTAAATGGTGATCCAAGGTCTGTGATTATTCTGTTGGGCATACAAAATCTGTGCATGATTTCTTGTATGAACTCTGTCGCCTTTTCTGCGTTGTATTTGACTAGTGGTTTGTATTCAATCCATTTGGTGAACTTGTCTACTGCCACGAATATGTACTCAAATCCTCCTTTTGCCTTTTTGAGAAGTCCTACTTGATCTAGCTCCCAACATGAGAAGGGTCAGGCTGGTGGTATGCAGATTAGGTTATGTGTTGGAACATGGGATTGTCTTGCAAACATCTGGCAATTCTTGCATGTTTTGACTAATTGTTCTACATCTTTGAGTGTTGTTGGCCAATAGAATCCGCTTCTGAATGCTTTGCCGATTAGTGTTCTAGATGTTGCATGGTTTCCGCAGCATCCCGAATGGATTTCTTCCAATATTTCTTTTCCCTCTTGTGTAGATACATATTTCAGTAATATTCCAGAAGATGCTACTCTTTTGTATAATTTATCCTTTACGAGAACGTAGGTTTTGCTTTTCCTTATAATCCTTATTGCTTCTGCTTTGTCTCCAGGTAGTTTGTTTTCACTTTTATGATCAATGTATGGTTGTCTCCAATCACTTTCTATGTTGAGGATTTGTCTTGAGCTGTCGGGTTCTTTTGTTTCGTCTATATCCATTGGGTCTTCTTTTGGTTTATTAATCTCCTGGATTGATGGCTTTGCGAGTTCTTCCACAAATACTCTAGGTGGTACCTTTGCTCTATCTGACCCCAGTTTGGATAACATATCTGCTGCTACGTTTGAATCTCTTAAGACGTGGTGAATTTCTAGTCCTTCAAAATTCTTCTCAAGTTTCCGCACTTCTGCACAGTATGTGTCCATGTTGTTTTTTGTGCAGTCACACTCCTTGTTTACTTGGTTGATCACTACTGCTGAATCTCCGTAAGCTAGAATCCTTTTGATTCCGAGTGTAGTTGCTACTCTTAAGCCATGTATAAGTGCTTCATATTCTGCTTCATTATTTGTTGCTCGCCATAATATCTGTAGTACGTATTTTAACTGTCTTCCTTCTGGGAAAATTAGTAGCACGCCTGCCCCTGCTCCTCCGAGTTTTAGTGACCCATCGAAGTACATCTTCCAATGATCTCGTATTGGCTCGGGTTCCTTTTGTGTGATTTCCGTCCATTCTGCAATGAAGTCGAGTAATATCTGTGACTTGATTGTTGTTCTTGGTTTGAAGTCTATATTCAGGGATCCAAGTTCTACTACTCATTTTGATATTCGGCCTGTAGCATCTTTGTTTCTGAGTATGTCTTATAGCGGAAAGTTGGTTGCTACTGTTACTTTGTGTTCATGGAAATAATGCCTCAACTTTCTTGATGATATAAGTACTGCATATAGTAATTTCTGTACATGTGGGTATCTGACTTTTGATTCTGTGAGTACTTCGCTAATGTAGTATACTGGTCTCTGTACTTTGTAGATGTGTCCGGGTTCCTCTCTTTCCACGATGATTGCTGCACTTACTACATTTTTTGTTGTGGTAATGTATAGCATCATGTCTTCCTTATTTCTTGGCGGTGTCATTACTGGAGATGATGATAAGTATTCTTTCAATTTGATAAAAGCTTGATTTGCTTCCTCTGTCCATTCAAAGTTTTCTTTTCTCTTCAAGATTTTGAAGAAGGGTAGTCCCTTTTCTCCTAATTTCGATATGAATCTGTTGAGAGCTACCATACATCCTGTCAGTTTTTGTATGTCCTTGACCTTTTTAGGTGGCTTCATATCCATTATTTCCTTGACTTGTTTGGTGCTAGCCTCGATCCCTCTATTGCTGACCAAAAAGCCAAGTAGTTGTCCTGATGGTACGCCAAAGACACATTTTGTGTGATTGAGTTTCCACTTCCACTCTTTTAAGTTCTTGAAGGTCTCTTCTAGGTCTTCTAACGGTGATTCTAGTTCTTTTGTTTTGACTACTACGTCATCAATGTAGGCTTCGACGTTTCTTCCGATTTGATCTCCAAGGAAGGTTTGTATTGCTCTTTGATATGTTGCTCCCGCGTTTTTTAGTCCAAAAGGCATTGATTTGTAGAAGTATGCTCTGAAAGGTGTTATGAAGGATGTTTTGCTTTGGTCTTCTTCTCTTAATGATATTTGGTGATACCTCGAGTAGCAGTCAAGAAATGATAGCATTGATGATCCAGCTGTTGAGTCTATGACTTGATCAATTCCGGGTGGCCCATATGGGTCCTTTGAGCAGTGTTTGTTGAGGCCTGTGTAGTCTACGCACATACGCCATTCTTTTGAGTTCTTTTTCTCCACTAACACCGGGTTTGCTAACCAATCTGGGTTGATTATTTCTCTGATGAATCCAGCTGCTAGTAGTTTTCTCTGGATCTCCAGTTAGTAGGTCCATTGCCTTTGTGGCTGCTTCTTTAGGAGGTGTGAAGGTTCTTGGCTTCTTTGCCGGTATTTAGATTTCATCCGGGTTCATTTTCTCAACTTTCCTCGCGGTATCTTATTTTTCCATGTAGTCTTGCAGCTTCTCTGATATTTGTATGGTTTGCATCACAATTGTATGCTTTCTTTAGGTCTCCTTTTAATGAAAGAACACCTTTTGTTGTTGGCATCTTGAGTAGTAGATATGGGTAGTGGGGAATTGTCATGTATCTTGTGAGTATTGGTCTTCCAAGGATTGCCTCATAACATGATTCGACGTTGGCTACTTCAAATTTGATGAATTCAGTTCGATACTTGTCGGGTGTCCCGAAGGTGACTGGTAGGGTGATTTGTCCCAAAGGTATGGAAGCTTTTCTGGGTACTATTCCGTAAAAAGGAATACTGGTTGGTGTGATCATACCTTCATAGTCCAAATTCATCTTTCTTAGAGTATCTGTGAAGATTATGTTTAGTCATGCTCCTCCATCGATGAGTACTTTGGAAACTGCTACTCCTGCTATTGTTGGTCCCATTACTAGAGGATAATAGCCAACGTTTGCTGCACTTGTCCATTGATCTTCTCTTGTGAATTGAATTGGGTATTCTGACCAATCCAGATATCTTGGGGTGGTCGGCTCTGCTGCCATGATGGTTCTGTGTGCCAGGTTTTCTTGTCTTTTATTTCTTGTATATGATGCTCCCAAAAAGATTACTGCTATTTGTCGTTGGGGTTCTTGATAATTCCCTTCTGCTTTCTTTATGTTCTTTCTTCTTTAGTAAGGATGTTCAGTTCTTTTGATAATTCTTCAATTCTTTCTCTCTTTGTGTTCTTCATAGATTCTCTTTCTGCATTCTTCTTGTTATATTCCGTCAATTCTCCTTTATACTTGTTCCAGATTTTCCTTCTCTGGGTGGCTCGATTTCTTCTTCCTGCTCTAGCCTTGTTCTTTTTCAGCCTCGCGGCTTTGTGATCGTTTGTTTCATTGTCTTCTCCTTCTTCATCGTCTGATATATCTCCTTCTGATTCATCTGATGATTTGAAATCGGGTATTTGTGGTGGCTCTAAATAAGGTTCCAACTCTGCCATGTATATGGTATGCATTCTCTGAGTTCTTCTCGCTTCTTGGCTTCTTTTCTTAGTCTTGTATGATAGCTCTTGGTAAAGTCTAAGTTCCTTTCCCACTTTGGAATGGTAGTTCTGTAGTCTGACCTTGTGTTCTTGAGGGTTGGTTTGGCCAATGCACGATGCATCCTTCTGGAGTCGTTGACATGATCAACCCTTCTTGGGCACCTTTAAGGGTTTTGCTTCTTGTCATCTTTCTCCGAAGGAAACTTCCATAAGTGTATGCCGAATTATTCAGTCCATATAAACGCGAGTTCTTGATGGTTTCTGAGTTGTTTTTGCTTCTAACTGAAGTCTGCTTGTATACATTGACTTGATTTGTGTGTACTTTTGTCGTGTTGGACTCAGGGTTGGCATGCGGTAGTGTCTCCTTTTCCGAGTCACTTTCGTATCCTTCTTCGTCTGCTAGTCTGGTTAGTTTCGAAATCGTCAGATTCTGAATTCCTTGATTCAGTTCTTGAAGATCTTGATCCGCTCCTTCTTCTTCTCGGAGTCGGCTTTGAATTTTTCTGTCGTCATCAATCTTGCAGATCCATGATCCGAAGAAAAATGTGGATTCCGCCGGCTTTATCATCTTGAGGTTGTGGTCCACCAAGCTTTCGAGAAAAAATTCGCCGAAAGCCCCTACCTGGCGCGCCAGCTGTCGATGTTTTACCACCGATAGCCTGCCATGGGGTTACCCGAGACAGTAGTTCGTGCCTCGGTGAATAGTAAACCTTGGTGGTTGGACACGCAGGGACACACGGTTTATACTGGTTCAGGCCCTCGACAAGGTCGAGTAATAACCTTACGTCCAGTTGAGTCGTCTGCTCTTGATCGTAATACAAGGTGTTGTATGTCGCTCTACGTATCGGGTGTTATGTAGTATGTAGGGAATTGTTTTTGGGTGATGCCCTCACTAGCCCTTTATAGTTCAGGAACTGGCCGAGGTTATCCTAATCCTACTCGGTTACAAACTTAGAGTCCTAAGCTGCGCTTCGGTCTTGCTGTCCTTACCGAGTAGAATTCGGTCTCTTCTATTTGTCTTCCTTCGTGGGCCGAGAAAAGGAGGCCCAGAGCTTAGATAAGTCGGTCTCTGGGTACCCTATAGGATATCCCATCGACAATATCGCCGTGTAGAGAGAGCTAAAGCTACAAACCTAGCACAAACTACACAAGCTAAAGCTAGAGAGAGCTAACTAGCACAATCTAATATCTCTACTAAACAAGAACACAAGTATTCAATAGAGAGATAAGGGTGATCGATATACCGCTGTGTAGAGGATTGATCCAATCAATAGATACTCCGAGAAAACCAATCAATCACAATGTGGAGACAAGGTTGACACTTGATTTTTCTCCGAGGTTCACTAGTTTGCCAACTAGCTACGTCCTCGTTGTGGCAATACACTCACTTGGAGGTTCACGCGCTAATTGGCATCACACGCCAAACCTGTCACCGGGTGCTGCATAACCAACACAAGATGAGGCTATCAAAATGCCACGAGCAATCCACTAGAGTTACCTTTGCAATCTCCCTCGGGGAAGGCACAAGAACCCCTCACAATCACCAAGCTTCTCGATCTACCACCGCTGCTCCAAACCGTCTAGGTTATGGCAATCGCCAAGAGTAACAAGAATACTACAGCGAGAAACAACTCCCAAGTTCCACTAGATGAACTCACTTCATGAAATGCACTAGATTCACTCAAATCTCTCAAATCGATGATCAATCGAGTTGGAGATGAGTGGGAGTGTGTGTCACAAGCTCACAATATAATGTGTATGCAATGTCCAAGTGTGCAAGAGAGAGAGAGCTTGAACTGGCCACACACCCTTAAATAGCCCCTCACCAAGAACTAGCCGTTATGCACTTGGGTCTGCTGAAAAGTGTAGCGTCGGACTACTTTGCGAGACCGTCGGACCATACCACCTAGTCCGACGCTTTGGTCTGACACCTCCTCTGACTGCCATGTGTCCTCTGAAATTGGAAATCGATCGTTGGCGCGCGAAACAAAACACCATCAGACCACTTACCATGGTCCGGAGACCTGGTCCGATGCCTTGACCAAAGCTTCAACCAAGTTTATACAGTAAGATCTAGGCCTTCGGACTCTGGTCTAGAGGTCCACCATCGAACTAATCACTCTAGTCCAACGCCTTGTCCAAACCAACACAGAGAGTTCCAAGTCTCCGGACACCAGTCCGACGCTTAGCATCGGACCAATACTTCTAGTCCGACACCTTCACTGTGCTTGCTGACCACCAAGTCAACACCACCGGACCAATAAAAAATGTTCCGGAGCTTCTTTGGTCACCTGGTCCGCAGTCTCCACTAAGGCGGCCAAGTGCCAGGGTCAGCCACCGGACCACTTCCAATGGTTCGGAGCCTTTCCTATAACTGGTCGGGAGCCTCAAACTTAGTGAGAATTCACTTCTCATTTCTTCCCTTGATCACATGTGCCACATCCAAGTGTTCCACTACTTGTGCTCGTGTGTTGGCATATTTTATCAACTTTTACATGGGTTGCTCAATAGGTCTAAATGCAATGCATGTTATGATCCACCTAATGACACTTGACAATTGTAACCACATACCATATTCCCCTCTTTATAGTACGGTTACTTATCCTAAATGTGATCACACCCACTAGGTGTCTTGATCACCTAAAGAAAAGACCTAGCATATACCTTTGCCTTGTTTAGCTTAGGGCCCTTCAATTTTCCCTTTCTTCTCCAAGTGTGAGCCTTAGGATTCCACCTTCATAGCCTCCTTGCTTGCTCCACCACTTTTCATCATATTTAATAGGTGTACTTAACCTACTCAACTTAGAGCTAGGTTAGTATTTTAGGTTTCATTAATTACCAAAACACTAGAGATCTCTCAATTAGCAGCACAAGGTGGATGACAGGTACACCATATGGATGTTAAGTCATCATTCTTGAATGGGGATTTTCCAAAGGGCCTCTAGTCTAGTTGGTTAGAGGAACCCAACTTCACTCCTTAGGTCTGGGTTCGACTCCTTGTTGGAGCAAATTTCAGGCTGGGGTTAAAAAAATTCCCTTGTCTATCCCATGGCTAAAGCACAGGTCTAAGATCCGGCCCTGGTAGTGGTCGTCTCACATGGGCTACGGTACCGCTGTGTATGGGTGGGGTAGGGGTTCGGGGGTTTTCTGGACTGTACCTGCGTGAGAAGGTCTTATGTTTAATGCAATGCCCGGGGGCTGTCTAAACCCTCCACAAGTCCAATTTTTTTTAATGGGATTTGTCTAAAACTATATATGTGCAATAGCCTCCTGGATTCATAATTGGCAAAGGTGTGTTGAACTTGAACAAAGCACTTTATGGGATGAGGCAGGCACCAAGGGCTTGGAACTTTAAACTCAACAAGGAGCTAGCTACTTTGGGGTTTGTCAGAAGCAAGCTGGAACATGATGTTTACATGAGAAGCAACAATAGGTCCTTTCTACTTGTGGGGGTATATGTTGATGATCTACTTATCTCTGGGCCAGATGTCAGTGACATCAGTAAGTTTAAGTAGGAGATGATGAATAAGTTCAGCATGAGTGACTTGGGTTTCTTGAGTTATTATCTAGAAATTGAGGTGAAGTAAGAGGATGGCAAGATCACACTGAGTCAGAATTCATATGCAAAGAAGATATTGGAATCTGTTGGCATTATTAATTACAATCCATGTGCAACACTAATGAAATCTAGACTCAGACTCTACAAGAATAAGGATGGGGAGTTGATTGTTGATCCTACATCATATAGAAGTATAATTGGGAGTCTCATATACATTGTTAACATAAGACCAGATCTTGCCTTTTTGGTTGGTGTTATCAGTAGGTATATGGAGGATCCAAACAAAGAACATTGGGCTGTTGTCAAGCATGTGATGAGGTACTTGAGAAGAGTGTTGCACTGAAACCTTTCCTGATTGGGTTCAGTGACAGTTGTCGACAAAATATGCGTCGTAGTCTACCTAGGGGGTACCCTACGGTAGTAGATTGTAGGCGGAGGTGTGGTGACGGCGATCAAGCGTAACACAGAGAGCGTAGACACGGCGATTTATACAAGTTCAGGCCGGCAAATCGCCGTAATACCCTACGTCCTATGTTTTGGTGGCTGGATTGATATGAGTATTAGGTTACACAAGGTGTAGATGGGATCTAAGAGGTTATGCGAGAGATTGTGTTTTGGGGGGTCCCCTGTCCCTCCTTATATATGCCGAAGGGACAGAGTTACAAGTAAAGTAGCCAGTATGGTACTATTCGTGTGGTGCACATCGTGTGCTGCACGTCTACGTCTTGTTGGCCGGGCCATCTTCTGGTCGGTAGGCCCATAAAGTCCCTGGGGATATGCCGAGGTAATATCCCCAACAAGTCCCCGAGCACGTTGCATCCTTCTGGCAAGCTGCCCTGAAGCCTTCCGAGGAGACGTGGCCTGGTTGCCTTCCTTTATCAGCAATGTTGAAGATCTCCGACCAGGCGACCTAGTCGGGACGTGATTCGGAGAAGCCTTCCGACTAGGTTGGATTGGTCAGAACCATCGAAGCTTGATTAGCGAGCAGGTCGCTTCATCAGAGGTCTGCAGGTGCTTGTCGGGAGGATGTGATGTGATGAAGAAAATTTTGAAAGAACTTCATGATGAAGTGTATCCACTTGGAGCTTGCAAGACTATAAGGAATAGCAAGATCCTAGTAGAAGTCTGTACAAGTCCATCTTGGCACTTGTCGAAGAAAAAAGCAAATACATTCACCGCGAGGTGAAGTGTATCCACTTAGTCCCCGAGCTTGGCAGTAGGTGTTGTAGACACGTGGTGCCGAGCTTTATAGCATATTGTGGCTGGCGCAGTCCCCGAGACAGCAGGCATAGCATGCCCATCAAGGCCTCGTGCTACCCAAAATCAGCACCCTGATCCGGATAGCATGGAGCAACTTGATGGCACGCCATCTCAACCAGCAGGTTCTAGTTGACGACGAAGGTGAGTCGTACACGAGGTTGACGAGAGTCGGGACGAGTCGTTGACGAGGTCGATGAGAGTCGTGATGAGTTGACGACAAGGCCAGTCCCCGAGACTGCAGTCGACGACGAGAGCAGTGCCTGAGACTGTAGTCGGCGACGAGGTCGGCGAGATCCGTGGTGAGCCGATGACGAAGCCAGTCCCCGAGACTGTAGTTGGCGACGAGGTCGGCAAGAGCCGTGACGAGTTGATGACGAAGGGTGACGAGGTCGGAGAGAGCCATGATGAGTTGGCGACGAGGCCAGTCCCTAAGACTGCAGTCGACGACGAGAGCAGTCCCCGAGACTATAGTCGGCAACGAGGGGCGACGAGGTCTGCGAGAGCCGTGGCGAGTCGATTTAGAGGGGCAACAAGGAGCCATGTGGTCGGCAAGATCCGTGACGAGTCGATGATGAGGGCAGTCCCCGAGCTGTAAAACATCTAGAAAAAAGCATAATTATTAACAAATAACGTTAGTACACGTAGTCTCCGAGCCTAATGTAAGGAGCGATGTGGTCGGCAAGAGCCGCGATGATGAGCGACGAGGGGCGATGAGGTCGGCATGGGCCGTGAGCGACGAGGAGCGACGTGGTCGGCAAGAGCCGTGACGAGTTAATGACGAGGCCAGTCCCCGAGCACCTGGGCATGTAGCATTTAGAGACTTCAGCCCGAGCTTATCCCTTCCCCGAGACAGACGGGAGTCGCTCATGCACGCGTAGAGAGGTTGGGCATCACTCGGGAGGACTGCCAACCGGGCATAGCGCAGCCGTGAGCATACACACTTATGGTCGGACCGACAGCCCCAGCTCTGAAGCTCTTCAGCTCTAGCCAGGCTACTCGGAGAAGTCGGTGGCGACCAGAACGATATCATCCAAACGCCAATAATAGGCCTGACGACGATCCTGGTACCTGCAATACAAACACGTAGAATGGGTAATACATGATGCACATATCGAATTAGAAGAAACTTAACAATCATGTAAGGATCGGCGAGAGCCGTGATGAATCGCGATGAGGGATGAGGCATGTTGTCGACAAGGGATGGCGAGAGACAGTGACGAGTGCCGCCGATGAGGTCGATGACGAGGCTGGCGACGAGGCGGGCCATGGCGAGTTGATGACGATCTCTAGGGCAAGGACGGTGCCACCACCGGTCCAGATCATAGATCCGATCTAGTCATGACGAGGGACGACGAGGGCGGTGGACCGTTGACGAGGGTGACGACGAGGGTCATCGACGGGATCAGCGACGGGGGTTGTCAACGATATCCGTCGACGAAAGTCGTCGATGGGGAAGATGATCGCTTGACGAGCCATGACGTCATTGCACACACCCCCTACCTGGCGCGCCAACTGTCGACAAAATATGCGTTGCAGTCTACCTAGGGGTTACCCTACGGTAGTAGATTGAAGGCGGAGGTGTGGAGATGACAATCAAACATAACACGGAGAGCGTAGACACGACGATTTATACAAGTTTAGACTGGCAAATCGCCATAATACCCTATGTCCTGTGTTTTGGTGGCTGGATTGATATGAGTATTAGGTTACACGAGCTGTAGATGGAATCTAAGAGGTTATGCGAGAGATTATGTTTTGGGGGGTCCCCTATCCCTCCTTATATATGCCGAAGGGACAGAGTTACAAGTAAAGTAGCCAGTATGGTACTATTCGTGCGGTGCACGTCGTGTGCTGCACGTCTACGTCTTGTGGGTTGGGTCATCTTCTGGTCGGTAAGCCCATAAAGTCTCTGGGGATATGCCGAGGTAATATCCCCAACAACAGTGACTTTGTAGGGGATATTGAAGATAGGAAGAGCACAACATGAGTTGTGTATTTTCTAGGCAAAAACCTTTTGACTTGGGATTCCCAAAAGTAGAAGGTTGTGGCGTTGTCTTCCTGTGAGGCTGAATATGTAGTAGGAGCAGCATCAGCATGCCAGGGTGTTTGTCTAAGTTGGCTGATTGGTGATCTGATGGTAACTAAGGAGGCGTCAGTGAGGTTCAAGATGGACAATATGTCGGATATCGCTCTTAGTAGGAATCTTGTGCATCACGATAGAAGCAAGCATATTGATACTAAGTATCACTTCATTCGTGAATCGTGAGTGCATAGAGCAAGGCAAGGTGGAGGTGGAACATGTTGGCATTGAGAATCAGTTGGCAAACATCTTTACCAAAGCTCTTGGGAGGGTGAAGTTCTTGGAGCTCAGAGAAGCATTGGGCGTCGTCAAGGTGCAAACATCTTAGGAGGTGATTTTTGTCGGTGTTATGACCCAGGGGTCAAGACCACCGGCTAGTAAATTTGTATATTGCGTGCTCCCTCTCTCAGATGTGATGCAAGGACACAAGATTTATCCTGGTTCGGGCAAAGAAGGCCCTACGTCCAGTGGGGGAGGATGACTTGTATTATCTTGCACCGAAGTGCTCATATAGGGGGGGTACAAGCTGGTTTACACGGGGGTGCTCAGAGTGAGCAGAGGCCTAAGGCTAGCACGGCTATCCTAGGCAGTCGGTTGGTTGCTCGAGGGGTCGACCGAGCAACGGGGCAGGTGGACTGTGAGGATCAGAGCTGAAGTCTGAGTGCGAAGTGTCCGAGCGAATTTGGGTTTGAGCCAGAGTCGCCCGACAGTCGGTCCCCTTCTTCTATCTCGGCGTCCCCTTTTATAGACCAAGGGGAGGCCTGAGGGCACAGGGTCCTAAACTATTGTAGCATGGGAGGCGTGTCCGCGGCATAGTGTAGGCGAAGGGACGTCGATCACTGTGGCGGCATGGCCTTCCCGTTCTTCCGATGCTCCGGGGCATGGTGACAGTAGACTAGACGTTGCGGCACGTCGCGGCACAGTAGGGTCGTCCTTCTGTAAGCGGGTGCGAGTCCCACAGTTGAAGCGGGACGGGGCAGATGGGACGGGTCCCATACCGGAGTTGTTGGAGGTAGGGGTCGAGCCCCTTAGTCGAGGGGTGGGATCGAGCCCTGCGTGGCCTCGTCGTATCCCTGAAGACGCCGTCGAGGGCCGTCCTGTTCATGTCTCGAGGGGTGCTTCTGGAGTCCGTACTCGCGACGTGGTTACAGCAGCAGCACAGTTGACGGAGGTCCGGGACATGGTGGTGAGTTGATGGATTTGACTGCGGTCGTGGGCGCCCATGGCGTTAGGCGGGTTCCCTTTAACGCATACCGGGAGCAGTTGGGCTAATCGAGCTTCCCATCCGGGGGTCGTTCGTTCGACCCCTGGTCCGTCATTCGGCGTCGAGGTAGAGGCAGAGGGGTCGTTCGTTCGACCCCTGGTCCGTCATTCGGCGTCGAGGTGGAGGCGGAGGGGTCGTTCGTTCGTCCCCTGGTTCGTCATTCGGCGTCAAGGTAGAGGCGGAGGGGTCGTTCGTTCGACCCCTGGTCCATCATTCGGCGTCGAGGTCGAGGCGGAGGGGTCGTTCGTTCGACCCCTGGTCCGTCATTCGGCGTCGAGGTAGAGGCGGAGGGATCGTTCGTTCGACCCCTGGTCCATCATTTTTCCAGAAGCAGACCGGCCCACGACTGATCGCTATCGCCGGTGCAGGGGGCCTTCGTGTGATCGGCCCTTCTTTGTTGACTTGAGCGGTTGGTTTGTTCCTGTCTTAAAAATGGTTGCTATGTTAAGCGTTAAATTATCGAAGGGTTTAGGGTACCCCTTACCTTTGTACCCGACAGTAGCCCCCGAGCCTCTGTGCGGATAAGGAGAATCCGCATAGGGGCTTTTGGCATTGACCTGCAGAGTTAGTAAGGGATTCGATTCTCCGTGGGGTGCGCGCGATCGCACCCCGCGGGGGTAGCCTCCGAGGCCCCAGAGGAGTGATTGAGAACTCCTCTAGGGGCTATGATATGTGTTTTCTCGGGGGGAGTAAGGATTACCCGGAGCTTTTGCCCTTGACCTGCAGGGTTAGTAAGAGATTCGATTCTCCGTGGGGTGCGCGCGAGCACACCCCGCGGGGGTAGCCCCCGAGGCCCCAGAGGAGTGATTAAGAACTCCTCTGGGGGCCATGATATGTTTTATCGAGGGGATTTAAGGTTACCTAGAGACGTAGCACCCTACCGAGGGGTCAATTCCGTTTGCCAGGCTATGAGCGTTCCTTTCCCTGAAAAGAGGTGCTAGAGGGCGGCTGTCGAACCCTTCCGAGGGCCAGCCTTCGCTCCCTCGAGCGTTACTGGAGTCATAGCGCCCCTACCGAGAGGTCAACTCTGTCTGCCAGGTCACGAGTGTTTTCAACCCTCTTTCGTCGAGGGGTGTCGTGCGTAGTCGGGCCCTCGAGCCCTGCGTGGCTGGGCTTTCACTACCTCATAGCGTCCTTCCCACGGATCCTTGCGTTCGGATTGTGGGGCGAAGAGCATCGTGCTATCCCCGTTAGGATGAGCCTCGAAGTCCTCTGTGAGCTGGTGTCGGGCAGGTATCCATAGAAATGGTGCCCGGTACGGGTAAAATCCAAGTGAGAACTCGTGCCCCCATTCGATAGGGGTCGATTAGGAGCCTGGAGGCGCTCTCATTAAGCAAGACCGTATGGCCTACCTAGGTGCCAGCTTCGTTCGATGGAAGCTGGTGGCTCGATGCCTCCGGCGTAGGGATCCTTCGGTATTCCGTGGTTATGCCTCGGATATGTCCCAGGCGACCTCGAGAGTTCGTTCTCGAGCAAGGGGCACGCGCCTGGCCCCCCGGGTCATCCCTGACTCGCATAATCGAGGGCGGCTGTCGAACCCCGTTCGTGGGATCAGCCTCCGCCCCCTCGAGATTTTAGGGGTGGACTGGAGTCCGTAACCATGGGTCCTTCCTGACCTCAGGTACTCGAGGGCGGCTGTCAAACCCTATGTAAGGGACAGCCTTCGCTCCCTCAAGATTTGACGGACGGTTCGTCATACGCCGCTAGCCTCCGAAGGCGACGTCCTATCCTGTGGAATGCAGAGGGGGGAAGTGGGTAGTTGTATTGAACATGGGGACATACCTATGCCTTTGTTGGATCTGCCCGTTGGGCTCGAGTCCTCGAGGGAGGCTGTCGAACCCTGTGTAAGGGCCAGCCTTTGCCCCCTCGAGACTTGGGAGTGGACTGGAGTTGATAACCCGAGGTCCCCTCAGACCTCAGGTACTCGAGGGCGGCTGTCGAGCCCCGTTCGGGGGTTGGCCTTTGTCCCCTCGAGATTTTGGGGGTGGATCGGAGTCCGTAACCCAAGGTCATTTCTGTCCTCAGGTACTCGAGGGTGGCTGTCGAACCCCCTTTCGAGGGCCAGCCTTCGTTCCCTCGAGATTTTGACGGACTGGCCGTCGATGGTTGCTTACCTCCGAAGATAACGCTTACCGCCGCGCGCCTTTTTAGGAGACGTCCGTTCGGTCGCAACAGTGGCAAACGCAAGGCGGAGTGCGGTGCGGGGCCCGATGATGGGACAGGACGCCTTACCCTGGAGGAATACGAGGAGGTGGTATACAGGCGCATTAAATGCGGAGATTCACTTGCCTGTTTGTCGGATCCGCCCATTGGCCTCCCGATTATAAATACCGGAGGTGAGAAGTCGGCCGCTCCTTTCTCGCATTTGCCTCCCCTGCCTCCTTAACATCGCCTTCCTCGCCTCCTTCTCCCTGCCGTTGCCTTAGACGCCCTTTGAGCCAGACTTCTGCGCACGCAAGAGAAAGGAGAGGAGAGATTTGGAACGTACCTTCCGCCCCCACGTCCGAGCGCGTCAGCCCCCTTGCCCCCATGGCCACGTACAACCTGCACGGCCCCGATGCCTGGCTCCCGTCTTCGGTGACCGCCGCGCGCCTGGGTGACCTGGTGAAGAGCGGCCTCCTCCGGCCCATCAATTTCGTCGATCGGCCGGAGTGGGTGGTGCCGCCGCAGGAGCACGGCGAGCCCAATCTGCCGGAGGGCTATGTGGTGAGCTTCAAGGTCTTCCACCGGGCAGGGCTAGGCGCCCCACCCAATCGTCTTCTACGTGGGCTTGTCCTCTACGCCTCGACGAGATGTGCCCGGGGGTCGACCTCACGGGGTGTCGCCTCATGGGGGACGAGCTACCCCCCGAGAGGGTGGCCCGCCGCGTACGTGCCTCCTTCGCGGGCGTGTTCGAGGTCACGAGCGTCGCCAGCGTCCCCATGATGCCGGACCAGGGATACGTCTAGCTGGTATGACTCCCTTTCTCTGTTAGTGTTCTCGTGTTTTCCTTGTTCACCTTCTTCGCTTGCGTCCTAACTGCCTTGTGTTCCTCAGGGGACGTTGTCTGCCGAAAGTCGCCTCCGCCGGTGAAGGAGGAGCAGGGCGACTCCCAGGCGAGGCGCCTTCAAGCTGAGCAGGACAAGAAGACCAAGGACAAGGCAAAGAAGGACAAGGGCAAGCAGGCCCGAGAGAAGCAGGAGCGGGAGCAACGCCGGGCCCGGCAGAGGCGGGCCGGCCTTTCCGAGGAGGAGTCACCCTCGGAGGAGGATGAGGAAGAGGAGGAGAGCAGCGAGGGGGAGGCCGAGCCGCAAGGAGGGCTCAAGGAGGAACAAACAGCGCCCGAACAACAGAGGGCGGCCGTTAGAACCGAAGGAGGAGAGGGGTCGACGTCGAGGTCGGCCCCTACTGGCGAGGTCGAGCCGCAGGGGGGACGCCCTGTGGCTCCTCAAGGAGAAGTGCCGTGGCAGACACGCGGGCGATCGTCACGATCCTCGTTGGGGGGTCGATCGGGCACGCCTCCAGCGCCTACCCGGTCGAGCGCACGGGTGCCGGGCCCGTCGGCGTAGGAGGAAGCTAGCAGGGGGACGACGGGATCGTCGTCGGCCCCTGCCCAGGAGACAGCGCCGAGGGCTGCCTCGACCCCCACCGCGGACCGCGGGTGGAGTGGCTCCCGGCGCGTTCCGTTCAAGCCCCCGAGCGGTTCGATGTCCGGTGGCCGGAACCCAATGACCCCGAAGGGGTAAGTTGCTTTTCTGCCGATCGAGGGTATTTTTTCGTTGCCCATGACTCGTGCTTACCATCGCGTACGGGCATCCTTTTTAGGTCAAAGCGCTTGGCAGAGGACGCGTCCCTCGCCCCGGCCAAGAGGCTGAGGACCGAGGCCGCGGTCGAGGCGACCGTCGAGGCCGGTCCCGCTGCTCCGTCCCCTTTGACACCCACCCCAGAGGCGGCGTGGGCGGCCAGGGCCCTGGAGGCGATGGGTCGAGGGGTGGCGCGGGCCGCCGCGGAGCTGGCCCAAGCGGGGGAGGAGACGGGTCCACCCGCCGTGCCGGCGAGGTCCGCCGAAGTGGCGGGTGAAGCCGTGCCCGCCCACCTGTCGAAGGGAGGCGCACCCAGGGCCCCGGAAGGCACGGGGCCTGTGTCAATGGCGGTCGTGACCGAGGGGGTCGAGCCCCAAGCCGCCGCGGAAGTGGAGGTGGTGGACGTGGCCTCCGCGGACGAGGAGGAGACCCCGGCTCGCCCGACGCCGGGGCGATGGCCCGAGAGCCTCGCATCGTTGGAGGCGCGCCAAAAGCGTGATCATGGGGGTGCTGCTGCTGCCGCACCGGAGGTGACGTCGCCGGTGGAGTAGCCCACCGCTGAGGAGGTGGCCGAGATGGTGGCCGAGCTGGTTGGCCCGGGGGAGATGGCCGCTGTCGCAGCCCCTCGATCGAAACCGGAGGGAGCCGCCAGCTCGGTCCACGGGCGCGACGACGTCCGGGGCGGCTGCTCAGCCTCGTCTTGAGGTCGGGCAGTCATCGTCTCGAGGTAATCTGTCCCCTAACTTGGTCAACCCGCAGTGAGCCTGCGGGATTAGGTACTAATCGTTTTGTCTTTTTCACCGCGCAGGGTTGTTCTCCCGGCCGGGACTTCCCCTGCCCAGGGGCGATGGCTCAGAGGGACCGGCGATGTCCTCGCAGGGTGGCCCCGAGGTTGGGGGAACCCATCTCGAGGGGGCCTCTCCCTTCTTTGCTTGGACGGAGAGGGTGGCAAGCCACGGGGGCGGCACTGAGATGCGCCGGGGCGTCATGTGGGAGGTTCAGGAGAGGATCGACCGCCGCAGCGGGTTCTGGGGACAGGAGCCCCTCGAGCTGGCCGACCCTCGAGACCCCGGGCACACCTTCCTCAAGCTCGACGACCAGGCCGAGCTCGGGGAGTGGGAGCACCTGGAGGAGTTCCGGGCGTGGTTCGAGCACGCGGTGCGCCTGGCCGCGGAGGTCGCTGCCGTGGACCTGCATCGGGGGATGGAGGTGGGTTTCGTTCTTCCTTTGATTTTGCTCGGATTGCCTCACTGTTCCTTTCTGATGATCTTCCTTTTCATCCTTGTTAGACGTTGAGGGCGAGGTCGTACGACAAGTCCCAATTTATCTTCCGGACGCAGGAGCAGCTCCCCGCCCTCCGTACTTCGCTGGAGAAAGCGGAGGCCGAGGCCGCCCAGGCAAGAGTCGAGGCGGCAACCGCGCGAGAGGAGGCCAAGGCGGAGGTCGCCCACGCGAGGGCTAGGGAGGTGGCCGTGCAAGAAGCAGCCCAGGCTACCCAGGAGACGATGTAGTCGAGGGTCGACGTCGCCCTCCAGGCGGTCCTCGAGGTCGGGCAGCAGCGGGATGCTGCCCAGGAGGCCCAGCGCAAAGCGGAGGAGGAGGCCGCCCGGCTGAAGGAGGAGCTGGCCCGGGCAGCGGAGAGCATCCGGGGGCTCCAGGGGGACGTCGACGCCGTCTCCCGCGAACGCGACATGCTGGTCGTTGCGGAGGAGAGGGCTCGGACCCGGATGGCCTCTCTGGGGGTGGTGGCGGCCAACCAGAAGAGAGCCCTCGATGACACTGGCAAGGTCATCGAGGACCTCCAGGCTAGAGTCGGCGACCAGGCAGCAGAGCTTGTCGACATCCGCCGCCGACTCGAGGGAACCGAGCAGGGCTATGCCACCCTAGAGGTGCATGCCCAAGGTAAGCTTTTTGAAAGTGTTGCTAAGTTTGCCCGGTCTAGACCTTTTTCTTGCTTTTTTGGTTTTGACCGAGTTATGCGCTCGTTTTGGCAGATCTCGCAGCAGAAAAGGCCCGAGCCCACGAGGACCTGACCAGTCTTCAGGGCCTCCTCGGGGCGGAGGCAGGCCTTAACGAGAGGCTTGAGGGCGCCATCTCCTCCTTCTGCGACGACCCCGAGGTGCCCGGAGGGCGACGCTCGAGGAGACTCCCTGTTGCGCCGCTTTTACTCCATGACGCAGGAGGTGACGGAGCAAGTCCATGCTGCCCTGCACGTGGGCGTGAAGCGGGCGCTCGCGGTCGTCCGCTCGGGCTACGTCTACGACCTCAGCGTCGTCGCCAGCGGGTTCGTCACCGACCCGAGGCTGACTAACAAAGAGAACGAGGCGAGGTGCCATGAGCTGATCGAGCTTGCGGAGGTGCCCGGAGGCAAGCTGGCGAAGCTCTTCGAGCCTGAAGTGCTCCCTTCGACGGACGGAGATGGCGCCGAGTAGCCCTGGGCCTGCGAGCCAAATCTGGACAAGAAGGTCCATGTAGTAGTTAGTCTTTTGTAATGATACAATGGCGAGCCCCCGAGGGCTTCTTATATTTAATGCATTTTGTTCGAGATGCATCTTGTTATTTTTATTTCTCGAGCTATCTCTGCTTTTCTTTGCCTGAGTCGTCGCTCATGGACTAAGTGTTCGACGCACGCTCGTATCCCTGGAAGGGGGGGAGCGAGTGGGGATACCGTAGCCCTGAGGCGTAGGAGAGTCCCTGGCTCGATGACCCTCGACCCTTAGGGAGTTCGAGGCGTTTTTCACTTAGCCGTGAAGCGTACTCGAGGCGAAGATCGAGAGGGAAAGCCAAGTTTCAAAAAAACGTTCGGGTTTTTAGGGGACTTAGGAGGGGGGGCCCTGTCAGCCCCCGAGGGAGGCTTGGCTTTGCCGGGGCAGAGTCAAGGCTACCTTAGAGTTATGAACGAATGTAGAATGTATTTCGAGAACATTTTATTCATTCATGACGCGATAAGTGTACATAATGCGGGAAATGTACAAGGCGTCGAGGCCTTAGGGATAGAAACGACGTAGCTGTTCGATGTTCCACGCGTTGGTGAGGATCTCACCCTTTTCGTTCTTCAGTTTGTAAGTGCCGGGCTTCAGCACCTCTGCCACGATGAAGGGTCCCTCCCAAGGTGGCGTCAGCTTGTGACGTCCCTTGTTACTTTGTCGGCGGCGTAGAACGAGGTCGCCGACGCCGAGGTCCCTTTTGCGTTCGTTTTTGTCGTGGTAGCACCGCAGCGTCTGCTGGTACTTTGCCGACTTGAAGAGGGCCACGTCTCGGGCTTCCTCGAGCTGGTCGAGGGAGTCCTCTCGGGCTGCTGTGTTGGCTTGCTCGCTGTAGGCCTTTAGTCGAGGGGACCCGTACTCAAGGTCAGTGGGGAGGACGGCCTCGGACCCATAGACCAAGAAGAATGGAGAGAACCCCGTGGCTCGACTTGGTGTCGTTCGGAGACTCCATAGAACAACGGGCAGCTCATCGACCCATCTCTTGCCGTGTCTGTTTAGCCGATCAAAGATCCTTGGCTTGAGGCCCTGCAAAACCATACCGTTGGCGCGCTCGACTTGGCGTTAGTTCGAGGGTGGGCGACTGCAGACCAATTCACCCTGATGTGGTGGTGGTCACAGAAGTCCAGGAACTTTTGGCCGGTGAACTGCGTGCCATTGTCGGTGATGATGACGTTGGGGACCCCGAAGCGGTGGATGATGTCGGTGAAGAATAACATAGCTTGTCGAGACTGGATGTTGGAGATGGGTCGAGCCTCGATCCACTTCGAGAACTTGTCTACATCCACGAGGAGGTGGGTGTGGCCACCCTTGGTTCTCTTCAGGGGGCCGACCATGTCGAGCCCCCATACTACAAATGGCCAAGTTATGGGTATCATCTGAAGAGCTTGGGCGGGTAGGTGGGTCTGTCTGGCGTAGAATTGGCATCCTTTGCAAGATCGGACGAGTCTGGTGGCGTCGATGACGGCTGTCGGCCAGTAGAAACCTTGTCGAAAGGCGCTTCCTACCAGCGTTCTCGGCGCCGCGTGGTGGCCGCAAGCCCCCGAGTGTAGACCCTTCAGCAATGCCCTCCCCTCCTCGAGGGTGAGGCAGCGTTGAAGGATCCCGGACGGGCTACGTCGATACAGCTCGCGGTCGTCCCCATACAAGACGTAGGTTTTGGCGCGTCGGGCTATACGGCGGGCCTCGGTGCGGTCCTCTGGGAGCTCGCCCCGTGTCAGATACTCGAGGTAGGATGCGCGCCAATCCTTCGGGGGGTTGGCGCCACGGCTGTCCCGTCGATCTCCATGACTTCTTCCCCGTTCGAGGGGGGATCAGTCGAGGGGGGTGGATCGACCCCTTGCTCGAGGGCGGGAGCCCCCGAGCCTAGGTTGACGGATGGCTCATGAAGGTCCTTCGAAAAGACGTCGGGAGGGACTGTTCCTCGAGTGGACGCGATTTTGGCCAGCTCGTCGGCAGCTTCGTTGTATCAGCGGGCGGTGTGGTTGAGCTCGAGGCCGTAGAATTTGTCCTCGAGCTTTCGGACCTCCTTGCAGTAGGCTTCCATCTTGGGGTCGTGGCAGCTCAAATCTTTCATCACTTGGTCAATCACCAACTGCGAGTCCACCCGCACGTTGAGGCGTCGAACTCCGAGCTCGATGGCGATGCGCAGGCCGTTGACGAGGGCCTCGTACTCGGCTACGTTGTTGGAGGCGGGGAAGTGGAGACAGATGATGTAGCGCATGTGGACCCCTGAGGGTGATATGACTAGCAATCCGGCGCCTGCCCCGTCTTCATCAACGATCCGTCGAAGTACATGGTCCAGAGCTCGGTCTGAACTTGCGCCGGGGGTAGTTGGGTGTCGGTCCATTTCGCAATGAAATCTGCCAATACCTGAGACTTGATGGCCTTCCGGGGGGCATAGGAGAGGGTTTCCCCCATGATCTCGACTGACCACTTGGCGATTCTTCCAGACGCCTCTTGGTTCTGGATTATCTCTCCGAGGGGGAAAGATGAGACCACAGTAACCGGGTGACCCAGGAAATAGTGCTGGAGCTTGCGCCGAGTGAGGACGATAGCATACAATAGCTTCTGGATGTGGGGGTACCTCGTCTTGGTCTCAGGAAGTACCTCGCTCACGAAGTAGACAGGCCTCTGAACCGGCAGGGCGTGTCCTTCTTCCGCCCTCTCGACCACTACGGCGGCGCTCACTACCTGGGTAGTTGCTGCGACATAGAGCAAGAGGGGCTCGGCCGGGCTCGGGGGTACCAAGACAGGTGACGAGGTGAGCAAGGCTTTGAGCTTCGAGAGCGATTCCTCGGCCTCGGCGGTCCACGCGAAGTGTTCCGTTTTCTTCAGAAGGCGGTAAAGAGGTAGTGCCTTCTCTCCGAGCCTCGAGATGAACCGGCTGAGGGCGGCGAGGCACCCTGTGACCCTTTGTACGCTCTTAAGGTCGTTGATCGGGCCCATCCTTGTGATTGTGGTTACCTTCTCGGGATTGGCCTCGATCCGGCATTGGGAAACTATGTACCCTAGGAGCATGCCTCGAGGAACTCCGAAGATACACTTCTCAGGGTTTAGTTTTATGCGATTTGCCCGGAGGCACCCAAACGCGATCTCGAGATCTCCGACCAGGTTTCCGACTGTTTTGGACTTGACCACGATGTCATCGACGTAGGCCTCGATGGTTGGCCCTATGTGTTTCCCAAAGACGTGGAGCATGCATCGCTGATACGTGGCCCCAGCGTTTCGCAGGCCGAAGGGCATAGTGAGGTAGCAAAACATGCCAAAGGGGGTGATGAAGGAAGTCGCGAGTTGATCGGATCCCTTCATCTTTATTTGGTGGTAGCCAAAATACGCGTCAAGGAAGCAGAGAGTTTCACATCCCGCAGTGGAATCTACTATTTGATCGATACGTGGTAATGGAAAAGGAACCTTGGGACATGCTTTATTTAAACTAGTGTAGTCTACACACATCCTATCCTTCCCATTCTTTTTCTTGACGAGTACGGGATTTGCTAACCACTCGGGATGATGTACCTCCTTCATGAATCCGGCCTTCAAAAGCTTATCGACGTCCTCCCCGATGACCCTGCGCTTCTCCTCGTCGAAACGGCGCAGCCGTTGCTTCACCGGTTTGGACCCGGCTTGGATGTCCAAGGAGTGCTCGGCGACCTCCCTCGGAATGCCCGGCATATCTGAGGGGCTCCATGCAAACACGTCGGCATTCCCACGGAGAAAGTCGACGAGCACGGTTTCCTATTTGGGCTCGAGGGTGGTGCTGATCGTCAGCACCTTCCCATCCGCGTGGCCGGGGTCGAGCGAGACGGTCTTGGTGTCTTCCGCCGGCTTGAAGTTGCCGACATGTCGCTTGGGGTCGGGTATCTCCCTGGACAAGTCGTCGAGGGCCGCGAGGACGGGCGACTCTTCAACGGCTTCAGCGTTTTCCACGCACTCGACGTCGCAGTCATATGCGTGCTCGTAGGAGGTGCCGACGGTGATGACCCCCATGGGCCCTGGCATTTTCAGCTTGAGGTAGGCGTAGTTCGGATTACCATGAACTTGGCGTATCCTGGTCGACCGATGATGGCGTGGTAGATGCCACGAAACGCAACCACCTCGAAGGTCAGCTCTTCCTTTCAGAAGTTCGAGGGGACGCCGAAACAAACGGGTAGCTTGACGTGGTCGATCGGGAGTGCCTTTTTTCCTGGGACGACCCCGTGGAATCCTCCTGCGCTGGGCAAGAGCTCGGTCCTCGGGATCCCCAGGAGGTTGAGGGTCGCGGCGTAGATGATGTTGAGGCTGCTTCCTCCATCCATGAGTACCTTTGTGAGGCAGGTGTTGAGTACGATCGGGTCGACGACGAGCGGGTAGACCCCTGCGTTGGGGACGTGCTCAGGGTGGTCGTCCTGGTCGAAGGTGATCGGCGTGTGTGACCAGTCGAGATATCGAGGATCCTGGGCTCGAACGGAGAAGACCTCTCGACGCTCCCTCTTGCGCTGGCGCGTGCTGAGTCGAGTCGAGGGTCCCCCGTGGATCATGTAGCAGTCATGAATTTCGGGGAAGCCCCTGTTCTTGTCGTCGTCCCCGTTGTGCGGATCCCCCTTCTTGTCGTCTTTCTTGAATCCGGGAGGGTTGAAGTGCTTTTTAAGCATGCGACAGTCCTCGAGACGGTGGTTGGCCCATATGATAGGGGCAGGGCTCCTTCAGCATCTTGTCGAAGACGCCCCCGTCGAGAGGGGGCCCTCGAGGCTTCTTCTTGTCCACCGCAACGACAAGATCGTCGGGCTCGACTTCGGACTCGACGTTACATCGACCCGGCTAGTTCTTCTTTTCCTTCATCTTGCCGCTGTTGTCGTTGTTGTTCCTTTTGGGCCCATTGTTCTTCTTGGGCCCGTTGTCCGAGCCCCTGGGCTCGTTCACCTTGCCCTTCCCCTTGGTCTGCAGGTATCTGGAAGAAAGCGCCAACGGCTTCCTCGCCGGCTGCGTAGTTGGCGATGATGTCCATGAGCTCGTTGGCGGTCTTGGGGGTGTTCCATCCCAGCTCCCGCACCAACTCCTTGCAGGTCGTTCCGGCGATGAACGTCGTGATGACGTCGTGGTCAGAGATGTGGGTTAGCGCGGTACGCTGCCTCGAGAACCGACGGGTGAAGGCGCGGAGGGTTTCTCCTGGCTTCTGCTTGCAGCTGCGGAGATCCCAGGAGTTGCCTGGCCGCTCGTAGGTGCCTTTGAAGTTTCCCTCGAAAATCCTGACCAGGTCAGGCCAGTCTTGGATCAAGTCCGGGTGTAGCTCCTTGAGCCATCTTCGAGCAGTGTCGGAGAGGAAGAGTGGGAGTTGCCGAATGATGACGTGGTCGTTGTCGGCTCCTCCCAACTGACATGCCAGCCTGAAATCGGCAAGCCAGAGATCCGGCTTGGTTTCGCCGTTGTACTTGACCAGGCTGGTGGGTGGACGGAAGCGGACAGGCAAGGTGGTTTGCCGGATGGTTCTGCCGAAGACTCGGGGCCCTGGTGGCTCTGGAGATCGACATCGATCTTCGTCGCTGTCGTAGCGCCCACCTCGGTGAGCGTTGTAACCTCGAGCCTCGGTGTCCCCGTACCGGCGTCGATTGTTCACCCGCGGTGGTCGATCGTCGACGATGCGTTCTCGAACTGGTCGTCGCTCTACTTGGCCTTGGGGCACTTTGTCCTGGTGGACGGATACCTCTCGATTTTGTCGAGGGGGTACTTCCTGACGCTCGGAGGCAGCTCCTTGACGCCTCGAGGCCGAGCTCTCCGCCTGCTGTACGGCCGCAGTTTGGAGAAGCCCCTGGATTTCGTTCCTGATGCGCCGTGCTTGGGGTGTCGATGGCGCCGGCATGTCGCGGAGCAGCATTGCGGCCGCTACGACATTCTGGCTGGCGCGGTTGTAGACTCGGGGTTCGTTTGCCCCCTCCTCGATGATTTGCCGATCGACTTCCCGGGCCTGCTCGCGAGCCACTCCACCCTGTGGGTGCCCGCGATCTCACTCGAGGGCGTGCTCGAGTTGCTGAAGTCGTAGGCGCTCCTCCTCGAGCTTGCTGAGCAGCTCTCGGACTTGGGTGATCTGGACGTCCGGAGGTGGATCGGCTTTGTCAGGACTCGGGGGGTCGGTGTCTCGTGCTGGTGTAGCGTTGCCCCCTCCTCCTTCATCTGTGGCCGCGGTGTCGTCGACATCGTCCTGGGGGTCAGCCTGACCGTCGAGGTGGAAGCATTCCCGAGTGGGATCGTAATCCTCATCGGGGGAGTCTGAGTCGGGGTCGTCGTGGTAGAAGTGGGGCAAAGATCCCCTGCGTTCCTCCGCCAGGCGTCGCCGCAACATGCCCCAGGTTGGGGCTCGTCTTGGCTCCGGTCGTTCGTCCAGTGGAGGGGTGGTGACGTGGTTGATCGTCGCACGCGGCGCGGTCCCTAGAGACCCGCAACATGTCTGTATCTGCAAACCTGTGAGGGCAGAACAGAGTCTTGCGCTGTTGTGGAGCCCGTATAGAAACGGGTTACGCGGTGGTGTCGGGGTCGAGTGTGTCGGGGAGGCCACGGGGACCCCCTGGGATGACAATATGGCAGAGCCAAAGTCATGCTCAGAGAGGTGCCCGCCCCCGACCCGCAAGCATGGGTCAAACAGGCTCCCGAGGGGAGGGACTGTGTCACCAGCTGAGGCCGGGGAAACGGCATCCGGCGTCTCGGAATCCGCACGGTGACAAGTGGGTTGGAGTCGCCCGCGCCTCCTCCTGATCGCAGGCCCAAGGCGCAAGCGGAGGGACCGTCGCCTGATCCTCCTTGGCCCCGGCGTAGCGGAGCTGCTGCCGTCCATGCCACGAGCAGAGAGAAGGACCATGTAGTGGCCTTGGCCCGTGGTCACGAACTCTAGACTGCCGAACCAGACGATGGTGGCGAATGGAAGTGATGGGATCGTGGAATCCATCTGAGAGAGTAGTTCGGAGTTGATCGACACGCAAAACCCCCCTACCTAGCGCGCCAACTGTCGGTGTTATGACCCAGGGGTCAAGACCACCGGCTAGTAAATTTGTATATTGCGTGCTCCCTCTCTCAGATGTGATGCAAGAAGGACACAAGATTTATCCTGGTTCGGGCAAAGAAGACCCTACGTCCAGCGGGGGAGGATGTCTTGTATTATCTTGCACCGAAGTGCTTGTACAGGGGGGGTACAAGCTGGTTTACACGGGGGTGCTCATCGTGAGCTGAGGCCTAAGGCTAGCACGGCTATCCTAGGCGGTCGGTTGGTTGCTCGAGGGGTTGACCGAGCAACGGGGCGGGTGGAGTGTGAGGATCAGAGCTGAAGTCTGAGTGCGAAGTGTCCGAGCGAATGTGGGTTTAAGCCAGAGTCGCCCGACAGTCGGTCCCCTTCTTCTATCTCGACGTCCCCTTTTATAGACCAAGGGGATGCCTGAGGGTACAGGGTCCTAAACTGTTGTAGCATGGGAGGCGTGTCCGCGGCATAGTGTTGGCAAAGGGACGTCGATCACTGTGGCGGCATGGCCTTCCCGTTCTTCCGATGCTCCGGGGCATGGTGACAGTAGACTAGACGTTGCGGCACGTCGCGGCACAGTAGGGTCGTCCTTCTGTAAGCGGGTGCGAGTCCCACAGTTGAAGCGGGACGGGGCGGATGGGACGGGCCCCATACCGGAGTTGTTGGAGGTAGGGGTCGAGCCCCTCGGTCGAGGGGTGGGGTCGAGCCCTGCGTGGCCTCGTCAAGGGCCGTCCTATTCACGTCTCGAGGGGTGCTTCTGGAGTCCGTACTCGCGACGTGGTTACAGCGGCAGCACAGTTGACGGAGGTCCAGGACATGGCGGTGAGTTGATGGATTTGACTGCGGTCGTGGGCGCCCATGGCGTTAGGCGGGTTCCCTATAACCCATACCGGGAGCAGTTGGGCTGATCGAGCTTCCCGTCCGGGGGTCGTTCGTTCGACCCCTGGTCCGTCATTCGACGTCGAGGTAGAGGCGGAGGGGTCGTTCGTTCGACCCCTGGTCCGTCATTCGGCGTCGAGGTGGAGGCAGAGGGGTCGTTCGTTCGTCCCCTGGTCCGTCATTCGGCGTCGAGGTATAGGCGGAGGGGTCGTTCGTTCGATCCCTGGTCCGTCATTTTTCCAGAAGCGGGCCGGCCCACGACTGATCGCTATCGCCGGTGCAGGGGGCCTTCGTGTGATGGGCCCTTCTTTGCTGACTTGAGCGGTTGGTTGGTTCCTGTCTTAAAAATGATTGCTATGTTAAGCGTTAAATTATCGAAGGGTTTAGGGCACCCCTTACCTTTGTACCCGACAATTTGTTAGTTAAGATGTTGCATATCATAAACTGTAATAGGTTAGTTCATCATCGTTGCATTAGCTAGACAATAAGGGGATGTGTGTAGGCGAAGGCGTGCTCAGCCCACAATGCAGCCCGAGTTGAGTTTGGGTCCGCGCCAAGGCGTGTTTGGTTACGGCACGTAGCAGGCGTCGCGATGAAACGACGTCGCGCTAGATCTTCGGCTTGGCGCGGGGATGCGATGGGTTGTGATCGTGATCCATAGCATCATGTATATATAAGGCATGAATGAAACCCTAAGAGCTGCACGTTTTAGCCAGCAACATAATCTTGTGTTCTGTTCTCTGAGTTTCCATCTACTAAACTTTCGCCGCGGTCACCACGACCTCGCCGGCGATGCATTCCGGGCACCAAGTCGGAGCTTGGTTCCATCAAGTTTCATCTCAGATTGTAAATTGAAATGCGTGTAGAGGGGGGGGGATTAATGGAACCCAGCGAAAGTTGAATATGTTATTCACCTCTTCAACGACTTCATGTCAACTTGTATATATATATATAACATGGTGTAGTCTATAGATTAGATACCCCATCTATATAGTTTAGGCTCCATGTTCCCTTAGTTGGAGCCTATAAATAGCATCAGCCGCTCAAACATATTCATAGGAGCACCAACTAATCTCGTTGACACCCTCTCTCCTGATCTCTCTACCTAGGTAGGTCTGCATTCTGCAGAGCAATGGCTTCTGGTGCCGCTGCCGCTGCCTCCATTGCGGTTTTCGCCATTATGGTCCTGTCTTCCCTGGGGCACCCAAGGACCGGGCCGTTATGCCGCAACTGTGGATCGCTGTGCAATACGAACTGCACACAGCAGGTCGCCACCTCATGCAGAAGTTACTGTGAGAACCCCTCGGCTAATAGGCAGTATTGCGAGACGCAGGTCCTTCTGGCTTGCACGCGGGCCTACTGCTGCCGCGGCTACTGTGGGGGCCATAATTGCAGCTTGGAAGCCAAAAATGCCTGCAATGCTGCCGAGGACACCACTATCGATTGCCAGGCTTGCACGGGGGGTATACTCGGGACCTGCATTCCCGACTGCAACAGAAACTGCAACAGCACCTGCGTGAATAATGCTACTAGTAGTTGCTAGCTGAGCACTTCATCCAATCTCATTTTCTTTGTTCTTGGTCATCATTATCCCTTTATGCATGTAATGTAATGCTTGAAGCTAGCCCCTTGAAAACATCTCTAGGTCTGGGATATGTCTAGTTGTCTACAATAAAGTACCTTAATTTGCAGTTTTATATGGAGTTTTGCTTGTGTGACCCTCGAACAATATTACAATATGCATGGTGCATGGATCTCAAAGCAAACAAATTGTTAATTAAATACTTTCTTGATTTTCGTAATCAATGGTCTCAACTAGGCCCGGGCCTGGACTTGCTCATGCCCAACCTGGGTCCATTGACTTGTTCAGTACACTCTCTCTCAAAAAAAAAAACTCGACCTGCGGGGGTAAGACAGCCCCCGGATATTAAATTAAGAAGAAGACCTTCTCACGCAGGTCAAGAAAACCCCCGAACCTCCCGTGGTGAATCTAGGATTTTAGTTTAGGGTATGCCCCTAAAAAAAAATTTATATCCAATTATGTAATTCATTTTAACAATTCAGTAATAATTATAAAATTAACAACGTGTTTTGGTGTATAGTATGTATTAAGTAACATGATAAGGCTTAAATTCATTGAAATATAATATAAATAGTTCAAAATTTATAACAATAAATAATTAAAATATAGGTATAAAAGAGTACCAGATATTTATGGTGCTATTTTTCTAACTAATTTATTTGACGTTTTCGAATAAACATAAATGTCTTAATTATATCATCTTCATCAACATCAAACAAAATATTCCGCTCAATGAAAATAACTTGACAATCATCTAAAATACTATCTTTCATCTTATTATGTAACTTTATATTTACTAAAACCATTGCAGAAAATATCCTTGCAATGCTTGTGGTTACCACGGGAAGAGGCAATACCAATTTGAGAAGCTCGATCATAAACCATATCATATACTTTGTATCGATTATAAAAAAAAATCTCAATCGACTCTGATGTTGGGGCAAATCCTCAATCTCGTTGCGCGCGCGATAGATGATTTTACGATGTTAGCGCATAAGAAATAGGAATTAAAGTAGACATGATTTGTTTACTGACTCACCTCAATTCCGATCATAAATTGCGCCTAAGCCTCCGCCGTCAGCTGCTGGTGCGGTCAATCTGGCCGAGTGTCCGTCTAGGGCTGTGGGTGTGGTGCGGTCCAAGGGAACTAGGGGAGGACGACGGGTGTGTTGGCGATTTTCAATCTAACCGTCAAGCGGTGAGGATGAGAAGAAGAACCGTCGAAATATGGAGATACGGAGATGCATTCTATCCTACACGCGGCGGACACAGATTGAGTAATTTGCTCCAACAAGTCAAGTTGTAACTTTCTTTTCATCTAGACCGTCCAAATCAGATTCAAAAGTTCTCCTTCCTCTCAGTTTTGGGGGCCATTCGTCAGTCACTCGTTAACTTCCTTCGACGTGAAACGACTATCTTCTGCACGGACCTGGCGGCGGGTCGTCCCAGGCTACCAGCCCCCGGTGCCGCCCGCCTGCCCTGCGGCGGCGGGGGCGCATCTGCGCGCGGCTGTGGGGCGCGTCCCCGCGGTGGCGGCACTCCGCCAAGAAGTAGCCCCGCGACGGCGGCGCTTGGCCGGGGCGCATCCGCGTGTGACGGTGGCGGCGCAGGCGCGCTCAATCCCTCCCCGCGGCGCTCGGCCGGAGCACGCGTCCCCATGGCGGCGATGCGTGGCAGGGATGAGCTCGCGTGGTGGTGGCGCGTCCACGCGGAGACGAGGACCAAGGATGCGAGTTTAACGACACCGATGACGCTTGGGCGGGGCGCGTCTGCTACAGTAGCGCATCCCTGCCATGACGACGACGACGCCTGCGCCCGCGTCGTCGCGCAAGAGTTGATCCGCGTCCTTACCGTGACGACGACGACGACGATGCCCAACTCGCCTCCTACTGCTCCAGTTCCTGGACGAGCTGAGGACGAGTAGGAGGACGCCGTGGAGCACGCGGGACTCTGCCCCCGCGACGACGACGGTGGTGCTAGCGGCTCAGGCCTGCCGTTGAAGATGGCGTTGAGGAACCCGCAAGCAGAGCTCCGGGGAACGCTGGCCTTCTTGGTAGGCTTCTTATGCGGCGCGGGCTCGAACGTGGCCGCGGCCGCGGCGACGCTGGTGCGTATGTAGGAGCGATGCCGCCATTGCTGCTCTGCTCCGTCGAGACGAGAGCCCGTCGTGACGCGCTCCTCTTGCTTGTAAACATGCCAGCCGTAGGATGCAACATGTCCGGTTAGATGTGGAGGAAAGTTATAACTTGAGGCGTGGCGCGGAGATAGAAGCTGAGGCGGAGGCGTCGTGCTGTGATCCTGTCTCCCGAGTCCCAACGCTGATCACAGCATGGGCCGTGTGGGCCTTCCTCAGAGTTAGACGCTGGTTCACGGACTCCCCGCTGGGCTGCCTCTACACGTTTGCTTCTCAGGTATTCAGGTACGTATTGTTTTCTTCTTTCTATAACAAAAATACGTATATGTATTTGCTGTCTTGCCGGGATTGCAGGGTATACCCTGTGGCTCCGCCGCTGCGAACCCCTGTCCCACTCATACACAGTGGCACCGTAGCCCATGTGAGACGACCACGACCGAGGCCGGACCGTAGACATGTGTTTTGGTCATGGGACAGACGAGGGGATTTTTTTAACCTCAACCTGAATTGAAATTCGCTCCTCTAGTCTAGTTGGTTAAAGGAACCCAGTGGCACTCATCATGTCCTGAGTACTCTCTCTCGGATAGGTATGTGGAAAAAAGTCTAATTTATTTTCCTCAACTATTGTGGTCGTTGATTTTACTCCATGAACTATAATTAGAATTTGTTTGGAACCCAGCGGCACTCCTCATGTCCTGAGTACACTCTCTCTCTCGGATACGTATGTGGAAAAAAGTCTAATTTTATTTTCCTCAACTATTGTGGTCGTTGATTTTACTCCATGAACTATAATTAGAATTTGCTTGGAACCCAGCGGTACTCCTCATGTCCTGAGTACACTCTCTCTCTCTCTCGGATACGTATGTGGAAAAAATTCTATTTTATTTTCCTCAACTATTGTGGTCGTTGAACTCCATGAACTATAATTAGAATTTGCTTGTAGATTTTTTTTTTGCTTATTTGCTAGTATATAAGCTCTAGTTATCTATTATGATTATTATATGTGATCATATGGACAACGTAGAAGCACCGGTGTTGGTCCCCTGTCGTAGATAAATTTTCGAAGTAGTTATTTTAGCCTGCTTGGTCATACGCCTTCGTTTAATAATATTATTTTTTTCATAGTATTATTTTTGCATATAAAATTATTTAGATATTTTTTTAGAAATTATTTAAATAAATTTTGGATGTTTAAGAAAATATTTCTAGTACAGTTCTTCTCCTTAAACTTTTAACTTAATCCGATTTACTCTGTCTCGCATGACACTATGTCAACAAATCAAGTATCAAAACCACCAAAGATGCAAAAACAAATGGTTTTTAGACATTAAAAGAGGATCAAAATTGATTTTTATAGTTCATGAGGCAAAATCGAACGACTTCTGCATTTGAGGTGGAGGGAAATAAATTGGACCTTTTCCTTATCGCCGATCCATTTTTCTCATCGTTAGCTAGCCACTCGTTAAGACTACTAGTATATTGCTCGTGCTAACACTACGATGACATATAGAAAAAAAATCACAAAACTAAAAATTAAACTAAGAAATAAATCGACTGATCAAAGCACAAATTCACAAACAAATGACACTAATATTGTGGTATCTATAGCTGAAATAAATCTCATATATCTTGGTGTTCTAGACATCATCAAAATATTTTCCCAGTACAAACTTGATCCATTGGAACACAGAAGCTACTGTCATTGCATTGAAGGACCTTTCAAAGAGCTAAAGCTGCAACCTACACATCAATTTAAGAAAGGAGGAATTAATAGGAGAGTGCACTAAAACAAAAGGTAAAAGATGGAAATACCCAATCTTCTCTGAACCAAGGTAAAGAAAAGATAACAAATAACAAGATCATTGATAGATATTTCCTTTCCACCAATACGTTAAGTTCCCCTATGCATTTGGAATATAGATGTAACTTAATCCTCTGTAGCTACACATTTCAATTAAACATACATGAGATTGAAACACCAATTATATGGATTCCCTTGGAATGGATGAATATACCAAAAAAGTTTTGAGAAGTCAATTCCAATCCATAAATAATAAAACAGACATAGTTTCACTAATTTAGGACAACAAATTAATTAAATATGAATTTTGGAAATTATAATCACAACGTAGTCCTCCCCCTCGATCTCGTTCGCCGCGGTAGCGGCGCCGACGCGGCCAACATCCTCCATCACGGTGCCGAGATCCAACCCGGGTTAGCGGTCGCGTCTCCCGCAACCTTGCCATGGGAATTGTGGAAAATATTCATTTTTTGGAAGAGAAAGACAATGGGTGCATGTGGGATTCGATCCTACTTAGCGACTATGCGCATGTGGAGGCGAAGGGCGTGCGGGAGGATGAGGAGGATAATACACGCAATCCTGATCGTCAGATTTAGTGAGTAAGGAGAGAGATTTAGAATAAATTTGGACAGTCCATTTTAAAGATGTTACCAAATTGTGGCCGTGCGAGTATATCGCGGCATAGCCTGATTACCGGCTTGGTCCGCTAAACACAAAGGGTTGCTTACAAATACCTGGGCATTTACTTGAACTGTTGTGGTTTCAGTAATATACATACATACGACTTGTCCATAGGGTTTTTGAAAAAAACTGTTTAAAAGTTTTTTTAACCTGATTTTGAGTTTGTTAGCTTGTTTGGCATACACAGCATAGACCTGAGCGTCCACAAGCCTCTTACAGGCAAACTTTAACATGCTTATTGGCGGGTCAACAATTATGTCCCATTCTTTCAAATGGAGCCTAAATTATGTTGAAATTGGAATTAATGCACACCTTTAATTAAAGTTGTTTAGCTTTCAAAAATCACTTCTTCGGTTCTTCCGTGTGGTGACACTTCGGTACTGAGCACAACTTGTAACTCTTAGGTACCCCTCTGTCACTAAAAGAATCAATTCCTATAATCCTGCCATTCAAATTTGTTTAACTTTGACTAACTTTATAGAAAATATAAATTTTATGACTTAAAATAAGTACCATGTCAAAACATGTTCTATGGTAAATCTAATGATATTAATTTGATACTATAAATTTTAATATTTTTTTCTAAAAAATAGTCAAAGTTTAATTAATTTGACTTAGGACAACTTTAGAAATCTATACTTTTTCAAGAACAGAGGGAATACCGACAACGGTGATGTTAGGCCATGGAAATCCCTCATGTGGTGATACAATGGTGCAAGTCGTAGTCATATTTATCTTTGTTCAGTGGAGCTTTATTTTTTGCACGTAACATATCTATCTTTGTTCGAAATAGCCCAGCTAGAAAAAAAAATTATAGGTGAGACAAATGCTAACATGAAAATGGGTTTGTGGCCCAAATCACATCGTATTCACATACTGTGGTCACAGAAATCATGGCAAAAAAACTACAATCACATAAGTTATGACCGAAAGTGGATGGGCAACACAAGATGTTACCACAAAATTGTAGAATAAATTAATAGTTCTTATCAGTTAATCTATATATTGGAAAATACAAAAAAAAATCAAAGAATGGATTATCCAATGAACTCTAATGGCAAAACAACCAAAACCAAACTTGTGGATCCTAATGAGAACTACAACTTTATATATAGTTGATGTGTTTTATTTAAATTTATTTAGAATCTTAAATATTTATTTCAAAATTCAAATAAGTAAATAATAGAGAACGGATATGCCATATAGATAAAAGTGACTTTAAAGTAAGCTATACACAAAGCTAGGTCCTTATGTTTGAATTCCACCGCAGTTCACCCAAAAGATCACATAATTAGAGGATGATGGTTGGTTGATAACCTGAACCAACAGTGATGACCATGTCATCACCATCCTCACCGCCGAGAGGCAAAACTGATTGTGATAAGGGGTTGATAATGGGCTGTGATGACCTTTTTCGTAGAAATGGGAGGAGATTGATCAAAATTTATTATGTACGGCTATTAATGCGCACATGTTTTAAGTTTGAAAGGTAAAAAATGAGCTACAAAACTACACACGTGTTAGGAAGCCACCAAACTCGAATGACCATGTCCTGACATGGGTGGTGCAACACTAATGGATTGCAGCTCCGAACTCAAAGCGAGATAGGAAAGAGTGAGGGATGAAAGAGGAGAGCCGATGGTGAAAGTGAGACATGATGGAATGCGTGATGAAAGAGGACTGTGACTAAGGCCATGTTTAAATTCTGAAAAGAGGTGAAAAGTTTTTTAAAAAAAATTTGCGTCTAAAATGCAAAACGTAAAAGCTTTTTGCATACCTGTTTAGATGCAGTGAAATATTTTGCAAAACGTGGGGGAAAGAGAGGTCTGGCACGCGCAACAATACAAAATATTTTGGTTTTTGGTGTGTTGGGTGTCAAATACAAAATATTTTGGGGGGTACTTTTTGTAAAATTTGGTATCCCAGTTTAGTTCCATTTTGCAAAAAAAGTAGTCCAAAATGCAAATTTTTTTTTGCAAAATAGAGTAACTAAACAGGGCCTAAGGAATGAACATTCGGTAGAGAGAGTGAGAGACGGTAGAGAGAGTGAGAGACGAAAGAAAGACGAGATTAGTCAAATTTAAATAGATAGCTATTGTGTAGATCTACTATGAGTTTGGAAGGTAGAAGACGAGCCACACGTCTGGACCATAATATGCAAGTCTCAAATGGTGAGACTAGTAATAAAAAAATATCTGATATTACATTGTTTTTATATTTCTGTCCAGATTCAGATTCGAATGTAAATAGTGTCAACCATACCAGATAGGATAAGATTTAGATACGAAATTGGACGTTGAATATCGAGACGCGGATACAAACTGATTTAATCCCTCCTAAACGGATTCAACATTTGAATACGGTCGGCCGTGCTAAGTTAACGAATGTTTCGTAGCTTTAAATGCAAATAAAAAAGTTAAAATGAGAGACGGGACAAATCGAGATGAAGAGACCGAGGAATCCAAAGTGAAAATGACGAGAGAGTAAGCACGACGACCACACGGCGGAAAGAGCGAGAGAGTATATAGAGAGAGTAAAAGAAAGACTTTTAGAATTTTGATTTTTTGACCCAAAATAATTTTAGATCTTTAAAACTATACATCCTGCTTGGTTTATTAGCCTGTTTATCAGTCAATGAAATAGTCTTTTTCTCCTATAACAAAACAGTTAAAAACAACATCAACCAGTCATCGAAACAATCATGCAACGTTGTCGACATAGATAGAGATTTTTCTGAGTATTTTTTTTCTCTGGTAATAATAATTATTTTTCTAAAACTAGTAGTAGGAATATGATTGAATATACTTCGTCAGGGACAGGGATCTTTGTCAACTCTCGCGTCCTGGTCTGTGGCCTGTGTTTCGAGCACGTGTCCACCGCAAGATCCTATCCAGATCCGGGCCCAAGAAGACAAGACGAACACAGGCGGTGGCAGGCCTACATCAGGGAGAGACAGAGACGCACCGCCCAGCTCAGCCCAGCCCAGCCCAGCCCAACGCGTCGTCCTCCCCTCTGTGCTCGCCGTCCGACTCACTCTAAACACAACACGTACACGACTACAACCGCAGCAGGCCGCCTCCCCCACTGCTCTACTCGGCGATAATCTTGCGGTCGCCTCTCGTCTTCTCCCCGAGCACCGCAAATCCATCCAACTCAAACCCAACTCCGTCCCCGACCGATCCCGCAAAACCCTAGCGCCGTCGCCTCCCTCTCGGTTCCGACTTCCACACCGTCCTCCCCTTCCACGCGCTCGCGCTGCAGATCGGGAGACCGTACTACGTCACCCCGCCGGAGATCGGAATTCTGGTTCTCCCCCTTGCTGCTGCGGCGATGGCGGGTGGCGGGAGCAGGCGGGAGGCGCGGCGGAGGAGCCTAAGATCGGCACCGGCAACGTCTTCGCGGCGCTCGAGACGCTCAAGAAGAAGAAGAAGAAGCCGGCGGACAAGGCGGCCAACCCCGCCGCCGGCGGCGGCGGCAGCAGGGAGGCAGAGCCTCCCAAGCCGGAGGTCTTCTGGGCACCCGCGCCGCTCACCACCAAGTCCTGGGCTGACGTCGAGGAGGACGACGATGACGACTACTTCGCCACCACCGCGCCGCCTCCCAGGCCTGACTGGGGGGACGCCCACCGCGATGACGCCAACGACCAGCACGCCGCGCCCGCTCTGGAAGAGGTCCGTCTCTCTTGAATCCCATCCCGTTTTCTTTCTCCCTTTATATTGTGCTTTGTTGTGGAGAGCTGAGTCTCACAATTCGTCAGGCCAAGATTTCATTTTCTTTTTTTTTATTATATAGGTATATGTTTATGTGGTATATATATGCAGTGCACTCTTGATGGTAGTATGCAGAGTGATCTTGAAGACAATTTGCTCGCAGGCGCTAATTTTAGTATCATGTTTGAGTCCTTTAATGGAATAAAATTTGCCTTGTGGGTCATAGGCATCTTGCACTGAGTTGGATGCTCAAGGATAAGGGTATTTGTTGTCGTTATCCGTAATCAAAACGCTGCTAGCCGTTATATCCTGGGAAGTGGGAACATTTGAATTAACGGTTTACACTTTACACAGTAAGCAAGTAACGGATTGCGGTTTCAGGTTACTAGATTTCAAAGAATTATGGGCCTTGTTATCAAAATTCCTGCTGTTGCAGCCATAGGATCATAACGTAAGTTAATAATATTTACGCACATATGGGAAGTAGAAAAAAAAATGAAGTATGGCGTTAACTGAAATGAGGTTGCTCCTCTTTTGGGAACAAAAAAAGCATAGAGGGTTGCCAGATAGGGAGTCAACAACACATAGTGGGCTCCATGGTAACAAAAGCATCTTCAGTGTCCTACAAAATCGAGAAATTCTAATTCTTGCTGTTGTAATCGTAGCGTTGTAATGATTGCTGAGAATTGCACACATATGGGAAGTGGAAAAGTTTGTGATACAAATAAATAACTCTGTAAAAGCTTGGGTAAGTTAGAGAATCAGATCAGATAGGGAGCAAGCAATGGCTAGTGGGCTCCATGGTCATAAAAGCAACATCAGTGTCCTTGGGTAATCAAGCTCTAGTTACAGATAGATTGGATTGCTGGATTAGTGCCACATGCCATTTTTTGATATGCAACTAAATTATCTTTACAAGGGTATGCACTTTTATCTTACCATGTGGCCATATTGATTCCTTGATTCTTGCCTTTTTGTTTCTAGATTTGGCATACCTTTTGTACTAGTTTAGTACCTCCAGAAATTTAAATGCACTCCTGCATACGATTAGTCGAAATAAAGCAGGGCTGAGGAAAAAACTTTGTACACATTGATTATTGTTATGAAATAGTGTCTCTCATCTAATTGTTGGACCATTTGTGAACATTGCCGCCTTATTGTGATATATTGTCGATTGCATCTTGCATTTGCATTGAGTTTAAATTGCGTTGAGCTATGTACATTAGTATATCAGAACATCAGAAGTTCTTTTGTGTAAGGTGTTATATTTATGTTACCATGGTACTTTGTTAGGTTTAGAGCATTGTATGTAAGAAGCCACTACTGGGTTGTTCCTGTTTCAAAATATGTTGTTGGAGCATATTGTTCTGCATTTGTCATACATCGACCGAGCTTGTTTTGTCTACCTTTCCACGTCTTCCATTTTAGCTCTATGTGCTGTCAGTTCTAAGTATATGCAATATTCTTACCTGAATATACCATGTTGTTTCTCTAAATGCATCTTCACATTGCAGGAGATTGAGAGTGAAGATGATGGTCTTGATGATGAAGTTGATGATGATGCCGATGAGGACCATGAGCATGAAGCAGAAGATGATGTCCCTGCTGAACCAACTGTGAAGAATGCTGCAGCTCCGCCTGCACCACCCAAAGATACTGAAAGACAACTTTCCAAGAAGGAATTGAAGAAAAAAGAACTTGCTGAACTTGATGCTGTTCTGGCTGAGTTGGGCCTTGGAACATCAAACAATTCCACTCAAGATGAATCCAATGGTAAGTTGTAATGCAAGTTCTCTTTCTCCAAAGAAATTCTCTTCAGGCAGAATTCCATGAAAACTGAACAAATTCAATCTGGTTGTGTTTGATGCCTTACTACCGGCCATGATCACTTCCTTTATGGTGATGCTGAATCTTCTGTTGCAGGTAAGAAAGGTGCAGATCAAGTTGCAGATGGAGAGAAAAGGGACGATGCACCTGCTCCTCTAGAAAGCAAGAACTCAAAGAAGAAGAAATCTAAGAAAGACAAGTCTTCAAAGGAGCCAAAGGAAGCGCAGGATCAGGCCAATGGGTTGGAAGAAGCAGCTGTTGCAGAACCTGATGAAGATACAACTTCTGTGGATGTCAAGGAGCGCTTAAAGAAGGTAGCCTCAATGAAGAAAAAGAAGTCGAGCAAAGAGATGGACGCTGCAGCAAAGATTGCTGCGTCCGAGGCCGCAGCAAGGAGTGCCAGGCTTGCCGCAGCAAAGAAGAAAGAGAAGAGCCACTACAACCAACAGCCAGTGCGGTGAATTTCCCTGATGTTGGATCTCTAGAAACTTTTGAGCTCTGATATCCCCTTGTTTGTTTTGGACCTACAATAAACTTTTTGAGACTGTTTTTGACTTGGTGGAGGTGCTGTCTGATGCTCGTTTTTTTCGGAATTAAAACTATAGTAGGTACATAGGGGGCTGTCTTGTCGCTGGATTCTGGATGGTGTAATGAGCTCTGAACTGTTCGTCATATGAACCCTGCTGACTATATGGAAAACGTGGGATATTCGATACCTATCCGTCTTGGATGTCTGCAAATTGTTCGTTCTTCTGTCATAGCATTGTTTTTTTTTTATCTCGCACAGGTTATACATATACTTGGCTAGTGAGCATCAAAGTCGCCATTTTGCTAAGAATATATGGCTGTTATTTTTTTTGAGTTATCTATGGGTGTTGATGGTTTTACGGGAACAGATTGGCTCGCGGGCGAAGCCAGCACACGACATCGCTGGGGTCTTGTCTTCGTTGCTGGCTGTGGTCCTCTATGTTCTAGAACAGTGAATAAGAGAAAATCCAAGCGTTTCAAAAGTCCACTCCCAATCTGGATTTTTGGGGTAAGGTTTAAAAAAATGTTTTTTTATTGATATAGCATTATAATTTTTGAAGTTTAAAAAATATCATTACTATTAACCTTTTCTGAATCTTGCCATTATAATTCTTCATTTGTTTGAAATATATCATGGTGTACATTCGGAGAGGCCTCAGGCCCAACTGCAGGCTTACACAGCATCATAGGTGTTGTTTGGTTCAGTACTAGGAATGGTAATGGTAACGGGAATCAGCTGCCTCTGCTAATGGTTGTTGGGAAGTGAATACGTGACTTGTTTGGTTGACTACGGAAACGTTGCTGCGTGAGCCGCGTGCACGAGCAAGAGGCAGCTGCATCCTTAATTTTTTTGGCGGGCAGCTGATAGCGTCGGGAGCCGAGGAGGGTCAGTTTTGTACTAGAGTGGATCTATTCACAGCGTGACCCGCTATGGATCAGATCAACCAAACGCTTGGCAACGTGAACTGCTAACGCTGGGAAGCGTTACGGGGCCGGAGCCACCAAACCAAACAACACCTATATAATATCACTAATGTGTGGATCCTACTCCACTAGTCATGTTTCTCCTTCCCCATCTTTATGACAACTTCTCCAGCTCCCCTGGCGACGAAGTGGGCGCCAACCGCCATCGTGCCCCTTGGCCATGGTGGGGAGGAGGCCATGGTGGGCTGGACCTTTAGGCTTACACATTCGCCATAGCCATAGTCGGCCGAGGACGTCAGTCATCGATCGGTGGCGGTGCATGGGTCATGTGCGCGAGAAAACAGTGAGGCCAGAGCCATGGTCGATGCACGGCCAGGGAGGAATGGAGCTTCTACGTGGCCATGGCAAGGTGGACCTCTAGGTGCACACACTCTTAGGGGGTATTTGGTTACAGCCCCCTAAACTTTAGTAGCTAAACTTAGGTGATTTTAGGCCCTAAACTACCAAACACCCCCCCTAAAGTGTCCCCTAAACTTTAGTTGATGCACTAAACTTTAGGGGCACTAAACTTTAGGGACCACTAAACTTTAGGGGGGTAAACCAAACACCCCCTTAGTCGCGCGGTCCTCACCACAGCGGCCTAAAATGGTCGACGCTGCAACCAAGGCTGCACGTGAGCGGATCCTTCACCGTTGGCCATGGTTCCGATAACCACATGTTCCCGAGTGCGCTAGAGAGAGGGAGCGATGGGACACAAGGGAGAGTTTACCTTGTCAAGGGCGGACGTGAGCCACAGGCGTGAGTGGTGGGTTGGATCTGCGTGACAACAGTAACAGCCACTTGACCACATGCCAACGCGGCGGCGATGGCTCACCTACGCTCTGAGCAGGACAAGCAACTATTAGCAGCGCGCTCGGCAGGGTAGTTTGGGAAGATTTTGTGGAGAATAAGATGGACAAGGAAGGAGATGACTAGTGAGGTCCACACGTTAGTGACGTATAGAGAGAGGAAGATCCGAAGGTGGAATGACAGTTTTGTCCATATGAAAATATGATGATGCTCTGTGCGTCTGCAGTTGGGCTTAAGGTCTCTCTAGACGTATATCATGGTATATTTCAAATGGAGAAAGAATTATAATGATAAGGTTCCAAATAGGTAAATAGTAAGGGTAGTTACTCAAACTTCAAAGTTATAATGGCATCAATAAAAAACCCCTAAAAAACTACTCGTCAACGACTTCCTATCTCAATCTTCTTCTCCACGACATCTTCTTCCCAAACTCCAAGAATGAGGTCCCCCTAGGAACCGAGCTCCACCCAAAGAAGCCATAGATAAAAATCGAAACCCCAGTAGGGTGAATCCACAATTTTGTGTCTCCTCTAACTCCATCATCTCCTTTGATGAAGCTCCTTTCTAACTCCTGTGCCAAATAGGTCTTTAGTATTTTTTTATGGTGAAGCCCCTCATCGGCTCGGGTTACCAAGCAAGTATGTAGTTTTTCCTCTTGCTTCGAAGAAGTGGACACCGTTAGGGATTAAGAGAAATTTTTAGGTCTTGAATATAATTTTTCCCCTTGCTTCGAAGAAAAGGACACTAATTCTAGGGATTGGGAGAAATTTTTAGGTGTCTAATCCTCTTGCTTTGAAGGAGACAAAAATATCCTTAGGAGCTGGGACAAACTTAGCATTTTAAGGATTGGGACAAACTTAGCATTTCTGCGACTTCAGCTAACTCGTTAAGTATCTGTCGTTAGTTTATTTGTTTTTTATTTATCAGGTTGTTTTCTCATCCTTTGGTTTTCATCTTTCTTTCTAAAAACAATTTATATTACAGAATATCTTTGTCGAGTGATAAGTATCACGTGATTAAACCACCACCGGGTATTGAAGCCGAACACTATCCAGAACTTCATCTAGGGAAGTCATTTAAAAGAATTTATTGTGCATCAATCAAGGAAGGCTGCAGAGTTCAAGTTTGGAACCTTGATGAATCAGGCTGTCAAATGGAGTGGGTACTGAAGCATGACAGAGACCTTTCTAAGTGGTTGTTCAAGCATAAGCTTGATTATGGTCGAAAAATCAAAGGACCTTGGGCCTTGCAGGATATTAATTTTAATTACTATTCTGATGATCACAGTAGAGAACAGATATGGGTCTGTCTTTACTTTTATTGGTTGCAACTCTCATTATCATTAGCTGATTTGTCATATCAGCCACAGTAATCAGTATTTTCCCCCTATTTGATTGAATAAAGCCAGTGGGTATTTAAGTTTCAACTCAATAGTTTCTCGCTGCGTTTCTTTGAAAACGATAACTTACTGTTGACACAAAAAGCGTTAGGATCTGCGAACACCTCAGGCTTATACCCGAAATTCGATATTCAAGGCGTGCCAGTCGATTTGACCAGTTAATCGACAAGGATGATAACTAGAACAAGATTCAATCAAGACAACGGCGATACGCCCGGATACCAAGATTGGGACTTGATCAGGATAACTAGAGCAGAGCTGAACAAGACAACAGCGATGCGCCCGGATGTCAAAGCTCAGAGATACTCCCACGTGGAACTTACAAGGATTTGACGGAGATCAAGGTGATGCAGCCCGTCGAAGCTTGAAGAACTCGTAGATAAACTATAACTAATGCAAAAAGGGTAAATTGCAGTAAAAGTAGAATAAGAGTAAATTGATTTGATTTAATATGATTGATATATTTACATGCAGCCCTTGGGCACATATTTATACTCTCGCATGGAGAGTTGTACAGAGACATGACCCGTACCTTTCCTAAAACAAACTCCTAACTTTAAGGAAACTGACTCGCGCAGGAGTCGGATCTAAAATAACAATATTATTTTCCTAAACAAACACACCTATTTTAAAGGAAAACAAACGACTCATGCAAGAGTCAGACTCAAACTACTATAATAATACTGGTATAAAATCTCCAGTTTCCTTATATCTTCGCTTCGATGAAAACCTTCCATCGGCAGACTGCTTCAATCCGCTATTTTCCTTCTTTTGCCACCAGCAACTCCTGCTGACGTCAACTGCCACATCATCCTGTGCCTATCGGTACCCTATGCTCATCGGCAATCGGTATCGACAACATCCCCTCATCGGCAATTGACAACTTTGCAATCCTGGTGACCTAACTTCATCAATCAACCTTTATCGGCAAGAACCATACAGCTTTCATCGGCAACAAACTCACCCTTCTTACAGTGCACTCCCATCGGTAAATTTTACCGATGACTTCTTGATGCCGATAGAAAATGGCCACCGATTCACGCAAGTCTTAACTCATTTGACACGTGCCGAAAAACGGTGTCAACACATGCCCCCCCAATTTCGGAGTGTAGAATACGCGCCGAAATTTTCTCCACTGTAGCCGTTCCTTCCGAGATAACTGCACAACCTCCTCGATTCCCGCGTACAGAACCGCAATTTATTAATAAAATTCCTTGATCATAGCACAAACAGTTGTAAATCTGACAATATCTCCTTGATTATTGCGCACATCCATTGCAGGCCTCTCCACATTCCTGCACAGTACGAACCGAAATCCCAAAATACCCCTGACCTAGGTCTATAAAAGTTACCACGATCCAACTTACTTTTTACCCTAGGCCCACTTTCACTTTCACCTGCCTTCGTCTTCAACCTCCGGCGGTGCCTTCGAAGAATCCGAGCTCAAGCAACAGTACCTCCCCAAGCCAAGCACGAACCGCAAGAACTCCCTCAGCTCCAATGGCGATCCATGTTGACATCCCCAAGGTAAATCCATTTTCTTCTTACTCTTTCTGCACGTCCCTCGTCCGTATGAATCCATAATCTTCCCGTTTCCTTCTTTGATTCCTTCCTCTTTTTTCTTTTCGAAACCTAGGAACTGTACAACAAAGTAGTGATCCCTCTCGAGCAGTCCAGCTTCACCTGCCTAGGCCCAATGGGAAATCCTGACCCTAGCTATCTGATCAATGCGGAAGCCAACCGTATTCCATTCAGGTCTGAAAGCTTCAGTTTAGGATTATGGAAGGACGCCTTCCGTTCATGGCCCAAGCCTACCAAGGGGTGGAAGAACTGGTACCTTAGGGTCATTAGAACACAACAAGTCTACTGGTCGGAGCGTAATTTGGATCAGTGTATCAGGCTCTCCATTGCCGATATGGAGAAAAACGAGAACATGTTGATAGCGACCTCCTACTTCTGGTCTGACACCATGAACGCCTTCCTATTCAGACATGGACCAGCCACTCCTACACTTGCCGATGTGCATATGCTGACCGGCCTTGATGTTTCTTCCGATGACGTCTCAACTTTATTTCATCGGAAAGCTGAGCATAGAGTGAATACACGGAACATCGACGGCTGGACCGGTTACATCCAAGAGCACTAAAAGACTGGATCGGTAGGCCAAAGGGAGCATGCCACCTTTCTGAACATGTGGCTAGAGAAATTTATCTTTTGTGGAAAAACTGTTGGACCGACCACCATGTACCTCCCAGCAGCAGAGCTCTTAGCCGATGGAACAAGACTCCCTCTCGGCCGATATCTTCTTGGATCGGTATACCGCCTTCTACACCAAGTATCCAAGAAGTTACTGCTAGGCGAGCTCATTGGCAACCTTGGGGGTCCCTGGTGGTTTATCAACATGTGGTTAAATGCACATATGTATAAAGTCCTCCAGTTTGACTTGTTTGCTCAGCAATTCCCAAGGGACATATCGGAAAATTACAAATACGGGGACGATGAATCGGCAACTCGTCCTCCACTCAACTTCGGAGAAGCCATCATAGTGCTGCCAGGGACCGATGCTGATGCAGAGCAGTTTGGCCTGTTCTTCCAGAAATTTTACAACGGAATCCCCGCTTCAGAACGACTCTGGTGGCCATACATTGACGAGGACAACCGATTTCCACTGCTGTTCAACCTTACCGATGGGAATGTGCCTCAAAATCAAATAATCATGAAGGCCAGTATTGTTCCCCGAGCTATCCTAGTCAATATTTTCGGAATCGGGAAGAATGCCCCTCCATCCTTCGAGTTCTACTACCCATCAGCAGCGGCAAGACAACTGGCATTTGGCCAACTGCCGATCAAGCTCTGCTACTCCAAGGTGATAAAACCAAGGCAGACCATCTCCAGTGCTATGGACTGGAACAAAATCGTCAATCTTCCTCCCAATGCCGATACGTCAGATATTGACTTATCCTCCTGGTCACCAACATCCTTCATCACGAATGAATATAAATTCTGGTGGCAAGAATGGAGATATCAATTATTTGCTAAGTCATCACACTACTATCGACATATGATTGACGCCAACCACATCATCCCCGATGACGTAGTAAGTTTTTAATCCCGATGCATTCCTCATTACTCTATTCTTATCATCTGCATCTGACCTCCTTATGCTTGACAGGTTGACGATCCGATCCCTAAGATGAGCAATAGTGGCAAGCCCTTCAACCTCCGAATGATGAGTCCTATATCATTCATCGGCAATAACGCCCCCACGCTGGCTGCCTTCACCCCTCAGAAGATACCCAAATCGACGCCTGCAAAAACCAAGGCTACATCGGCTGCTGCTGCTGCCTTGACACGAGTTTTTGTAGTAAATCTCATCTTTACTTATACCGATCACATACTGCTTCATCGGCAACAATTTACTTTGTATAACTTGCATTAAATTTTTTAGGCAATGAGGTCATCGGCAGCTACTCCAAGCGCACAAGCATCTCCAAATCCTGCTACCGATGCCCCCCAGGCTTCATCGAAACGGGTTGGCTCTCCCACTGCCGCACCAAAGAAGAAAAGGCGTCTGAGATTGGCCACTCCATCTTCGCCATCGACTCCAGTCGCATCACCAACTGCCGACGCACCAACGGCAGAACCATCATCGGCTCTTACCCCTGATCATCCACTGGACGACATCCCCGATCAGGAGATAACACCACCCGTTGCAACAGCGGTGGCGACATCGGCATCGGCACCTTCACCAGCCGAAATCCCCGATGAGAGAACGGTGTCGCCACCACGGGAGCCAGCCACCACAGCGGAAGCAACACCAGCAACAGCGCCACCAGCACCCACGGCGTCACCTACTTCTCCAACAGAAGCCCGCTCATCGGCGACAGCTGCCAATCTCCAGGATGAAGCTGTACCAACCAACATGCCAAGTCCTAGGCAAGAATTTCGCTTCAAGATGGTAAGTCGGTTACCTAAAAATTCGTAGTATAATCTTATGATCGGCGCATTTTAACTTCTTCTTTTTCAGGCCCAAGATTCCCTGGACAGCCTATTTTCCTTTGGCATCAACCCCCAAGAGGACGAACATCCAGAAGGCCCTGCTCCAGCAGACAGTCTGTTCTCCTTTGCCGTTAACATCCCTGATGAAGATGAGGATGAAGAAAATTCTGCTCCAGCTTTACCGGCAGAGGTTAAACTTAAACTTGAAGCACTGCTTTCTCTGCTGCAACAAGATACATCTCAGCTTGTCCAAGATTCAACTGCAGCAAAGATAGCGTTCAAGGACATCCAAGGACACCTCTCTGCCGATACAGAAGAGATCCTCTTCCAGGCCTCATTCCTTGAGAGCCGCCAACTCCAATACCAGCGGATTTCATGTCACATTGCCGATAGGAACGCCCAGTCCAAGCTTGCAGAAGAAATGCTCAAATTCAAACAGATTGCCAATGAAAAGCACAAGAGCATCGGCCAAGTAGAAGCTTCTGGCGCCGACCTTGAGCAAGAGATCGTTCAACTATCGGCAAGGAAGGAAGAGCTACAGGCTGAATTAAGAAAGGTTGAAGAAGCTTTGAACATAGCTAACCAAAAGAAGGCTCAGCTACCCGATACCGTCAAAGCTCTTCGACAAGAAAGGGATACAAATGCCCAACAAGCCATTGCACTGAAGAAGAAAATCAAGCCGATGGAGGGGTCTACCGACGCTGATGCCAAGGAGATGGAGGAGATAGAGCAAATTCGCCTACGTGCGATATCAGCCATCCAATCCTTGTTGTAATTTATTCATTGTATCGGCAAATGTAACATTGATACTTAATTTTGCTCTGTAATATAATGCCAGTACGCTTTTACCGATGTATGATAACTCTCTTTCATCGGCATTCAAACGAGCACGCTATGCGTCCACCCAAATACTAGGGTAATATTTTTTTAAGTATTTCCCGTTGATTGCTCTGGAGAATGCAACTCCTTCGAGAGTTTCTAAAATATAGGCATTGCCAGGAGCAGACTGTTTTATCCGATAAGGACCTTCCCAGTTAGGAGACCATTTTCCAAACTTAGAACTTTTAGTCCCAATCGGTAAAATCAACTTCCATACCAGATCACCACCGGTAAATTGCTTCACTTTTACTTTCTTGTCATACCACCTAGCAACCCTTTTCTTATTTTCTTCAATACTAATCAAAGCCCTCAACCGATGACCCGCTAAGTCTTCCAACTCATCTTTCATAAGAGTAGCATAATCATCGGTCGTCAATTGATCTTGAAAAGATAATCGCCTAGAACCAGTTTTAATTTCCCAAGGCAGGACAACATCGTGTCCATAGACCAACTGATACGGCGAAACTTTGGTTGCACCATGACAAGCCATCCGATACGACCATAGGGCTTCATTTAACACTACATGCCACCTTCTAGGGTTCTCTTCAATTTTGCGTTTGATAAGCTTAATAACTCCCTTATTAGTTGCTTCAGCTTGACCGTTAGCTTGAGCATAATAAGGAGAAGAATTCAATACCTTGAACCCCATATTAGCAGCAAATTCATCAAACTCTCCCGATGTGAACATGGTTCCTTGATCGGTAGTAATAGTTTGAGGAATACCGAATCGGTAAACAATGTGTTCTTTTACAAAATCCACCATATTTGCCGATGTTACCTTCTTTAAAGGAATCGCCTCAACCCATTTTGTGAAGTAATCGGTAGAAACGAGTATAAACTTATGCCCCTTACTTGATGGTGGATAAATTTGGCCGATGAGATCAATAGCCCATCCTCTGAACGGCCAAGGTTTGATTATAGGATTCATTGCTGATGCAGGTGCCCTCTGGACATTACCAAACTTCTGACAATCCTGGCACCCTTTAAAATAGTTGAAGCAATCTTCAAGAATTGTCGACCCATAATATCCATTCCGTCTGATCATTTATTTCATTTTGAATGCCGATTGATGTGCTCCACACACACCTTCATGGATTTCGCCCATCAACTCTTTGGACTCCTCTTTACCAAGGCATTTGAGCAAGACTCCATCAATCATCCGATAATACAATTCACCGTCGAGGAGCACATACTTGGTAGCTTGAAACCTCAGACGCCTTTCAACCTTCTTAGACGGATCTCTTAAGTAATCGGCAATTTCCTTTTTCCAGTCATCGGCAACTGTTACCGATGTCATGATTTCTTGAATTGGTTGATACCCTGAAGCATTCTATGCTAACCGATTGGCCTCTTCGTTATGCAACCTAGGAATATGCTCAAGGCAGTACTCTCTGAATTCCTTCAATAATTGTAAACACCTCTCATGGTGTGCAATCAACACTTCACTTTTGCATTCATATACTCCAGTCAATTGATTGATCACCAACATAGAGTCACCAAAGATCTCAACGGCATCGGCATGCACTTCTCTGAGCAATTCCAACCCTTTTATCAAAGCTTGATACTCAGCCTGATTGTTTGTTGAGGTAGCAACAATCGGCAACGAGATCTCATACTTCCACCCTTGGGGTGAAATTAAGAGAACACCGATACCTGCTCCTTCCTTGCACGTAGATCCATCAAAGAACAAAGTCCAAGGAGCAATCTCCACAGAGCTTACCATATTACAATGCTGCATAACAAAATCAGCCATCACCTGACCCTTAACTGCCTTAGCCGATTCATACCTCAGATCAAACTCCGAAAGTGCCAGAATCCACTTGCCGATTCTCCCACTTAATATCAGCATCGACAGCATATACTTAACCACATCATCTTTGCAGATGACGGTGCATTCAGCCGACAATAAATAATGCCTCAATTTTGTGCAAGAGAAGTACAAACATAAGCATAATCTCTCTATGGCCGAATGCCTGGTTTCAGCATCCACCAGCTTCCTGCTCAAATAATATATTACACGTTCTCCCCCTTCAAATTCTTGAATCAATGCTGATCCGATAGCACCGTCATCGGCAGACAAATACAATTTGAAAGGCTTCCCGTGTTGAGGTGGAACCAAGACTGGAGGGTTTACTAAATATTTCTTGATCTCCTCCAAAGCTAGTTCTGTTCCTTTTTCCATACAAACTCTTGATCGGCTTTCAGTTTCAACAATGGACTAAAAGATTTGATCTTACCAGATAAGTTAGATATAAACCTTCTGATGAAGTTAATCTTGCCGATCAAGGATTGCAGCTCAGTCTTGTTTGCAGGAGCAGACACTTTGTTAATCGCATCAATAGACTTTCTGCCGATCTCAATACCTCTTTGATGCACCATAAAGCCTAGAAACTGTCCTGCCGATACACCAAATGCACACTTGTTAGGATTCATCTTTAACCCATGCTCCCTTGTGCATTCCAATATTTTTTGCAAATCGGCAAGATGCTTCTCAAAATTTCTAGACTTAACCACCACATCATCAATATAGATTTCGACTATTGTGCCGATATACTTATGAAAGATGAAATTCATCGCTCTCTGATAAGTAGCACCAGCATTCTTCAAGCCAAAAGTCATGACAACCCATTCAAATAAACCGACATGACCTGGACATCTGAAAGCAGTTTTGGATATGTCTTCTTCAGCCATGAATATTTGATTATATCCAGCATTACCATCCATGAAGCTAATGATTTGATGTCCAGCAGCAGCATCAATCAGCAGATCGGCAACAGGCATTGGGTAGCCATCCATCGGCGTAGCCTTGTTAAGATTCCTGAAATCAATACAAACACGAAGTTTTCCATTTTTCTTGTAAACAGGAACCACATTAGAAATCCATTCGGCATATCGGCATTGCCGAATAAATCCAGCCTCGATTAACTTTCTAATCTCAGCCTTAATGTCAGGTAGGATGGTAGGATTGCATCGGCGCGTAGGTTGCCGATGTGGTTGAAAACCAGACTTAATAGGTAACCGATGTTCGACTATCGATCAGTCTAAACCAGGCATTTCTGTATAATCCCAAACAAAACAATCTTTATATTCCTTTAATAAATCAGTTAACTGCTATTTACATTGGGAATCTAACTTAGCACTAATAAAAGTAGGCCTAGGCTTACTACCATCACCGATGTCTATCTCGAGCAAATCATTGGCGGATGTGAAGCCCTGTCCCAGTTTTCCATCATCAGCGAACCGATCCATCAAAACTCTTTTTCAGGACCGACTGCTTGGATCGGTTTAATGCGGTAATCGACAACTTTGAGGAACTCCGTATCCCAAGCTTCACTTGATATGCATCTGGATTGCTCATAAGTTTCCGATTCTGCCGACGCAACAATCGATGGGGTCTCGCTGCGGACGACTTCAATCTTGTCTCTGATCCATTGTACAAGGCTCTGATGCATGGTGGAAGGTATGCAGCAATTGGCATGGATCCAATCCCTTCCTAGGAGCAAGTCGTAGGTGCCTTTGCCACTGATTACAAAAAATGTTGTCAGCAAAGTTTTACTGCCGATGGTTAAGTCAACACATACGGCTCCCATAGCCGTCGACACATTGCCTTCAAAGTCCTTGAGCTTCATGTACGTTTTGACCAAGTCTTGGTCGCCTTTTCCAAGCTTCCTGAACATGACATATGACATTATGTTTATCGACGCGCCACCATCCACCAACATCTTGGTCACGGGCTGCCCATCCACTTTGCCTTTAACGAACAAAGCCCTTAGGTGCTGCCTTTCATCATCGGCAGGCTTCTCAAAGACGGCTGCCATTGGATCCAAGACCAGTTGCGCCATCTCTGCAGTTTCTTCATCATCGCTGACAGGTGCCATGAACTCCATCGACAATATGACAACCATGTTGATTTCTGTCGATGGATCCCTGTCCTTGCGCTTTGGCCTCCACTGCTTTTCCCTTGGAGGATTTTCATTACCACATAGGTCTCCTTGGTGTTCGCGCTGGATTTTCCTTTTCTGAGTCTTTGTTAGACCCTTAGGGCACCATTGGGGAAGTTTAGTTTTCCAGACCGGCTGGTGCGGCCTTTCATTGTTTGCATCGGTACCACCCCTAATGTTTGGATCTCTGAAGAATATTTCTTCATCAAGCACCCTTGCGTTGGCCATCTCCTCAAGCTCCCCTTGATCAACACACCTGCCAAGCCTGCTATGCGCGCTGAACTTGCCCCCCAGTCGGTCATGTGCCGATCTCTTCTCTCTGAGCGGCTTAGCGTACCTGGGCATCCGATCATCAAAACAAGGTTTCTTATCTGACCGATCGACAGTGTAATATCCATTGCACTCAGGGCAATTATCGGCAGTAGGCAGCTTGATGCCTTCTTCCCAATAGTGAACGAAGAAGGGGCACTTCCAGTGGTCCTTATGCCGAAGCCATTCCTGGTGCTCTTCTTCTTGCCGATATCGCTCTTCTCATGATTGTCGATAGTCTCGCCTTGGCTGCTTATGCGTGATTATAACACCAGGAGCCCTGTTGGCACTGCTACCTTCATCGGCAACTTTCTCACCTTTCCTGTCATCGGTAAGCCTTCTTGCGTCGCGCTCAGCTACTTGGTGGTTAGGATCCACCGATGCATTTTTTCCTTGGCAGCTTCCGATGTCAACACTTTAGTTCTTCCACTGGTTTCCACCATATTATTTGGAAACGGGTGCTGATCAATCTTCATCGGTTTTTGGACTTTAGAATTTTCAAATTTGATTCGTCCAGATTCAATTTCTGACTGCAACTGTTGCCTGAATACTTTGCAGTCATTGGTACTGTGCGAAGTTGCATTATGCCACTTGCAATACCTGATCTTCTTGAGCTCTTCGGCCGATGGAATTACCTGATTAGGTGCCAACTTGATCCGCCCTTCTTGAAGTAATAAGTCAAACATCCTATCGGCCTTGGTAATATCAAAGGTGAATCTTTCAGCCTCTTTCTGGCCGAACGGACAAGACACAGGCTTCTTATCCTTCACCCATTCGGCCGCACCGATGCTCAGCTCTTCATCTGATCCAGAATCTTCCTCTTGCCCGATGAAGGTCACCTTCTTGTTCCAAGACTTTCTGGGTTCAAAGGTTTTGATATCTTGATCGGCAATCCTTTGCACCAGATGACTTAAACTTTCAAATTCTTGCGACACATACTTATCTTTGATATGCGACAGTAGTCCTTGGAAAGCCAAATCTGCCAATTGCCGATCATCAAGTACCAGGCTGTAGCAGTTATTCTTCATGTCTCGCAGCCTCTGAACAAAGCTTTCTACCGATTCATCATTGCGTTGCCTCATCTTGACCAAATCGGTAAGCTTCTTCTCATGTATGCCAGCAAAGAAGTATTTATGAAATTGCCTCTCTAGATCGGCCCATGTGATTACAGAATTTGGAGGCAGCGATATGAACCATGTGAATGCCGATCTAGACAATGATGAAGAGAACAATCTCACCCTCAATTCTTCCCTGCTGGCAGCTTCTCCGCACTAGATAATGAAGCGATTGATGTGCTCCATCGTCGACGTATCATCTTGGCCGGAGAACTTGGTAAAATCAGGCACTTTGTACCGATTTGGGAGAGGAATCAAGTCATATGCTGGAGGATACGGAGTCCGATAAGAATATGTATTGACTTTGGGTTTAATGTCGAATTGTTCTTTCATTACTTCGGCGATCCTATCGGCCCAATATGCATCCTGCTCTTGCCGACTCATTGGTTGACTGCTGACTGGCGGAGTCGGCTAATGCGCCCCTTCAAATCTTGATGGAAGATGATTCGGAGTAGTTGGCATGGGCGCAGCACCAGTCATCTGGACGTTATGCATCGGCTGACTTACCGATGGATAGTTTTGCACACTTAGTGGATTAGGTTGAGTCATCATGTTCATCGGTTGCTGTACTGATGGTCCACTCTAAGTGTTTGCTGGACTTCCATACTGATACATTGATACACCAGACTGTTGAACCGACGGTTGGTTAGTCCATCCAGGATTGTAAATTATCGGCATGTGACTTACCGATGGCTGATAACTGACTGGCGCTTGCTGTTCCTGCACCTTGGAGTGATCAATAAATTGGCCACCTTGATGTGCTAACATTCCGGCTTGAGGATTCACCAGCATAGGTTGACTTTCAGCTGCTATGTTCTGTTGCATCGGCATAGAGCTTGCCGATGGTAGCATCAGAGGTACTTTAGGAATCACTTGGAAATCTTCTGATGACACTTGTACAGTTGGAGAGGACGTAGAATAATGCATCATAGGGATTGTCGGCTGTGATTGCATTGCCGATGCCATAGAGCTCTTCCAAAATGAACTATCTCCCTGCACCAAATTAGAACCAGCAGATGGATTTGAAGGCATACCGTAACCCCACCAGTTGACAGGGGCTGGATGACTCTGGATAGCAGGTCCCGACATTGCCGACGCCACTGGATCTGTATTGAGCTTAGTGACGCTTTCAGGACTCGGCCTTGGCGGTGTAGCCACATCGGCAGACGGTTCCACAGGAGTAGAAGACGCCATTGGGGCTGCCGATGGGCTTATAGATGCCGATCCAGGTTGATGATACGCTGGACCAACATATTGAGGTGCATGTCCTTCTTTGAATGATTGCATCACAGTATTGTACACAGTATTGGACAACACGCTGGAGTGGCTAATTAACGCTTGATTTAGAGTAGAGTTAACCATCTCTTGTAACTTACCAAGATTGACGTCATATGTGACCTACCGTGGCAATGGCGGATCTTGTTTCTGGATTGCTTCACCGCTCCTGCTTAGGCTGAAGGATTTAAGATATAATTGCTTATATTCCTCCATAGCCCGCTCCATGGCCAGCCTCTGATCTTCTTTTAGATCGGCTTCGGAGACTTCGATGACGTTCCTCTGGTTAACGTCGAAGTTATCACCCATGATAGATGTAAGATTTGTATAATCTTGTCCTACCGAGCGTGCCAAAAGAGGTGTTGACACAAAAAGCGTTAGGATCTGCGAACACCTCGGGCTTATACCAAAAATTCGATATCCAAGGCATGCCAGTCGATTTGACCAGTTAATCGACAAGGACGATAACTAGAACAAGATTCAATCAAGACAACGGCGATACGCCCGAATGACAAGATTGGGACTTGATCAGGATAACTAGAGCAGAGCTGAACGAGACAACAGCGATGCGCCCGGATGTCAAAGCTCAGAGATAATCCCACGCGGAACTTACAAGGATTTGACGGAGATCAAGGTGATGCAGCCCGTCGAAGCTTGAAGAACTCGTAGATAAACTATAACTAATGCAAAAAGGGTAAATTGCAGTAAAAGTAGAATAATAGTAAATTGATTTGATTTGATATGATTGATATATTTACATGCAACCCTTGGGCACATATTTATACTCCCACATGGAGACACGACCCGTACCTTTCCTAAAACAATCTCCTAACTTTAAGGAAACTGACTCGCGCAGGAGTCGGATCTAAAATAACAATATTATTTTCCTAAACAAACACACCTATTTTAAAGGAAAACAAACGACTCATGCAAGAGTCAGACTCAAACTACTATAATAATACTGGTATAAAATCTTCAGTTTCCTTATATCTTCGTTTCGATGAAAACCTTCCATCAGCAGACTGCTTCAATCCGCTATTTTCCTTCTTTTACCACCAGCAACTCCTGCTGACGTCAACTGTCACATCATCCTGTGCCTATCGGTACCCTATGCTCATCGGCAATCGGTATCGGCAACATCCCCTCATCGGCAATTGACAACTTTGCAATCCTGATGACCTGACTTCATCAATCAACCTTTATCGGCAAGAACCATCTAGCTTTCATCGGCAACAAACTCACTCTTCTTACAATGCACTCCCATCGGTAAATTTTACCGATGACTTCTTGATGCCGATAGAAAATGACCACCGATTCACGCAAGTCTTAACTCATTTGACACGTGCCGAAAAATGATGTCAACACTTACATGTCGGACAAGGACAAATATCCAAAAAGGCACGCCCCTCCCCCCACACACCCACCCACCGCCCTAAGAACTTCATTTACGGCTCGCAACATTACAAGACTTTAAGCTCTGTTCATAACAACAGACTAATTTCACATGATAGTATGATACAACGATCAAAGGATCGGTAATGTAAGTCACACGGACACAGCACGCGGCCTTTGTCGTCTGTCTCTTGGGCAACGTCGACTGAAGTTTCTGTTCCTTTGGTAGCTCCAGACCGCCGACCTTGGAGAACAATGAGTGCTCCGTGCTCGAGTGCGCTCACGCCATGTTTGTGTCCTCAGCGGCCACGGCCGAGGAGGTGATGCTGGTGCGCGACATGGAGTTCACAAGCCAGTCACCTGAGTGCCATGGCCGAGCACCTCATATAACATGATGTTTTGTGTACCTTTTGGCGTGCTACCAAGCATATTCACCTTCAATTCCTTCCATCCAGTATATGACATGACATTTGTGTACCTCATCACAAAGTCAGTGACATTACACTGTCCTTCAACAGGTTTCCCATTTAGGGTTCTATGGTTGATTGAAATTAGTGCCACTAAAACATGACAAGTATAGTGGAAAATAGAAGTGACAGAAGATAGAGCATATTGAGGGACAGAAATTTACAGTACATATTACCCATTCCGTTTCAGATTATGAATTAGTATGAAGCAAGGGTACAACCCAATAGTACTGCAACCGTGTTTCTATGACAGACATCATCAATTTAAGAAATAAATAAACTTTACAAAACACTTAGATGACCCATTTGACGTAGAATCCTTGCTTTCATCTAGCACATACAAACCTAATTAATAATCTTCCAAAATGGTTGTATTTCATTACCAAATACCAAGGTGTTGTTTGGTTTCATCACCGGCAACGTCAACGGAAAGGTATTAAGGTAACAGCTACCGGGCGGCAACGGCAAGGGAAGCGATGCACATGCTTTTTGTTTGGTTCGACAGCAGCAAGATAAAAAACTATTACTGTGTGCCAGGGATCCACTACCGTCGATGAACATGCGGGAACCGGTTAATGAAGCCCCGGAACTGTTTCCGCGGGATACGTTACCGTCCTAAGGTTAAACAAACAGAAAGTAACGCGATCTTATCACACCGTGATCGGGTTACAAGAGAAAGTGGACCAACCAAACAGCACCTAAATAGCATAGAATGTAAATACAGATCATAGGTGACTACCGGTGTGGCGGCGTGTTTAGAAAACGATGCCAAAAAACATGGGTACGGCACAGTCAAAATCATAGACCATTTCTAAGGTGATTCAGGAAAAAAAATCCATGTTCAGCAACCAACATTTCCACCAAAAAGAATATCCCAAGAGAATGTATATTTTCATGATTGTCCTTTCAGAGCGGTGATATCACCCTGTCAAGGGTGTCGAGCCCCTGGCTTGTCGAACCACGGCTACGTAGTTCGTAGCCGTCGGCCGTCTTCTCCGGCGAGGTTATGCCCCTCTTCCGTAGGCTTAGTAGAGATAGATGAGATTAGGAATATCTTTATTACTTGCCTTCTCACGGTTCACGTTACAAATATATATATGGCCAAAGCCCACACGTACGGGAGCTAAACTCTCCTTAATTCTAGGAACTGAAAATAGGAAACTAATCTAATTGCATATCTAGCTATCTGAGTTGGAGTCGGCCTGCTCCTGGGCCATGCGCGTCGCGCGTTCGGTTGCCCGGGGTACGTCGCGGGCGCGCCTGCGCCTGTAGGCTTGGCCCCACATGACATCTCTCCCCCCCCTCGAGGTCCAGCTCGTCCTCGAGCTGAAAATCTGGGTACAGCTCCCGGAAGTCATCAAGGTCCTCCCATGTCGCCGACGACGCCGGTGCGCCGCGCCAGTGCACCAGGAGCTGGCGGACCCCGCGGGCCAAGTGTGCTTGCTCCACGCGTTCTGGTACAGGGACGACGAAGCCATGGTGGATGTTCGGCAGTGGGGGCGGTGCATCGGGTGGGGTGCCGACGAACTTCTTGAGGGTGCTGATGTGGAAGACGTTGTGGATCTTGGCCGCGACGTCGTTGATGAGTTCGACGACCCAATAGGGCCCGAGGTAGCGCGCCTTAAGCTTGCCGGAGGTGGCTTGTGGTAGGGACGAGGCAGACCGCTGACGAAGACGAAGTAGCACCCAGTCTCCCACCTGATAGTGAACCGGACGGTGGTACTTGTCGTAGTGGCGCTTCTAAACGGCATGAGCCTGCTCCAGGCGGTACCGGACATCAGCGAGGAAGGCCACGGAACGGCGTCTCGCGCAGTGAGGACTGATAGGCTGTGTTGTACACGTACTCGGCCCATGGTAACCACCGCAGCCACTGCCGGGGCTGATCTCCTGTGAAGCACCGCAGGTACATGATGATGATGCGGTTAGCGGCCTCCGTCTGGCCGTCCGACTGGGGTGAAAGGTCGTCGACATGTGCAGCTTCGTTCCCATGAGACGCATCAATTCACGCCAGAACGCCGACGTGAACACCGGGTCGCGGTCAGACACCATTGACTGCGGCATGCCATGTAGGTGTACGATGTAGGTGAAGAAGGCCTGCGCCACAGTCTCGGCGGTGTAGGGGTGCGATAGGGCGATGAAGTGGCAGTACTTGCTGAAGCGGTCGACGACAGAGAGGATCACCGACTTGCCGTTGACTCGGGGCAGAGCTTCGATGAAATCGAGGCCGATGTCCGCCCATACGATGGTGGGGACGGGCAGTGGCATGAGGAGCCCCGCCGGGAGTAGATGTTCTGACTTGTACCGCTGGCAAGTGAAGCAGCTCCGCACAAAGTCCTGCACAATACGCCTCATGTGCGGAAAGTGAAAGTCCCGGCGGAGGCGATGCAATGTTCGTTGGACCCCTTCGGGCCCATCATCGTGGACAGATGCGACGATCTCCTGCAGTAAAGGTGAGGCGGGCGGTATGTAGAGGCGGTCGTCGTAGAGGATCATGCCGCCCCGCACGGTCCAGGGCACCGCGCGCGTGCCAGCCTGGATGTCATCGTGGATGGTGACGAGCGCGGGGTCGGTTGCCGCGCGATGAAGTCGAACCGCAGTGCCGACACCACGCGAAGTGCGCCCAAGGTGTCCTCTTCGGTGTCGCGGCGAGACAGCGCGTCGGTGACGATGTTGGAGACGCCCGACTTGTACTCGACGGTGAAGTCGAAGCCGAGGAGCTTGCCCACCCAGTGGTGCTGCGGGATGGTGGCGAGCCGCTGATCGAGGAGATATTTGAGGCTGTAGTGGTCAGTCTTGACGAGGAACCGACGCCCCCAGAGGTACGGCCTCCAATACCGCACGGCGAGCACCAAGCCGATGAGCTCACGCTCGTACGCCGCGAGCGACCGATGTCGTGGCGCCACTGGTTGGCTGAAGAAGGCGATCGGGTGGCCCTCCTGAAGAAGCACGACCCCAAACCCGTAGGTGGAGGCATCACATTCGACGACAAACGGCTTGGTGAAGTCCGGCAGCGTCAGCACCGGCGCGGACGTCACAGTGCCCTTGAGCGCGCCGAAAGTCGCCGCGGCCTCGTCGTTCCACGCGAACCCCTCCTTCGTCAAGAGCGTCGTGAGGGGTGCTGCGATGGCGCCGTATTTCTGGACGAACTTTCGGTAATAGCTGGCCAAAACGAGGAAGACGCACACCGCCCGGGCTGATCTGGGCACTGGCCAGTCGTGGATGGCCTGGACCTTCGCCGGGTCCATGGCGACGCCGCCCGCGGAGATGACGTGCCCCAGGTACGCGACAGAAGACGTGCCGAAGGAGCACTTGGAGCGCTTGACGAAGAGGTGTTGACGCGCCAACTCGGAGAGGACGATGCGGAGGTGTCGCAGGTGATCCGCCCAGGTTTAACTATAGATGAGAATGTCGTCAAAAAATACAAGTACAAAGCGACACAGGAACGGCCGGAGAACGTCGTTCATGAGGGACTGGAACGTGGCCGGCGTGTTGCAGAGGCCAAATGGCATGACGAAAAACTCGTAGAGGCCGTCATGTGTGCGGAATGCCGTCTTGTGCACATCGTCAGGCCGCATCCGGACCTGGTGGTACCCGGATCGCAGGTCTAGCTTGGTGAAGAAACGCGCGTCGTGGAGCTCGTCGAGCAGCTCGTCCACGACCGGAATGGGGAAGGCATCCTTGGTCGTGAGCGCGTTCAGCGCCCTGTAGTCGACGCAGAAACGCCACGTGCCATCTTGCTTCTTGACGAGGAGCACTGGAGATGAGAACGCTGAGTCGCTACGGCGGACGATTCCTTGCGCCATCATGGCTGCGCATTGTCGTTCGAGCTCATCCTTGTGGGCTGCCGGGTACCGGTATGGCCGGACAGCCACCGACTGCACGTCCGGTTGAAGCGTGATGTCGTGGTCACGGCCTCGGGCCGGGGGAGGCCGGACGGCTCGGCGAAGACGTCATCGAACGGCGCCAAGAGTTCCTCGAGCAGCGATGTGCTGGCCGATGTGGTGTATGGGCCGTGCGCGCCTGGAGCTGGAACGCCCTCCCAGCACACCGGGCGCCCCTCGTGCTGGAACGAGACGGTGCCCGCGGCCAGGTCCCACACAAGCTTCCCCAGTTGGCCATCCAGTGCGATGTCGTACCCTGCAAGAGGCATGACAAACAAGTCGACGGCGAAACCGGGGTCATCGATGGTGAGTGGAGCGCGGCGAAGGACGCTCGAGCACGGCACTTTCTCGCCGTTGGCGACCGTGGCCGTCATGCGTGGCCGTGGGTGGACTGTCAACCCGGTACGGCGCGCTGCATCCTCCCCGATGAAGCTGTGGGTGGAGCCAGTGTCCAGGAGGGCGATGAGGGACGTCTCGGCCACCGAGACACGGACCTGCATGGTCTTCCCGATGGGCAACCCGGCGACCGCGTGGAGGGAGAAGACAGGGGGCTCCGTATCCCTGGTCGCGTCCGCTGCAGCGCTGTCCTCTGCGGCGTCGTCGATCTCCACGCCGTCGAGGAAGAAGATGTGGCGGCAGAATCTGTTGTGGCCATGGGTGAATTTTTCATTGCAATTGAAGCATAGACCTTGACGGCGCTGCTCCGCCATCTCGTCTGGGGGTGCTGGGAGCGCCAGCAGTGGCGGGGGCGCAGGTAGCGCGGGCCCGGGGTGTATGCCGCGCGGGGCGCCCGAGGGAGGCTGCACCGTGCGGTCGTTTTCCATCAGCTCCACCTGGTGCGCTAGGCTCATGGCAGCTGCGAGCGATTCCGGGTTGTGGATGCGGACGGCGTGACTGAGCGGTGGTCGGAGTCCGCCGGTGAAGAGCTGGACGCGTTGAGCCTCCTCAAGGTGACCCGCGCGAGGCAGGAGAGCCTAGAAGCGAGCGGAGTACTCCTCCACGGTCCTTGTCCGCCTGCACTCGGCGAGCTCGAACAACGGAGCCGAGCGGAGGGGCGGCCTGAACCGCTGGTGTATGAGCTCCTTGAAGCGTCCCCATGACGGCGTGCCCTCATCCTCCTGGAGCTGGATGTACCAGAGTTGCGCGACATCCTCCATATTGTACGAGGCCATCCACACGGTGCTCCTCCGCCATGGTGCGTTGTTGGCGAAAATATGATTCACACTTGTTGATGAAGAGCAGCGGATCGGACTTTCCGTCGAAGCGGGGAAAATCCAATTTTTGGAATTTTGGGGGGCGATCAAGATCGCGCGATCCCTCCTGGCGGCCGCCGTTTCCATTGTCGGACGACGAGGCCGATTTTTCCTTCATAGCCGCCATGTCGGCTTTCATGGTTGTCATGTCCGTGTTGAGGGATGTCAACATCTTCACTACGTCGGCGAGCGTGGGATCGCTCATGGCTGCGAGCTGCGGAGTCGACGCGGTGGAGGGCGTCGACGGCGGCGGTGGGTGGAGGTGGTCGGCGGCGGCTGCAGATGACTGGGCAGAGCGGGTGGGAGAGGATCGCCGAGATCGTGATACCAGGTTGTCAAGGGCGTCAAGCCCCTGGCTTGCCGGACCACGACTACGTAGTTCGTAGCCGTCGGCCGTCTTCTCCGGCGAGGTTATGCTCCTCTTCCGTAGGCTTAGTAGAGATAGATGAGATTAGGAATATCTTTATTGCTTGACTTCTCACGGTTCACGTTACAAATATATATATATGGCCAAAGCCCACACGTACGGGAGATAAACTCTCCCTAATTCTAGGAACTGAAAATAAGAAACTAATCTAATTGCATATCTAGCTATCTGAGTTGGAGTCGGCCTGCTTGGCCTGCTCCTGGGCCATGCGCGTCGCGCGTTCGGTTGCCCGGCGTACGTCGTGGGCGCGCCTGCGCCTGTAGGCTTGGCCCCACATGACACACCCATACATGTAAAACCTCCTCAAAGAATTGTTTCTCTTTGCTTACCATCCTACTCTAAGTTGGGCTAAGCTCAGAATATCGGAGCATGTGGAAAATCAACTATTCCTACACATAATGCCTTCCCTGTAAGCATATCAAGGTAAAAATGAGAAAATGAGTTACTTAGCATGGAATAAACGGACCTCATCAAAAAAATTTTTATTGATATCTTCTATACAGTTCCAACAAAAGGAAAATGAAATTATGCCTCCAAGCATGAATATTTACCTTCAGATCGAAAAGTAAACCTACCAAGACAAGGAAAATTAAAGAACTTCTATATGATATATGCAGATCAAGTTATTACCTAATTATGAAAATACATTAGAACTAACAGGACCTCAAATTAACAGTCATAACAAGAATGTTGTTCAGATGATCTATGAGAATACCTGAATGCGAAAAACAACAATTGGTCTATCCATTAAAAAAAAGAGGCTTCCTCTTTGCCTTTTTCTTTTTGAGGATCTTCTCCTTTTCCTTCGTGTCAATTTTCAGAGTTCAACAAGGTCAGCCTCCTCGTCAACACAGTGAATCAGTCATTTTATAGCCCGAAGTGATAATAGCCTATTACATTCACAAATCTTCATGCGAAGTAGTGTTCTGACCAATATCATTGGTAGAAATAAATACCCTCTTTCAGACCTTCATGGTGACAGACAAATATATATAGTACATTCTGTTGCAAAATTTGAACAATTATAAATGGCTGAAAAACACAGTAGTCAGAGGACTATACAACAAAAACAGGCCCAAATTACAGTCGGTACCTACCAGAATTTCTATTTGCATCGGTTACCACTTAACAGTCAACAAATGCCGTACTTCCTAACCAATTGTAGCTAGTTAAGAAACTCAAGCTTTTCTCTGGTTCTTCCGGCGATCTTGGATGATCCAAACTCTTTAAGGCTAGCTCCTTCTTGTTGCAACTTTCCTTGACCCTTCCTCTTCTTCCTGAATTCCCATGTTTTGATTTTTCACCTCATTGCTCGATTTTTGACCAAGAGATTTTTCACTTCACACGCACACAGCACGCAACCTCTGTCGCTTGTGTGGCTTGGGCAACGTGGACGCAAGCTTCTCTTTCTTTGGTAGCTCCAGAGCGTCGACCTTGGCGAACCATGGGTGCTTGAGTGCGGCGGCTGCCGTCAGCCTCTTGTCGGGGTTGCATGTGAGCAGGCCACTAAGCACCTCGAATCCTTCCGTGGACAGCTTCGTCTCAGGGAACAGATCGCGCAGGAGGTTGTACCGCTGCATGTCCAGCTCCGGCATCACCTCGGTGGCGAATGGCGTCGATGAGAACCACTGCCAGGTGCTGTGGTCAGGCACGCCGAGCACATCGAAGATGGCGCAGAGCCTGTCCGTGGTCGATGAGAATCGCAGATCTTGACGACGCTCTGGTCCTCGTCGACGAGGATGTTCTGGGGCTTGATGTCGCGGTGGATGATGTGGGCGTCGTCGTGCATCTTCTTGGCGCCCGTAAGCAGCTGCCACATGGCGGCGCGCACGGTGGCCTCGGGCAGCGGCGGGCTCCCGCGGGGGCGCTGGCGGAGGAGGTCGCTGAGGCTTGTCGCCACGCACTCCATGACGAGGCTCATCTCCCAGGTGATCGGGTCGCGGACAACGCCGTGGAAGCCGACGACGAACGGGTTGGCGCCGCCGCAGCACGCGTCCTCAAGAAAGCGCGCCTCGCGGATCACCGTGGGGTGCCCGCCGTCGGCCGTGCTGTGGCGCTTCATGGCGACGGCCTGGCCCGTGGCGCGCCTTGAAGACGGCGCCGAAGGAACCCGCGCCGAGGCGGCTGGTCTCGTCGAGCTCGTACTGCTCCGTGCTCCCGACGGCGACGCAGGCAGCCACCACAGGACGACGGCGGATTGCGTGTCCTAGGCTGGGGAAGAGGCGAGGAGCGTCGATGATGGTGACGGATGTGAGTAATGCGCAAGAAAATGGGGATGTAGGTGATAGGTTCTAAGGATCATCTAGGAGCGGATTAAGTGGATAGATAGGGTTCTAGTAGTAGTAATAGATGTATGCAGTTCATGTGTATGCACAGAGAAAGGGAGAGAGAGACCGAGAGGGTACAGACCAGAGGGGTCGACGGTATGAGTAGCAGTGGTGGCGGCGGTGTTAGGGTTCATCCCGCCGTCGGCCATGGGTGTCGTAGTGGCGTCAGTCGTCGCGTCCGTCGTCATCTGCACGCACAGGGTGCTCGCCGGCGTCGGTGGCACTTCCCGCCGCTGGCAGCGCCCCCTATCGATCGGTCTAGGGTTTAGGGAATGTCGGTGGGGTGTGGCGGCGCAGGTGAACCTCGTGAGACGTGCCTAGCGCCCCGGCCCCCACCTTCCTTATATAGCACTGTGCGATGGGGGTCCACCAACCACAGGGTTGGACGCCCCCGATCAGGGCGTGACCTAGGGCCCGTTAGTCCGTTGGGCCTAACGGGAGGAGATCTAACTCTAACATTCTCCCCTAGATCTCATACAATTCTTTTAATTCTTCAATTCCATTTGAAGTTCAATATTCCAATTCTTTTCAATTCCATCATAGATTAGTATATAAAGCATGCTTCATCATCACAATAATTCTTGTCGTTAGACTCACAGCTACTACACACCTTTCTATTTTGGAAATAAAAATCTTTCATCATTCTGGGCCCTTCTTATTCTTCGGGAATCATAGGCTCTCCCTTAAACCCATGCCGGCTATGTGTCCTCTGAACACACTGGGTGGAAGGCCTTTTGTGAGCGGATCCGTTAACATCTTTTCTGTTCGTATATGCTCAAGATTTATGATATGATCCCGAAGTTTATCTTTCACAACATAGTACTTTATGTCAATGTGTTTGGCAGCACCACTTGACCTATTGTTGTGAGCATATTCTACCGCTGGGTTGTTATCACAATACAACCGCATCGGTCTTTCTATACTTTCGATTATTCTCAGTCCGGGTATAAATTTCTTCAACCAATTTACCTGCCCCGAGGCCTCATAACAAGCTACAAACTCGGCGTACATTGTCGAGGATGTAGTCACTGTTTGTTTCGAACTTTTCCACGATATCACTCCTTTAGCAAGAGTGAATATATATCCTGATGTGGATTTTCTTTCATCTCCAGCATAGTCAGAATCTGAATACCCCTCTATGCACAGGGAATCAGATCTTTCATATGTCAACATGAGACCTTTCGTACCTTGCAAATAACGGAAGACTTTCTTCACTAGTTTCCAGTGTTCAATTCCTGGATTCTTTTGATATCTGCCAAGTAACCCGGTAACAAAAGCTATGTCAGGGCGTGTACACGTTTGAGCATATTGTAAACTTCCAATTGCCGAAGCATACGGTACCGCTTTCATTTGATTAATTTCATATTGATTCTTGGGACACTAATGTTCCCCATATTTATCGCCCTTGACAATCGGAGCAGGAGATGGACTACACGCATGCATACTAAATCTCTTCAAAACCTTTTCTATGTATGCCTTTTGCGATAATCCCAATACCCCTTTTCTTCTATCTCGATGAATCTCAATTCCTAAGACAAACGAAGCTTCACCGAGATCTTTCATATCAAAGTTCGAGGACGAGAATTTCTTCGTCTCCAATAGTAGGTTGACATCATTACTAGCAAGTAAGATATCTTTTTTCATCTACATATAGGATCAGAAATATGTATTTCTTATTCTTGAATTTCACATAGACACAATTGTCCTCGACATTTTCTTTAAACCCAAAACCCTTTATAGTTTTATCAAACTTCAAGTATCACTGTCTCGAAGCTTGTTTCAAACCATAAATAAATCTTTTCAGACGGCATCCCATATTCTCTTTTCCTTTTACGACAAAACCTTTCGGTTGTGCCATATAGACATTTTCATCCAAATCCCCATTTAGGAATGTTGTCTTTACATCCATCTGATGTAATTCTAGATCGTAGTGAGCCACAAGTGCCATAATGATTCTGAAAGAATCTTTACAAGAAACTGGGGAAAAAGTTTCATTGTAATCAATCCCTTCTCTTTGGGTAAAACCCTTAGCCACAAGTCGCGCCTTGTGTCTTTCAATATTCCCTTGGGAGTCATATTTCGTCTTGTAGACCCATTTGGATCCTACTTTCTTAGCTCCTTTAGGAATATTTTCTAGAACCCAAACCTTGTTGGTATTCATAGATTTCATCTCATCTTCCATGGCCTGAAGCCACTTCGATGAGTGTTCGCTTCTCATGGCTTCTTCAAAAGTTAAAGGGTCATCTTCCATATGATACTCTTCAGTTTCATAGATTTCATAATCATCTGGAATAGCTGACCTTCTAGTTCTTTGAGACCTTCTAGGGGCCTCTGGCACTTGGTCCACTATGGGCTGTTGTTGTTCTTCCTCATTAGCAACATCTGATTCTATAGGCTCCTGATGGACAGGTTCCTCTTGTTCATTCGTTGTTGCTATGGGAGAATTCACAACAGGCGTTGTCATCGCAGTATCTTGTACTACTGGTGCAACATCGGCAGCAGGTAACGTAAAGTATGGTTCTTCAACCATCGGAGTGGGTACATGTACCCGCTTCTCCTCAAGTCTAATTTCACGTGTTACCTTGCTCCCCCTGATCATGTCATTTTCCAAGAACACAGCGTGTCTTGTTTCAACAAATTTCGTGTATCTATCAGGACAATAGAATCGATATCCTTTCGATCTTTCTGGATGGCCAATGAAATGGCAGCTGACAGTCTTGGAGTCTAACTTTCCAATATTTGAGTTAAACACTTTTGCCTCAGCTGGACAGCCCCACACACGTAAGTGCTTAAGCGAGGGTTCTCTTCCTGTCCATAATTCATACGGTGTTTTCTGCACCGACTTGCTTGGTACTCGATTGAGTATATGAATGGCGGTTTTCAGCGCCTCCATCCATAAACCAACCGGTAGTGTGGAGTAACTCATCATGCTTCTCACCATATCCATTAGGGTACGGTTTCAGCCACTCCATTCTGCTGAGGCTCCCCCGGTGTGGAGTATTGAGCGACTATGCCATTTTCCTGTAGGAACCTTGCAAAGGGACCTGGAATTTGGCCATACGGGGTATGTCGCCTGTAGTACTCTCCACCACGGTCTGATCGAACTATCTTTATCTTCTTGTTGTGTTGATTTTCAATTTCGGCTTTAAATATCTTAAATTTATCCAGTGCTTCTGTTCTTTCTTTAATTGGATAAATATAGCCATAGCGAGAATAATCATCCGTGAATGTTATGAATGAATCATAACCATCCACGCTTTTCATTGGGAATGGACCGCAAATGTCCGTGTGAATTATTTCTAATACTCTCGTGCTTCGTTTAGCATCTTTCTTTATTTTCTTAACATATTTTCCTTTGATGCAATCAACACATTGTTCTAAATCGGAGAATTCTAAGTGCGGAAGAATTGATTGTTTCACTAAGCGTTCTATTCTCCCCCTCGAAATATGGCCCAAACGACAATGCCATAATTTCGAAGAGTCGCTATCATTTCTCTTCCGCTTCTTATTCTCATTTGTAGATTGGGAGACATTCGCATCATTCACAACATGATTCACATGATCAGCAAGAGATAACAAATAAAGCTTGTCTTGTCGGAAGGCAAGACCAACACATTTATTATTATCATCAAATAGTTCACATCTGCCATTACCAAAATGACAGCCAAATCCAACATCATCGAGTTTGGAAACACTTATCAAATTCCTACGTAAAGAGGGAACATAGAGTACATCTCTGAGCTTAAGTACAAAGCCATATTTTAATTCTAAAGCTAAATCGCCAATGGCTTCAACTTCAGCTTGTACTCCATTCGCGACTTTAATCGCTCTTTCTCCTCTTTGCAGGATTCTCCTCCCACTTAACCCCTGTAAAGAATTCGAAACGTGAATTGTTGCACCTGAATCAATCCACCAAGAAGTATTCGAATAACATAAAAACAGGGATTCATCTACAAATGTGATAGTATCATCACCTTTCTTTAGTAACTTTTTTCAGGTAGACAGGGCAATCTCTCTTGTAATGCCCTCTCTTGAAACATTCCTTGCACTGGTCTTTCTCAGCATTGCCATATTTTCTATAGTCCTCATCCTGAGAGTCCTTTTCTTTTCCCTTTGCAAGTGTGTTTTCTTGTGGCTTGGAGGGAGAACCTTTGTTCCACTGGGGTTTCCCCTGTGGTTTCTTGTAAAAGTTCTTTCTTTTATTGTCCTTGACAAGATGAGCAGATTCACCCTGTGCGGACTTGATTCTCTCTTCCTCCTGGACACACATTGCAATGAGCTTTTCAATGTCCCAGTTTTCAGGCATCATATTGTAATTCACAGCAAAAGTTTCGAATTCTTTTGGCAGTGAAAGAAAGACCAAGTGAATGAGGAACTTGTCATTGATCCCCAAATCCATAGTCTTTAATTTCGCTGCCATGGTGTTCATTTTCAATATGTGCTGACGCACACCACCACCATTGTACTTTTCAGATACAAGTTTCTGTATCATTGTGCTTGCTGTGGCCTTAGAAGACCCAGTAAACTGGCTCTTTACCCTTTCAAGGTAATCAATGGCGGTGATGCATTCTGGGATTGACCCTCGGATTTGGTCTTCAATGGTGGCTTTCGCCTCCAATAGGCATTTTCTGTTGGATTGAATCCAACGCCTGTGTTCGATGTCATATTTCATTCTGACTTCTGCAAAATCACGCTTTCGGGCGTGAAAAGCTTCGTCAGTTTCATCGGTTCTCTTCTCCGGTTCCTCTGGAATAGTAGGACACGGGGAAGTTATGGCAAGATCGATCTCTGCCAGTGCAAGTTCTAGTTCATACTTCTCCCGCCACACACGGTAGTTGGTACCGTTGAGCGGAGGAATGTTATTTATGTTGACCATTCCTTTAACTTCTGAAATTTATCCAAAGAAAAGTGAGAAACATTCATCATGAAATTGCATGCCTTAACTTAACGTTGGTCAAAATTTAAAACATACAATTCCTCTATGCAAGAATTTATACATCACCGTTGGGCAGAAGTAAAATTAATGCATAGCAATTCATTATAATAATGTTATTAACAACGTTGGTCAGAAAATAACAATATTATAATCTCAACAAAATTATCGAAAATCATAATTCACACTCAAAATTAAATTATCCCGTTGGTTCAAATTTAATTGTGAGTCAAATTCAATATTTTCTTCGCAGCGGAAACAATTAAAATTGTTCATACTCTTATTTTCCAGAAAAATTCAATTTGTATTGTTCTCTAAACAAAAATTATCGTTGGATAAAATTTGTATAGAGAATAATACATCAAATTTCAATTCGAATTTCAATTCAAATACAAAAGGAATTCTTAACTATTTCTGGAAAATAGAATAAATGAAATTGTTCGAAATATTATTTTCCAGAATGTGATTCATGTGATTACTCTCTGAATTAAAATTATCGTTGGATAAAATTTATTTAGAGAGACAATACACCAAATTTCAGTTCAAATTCATTTAAATATCAATTCTATTTCCTGGAAAATAAAAATTGAAAATTGCACTGTTCATTTTCGGATTTCGGTCAAGCCGATCGGCCCAGAGGCCATAAGGCCCATCTGCCGCGCGCACTCGGGCTCCCTTTCTCCCCCCAGGCCGCAACGTGGGCCTGGGCCGGGAAAGAGGACGCCCGCCTGGGCTCAAAGCGGCCCAGCAGCATGGAGACGGTCGCGGACCGTCGGATCGCGGTCAACGCCGATCGGACGGCCGCGCGCGGCTTTCGCGGGATCAAAAACCCGCGTTCGGCTGATGCCTCCCCCGAACCCTAGCCATTCTGTCCTCCTGCCCCCCCCCCCCCCCCCGCGCCGCTTCGTGTGAGAGAGAGCGGCGGCGCTCTCCTCTCCCTTTCTCCTCTGCGCCGCAGGCACAGCCGAGAGGTAGAGAGTGGCGGCGGCGGCGGCTCGGCGCAGGAAGAACCGCCGGCGTAAGACGCCGTCCTTCTTGCCCACTCCCCCCTGCGTTCTTTTCTCCTTCTCCCCGCGCCCGTGAGAGCGAGACCGACGGAGGCGGCCGAGCGCAACCAGCCGGGGAAGAAGGCAGCGATGCGCCGCCGCCGGCCCCCTCGCCGGCGAGCGTGCTCGCCTCACGGCTGAGCACGCCGCCGTCGAGTGGCCCTGCAGCGGTGCTCGGACCGATTCAGCGCGCAAGAGGTAAGTGAGGGGTTGGGTTCTTGGGTTGGGGTTCGATTTCGTTTTATTTCTTGAGATGTTTGGTGTTCAACCGATCGGGATCCTGGTTTCGTATCCCGATCTTTGCTTTCACGCATTTAAGTTCTCCCTAGCCCTCTGAGTTCATGATTTAGGGTTAGGATTTCGATTCATTTGAGCCGATTGGGCTCGGATCCAAGTGGATCCCCTCCGTAGGAGGCCACTGATACCATTGATAGGTTCTAAGGATCGTCTAGGAGCGGATCCAGTGGATAGATAGGGTTCTAGTAGTAGTAATAGATGTATGCAGTTCATGTGTATGCACAGAGAAAGGGAGAGAGAGAGACCGAGAGGGTACAGACCAGAGGGGTCGACGGTATGAGTAGTAGTGGCGGCGGCGGTGTTAGGGTTCATCCCGCCGTCGGCCATGGGTGTCGTAGTGGCGTCAGTCGTCGCGTCCGTCGTCATCTGCACGCACAGGGTGCTCGCCGGCGTCGGTGGCACTTCCCGCCGCTGGCAGCGCCCCCCTATCGATCGGTCTAGGGTTTAGGGAATGTCGGTGGGGTGTGGCGGCGCAGGTGAACCTCGTGAGACGTGCCTAGCGCCCCAGCCCCCACCTTCCTTATATAGCACTGTGCGACGGGGGCCCACCAACCATAGGGTTGGACGCCCCCGATCAGGGCGTGACCTAGGGCCCGTTAGTCCGTTGGGCTTAACGGGAGGAGATCTAACTCTAACAGTAGGCTGGGAACTTATAACATCCGATGGAAATGTCGCAATTCCCCAATTCATTGCATCAGAGTTTATCCAACCCCGAGTCGAATTCGAACTGCCAGCCGCCGCGTAGAGCCCGCGTCACCCCGTCCCGAGCCGCGGGTGGTTCGCCGCCGCCCCACGGCGCCCCGCACCGAGTCGCTGGGCATACCGCCGCTGCTCCACGGCGCCCCGTGCCGAGCTGCGGGCGGACCGCCGCTACCCCGCCCCACCGCCATGGTGAGATGTGGGTGGGCCGCCGCCGCCGCCACCCCGCGCCACCGCCATGGTGAGATGCCGTCGCCGCCGTTGCCGCCGACCACGGGAGAGAAAATGAGGGAGGAGAGACCCAGGCCAAGGATTTGCTGTTTGGTTCCAGGGTTCGGCATGCACTGGTGGGCCACGCACGTGTCTAAAAAAATCATTCATAATAGAAAAAACAATTATAAATCCAAATATTTGTCGGTTGGATGCTCGTTGTACTGCCGGGTCCGTTGAAAGGTCACGTATCTCCTCAGCTGCTGTTGTTCCTAGTTCTAGTCCTTAGAGCATCTCCAACATATATGATAAAATAAATAACTAAATTATATAGTTTAACTCTTTTATAAAATATAGAAGTTCTAAAAAAAGAGTTTTAATAGACCTGTTATTTCTCATTACAAGATGGTAAACCAGGTTCGCTTGCTATTTATGTCCAACGAGATTTTAGAAATAACATACTTGCTATTATACAAAACCAAATAGAAGATCTGTTGGAGTTCAATTTTCTCCGTAAAAATCTAAATATACAATATAGAATAAGGATAACATATCTCTTGAAGATGCTCTTAACTCTTAAGATGGGAATGGGCCGATCCGGCCCTGGTCTTGGACCCTGCCCTGGCCAAAAAAAAATTATTATAAACTACAAATACTATCAATACATTTGCTAGAGTTTTGTTTGTTCTTTTAGTTCTCTTTATATGGGAGCAACTCCAACCAAGACCATTTGAGCCCTAGTCCCATTTTAAGGGTTCAATCACATGGTAAAAATCTCCAATCAAGCTCCTATTTAGACCCCGGATGAAAGGCTCTCATTCCTCTCTCTTGAACCCCTTATCCTCTCCCTACCTTTTCTTTCCCTATTCTCAAAGAGCTGACAAGTGGAACCGATGAGTGGGGTAATTTACAACGGATTAGTAATCTGCTGCTTTAGTCCTATAATATAGTGCAAAATAGAGAAAACTTATTAGAGTAGTTGGAGTGCTCTAAGAATTGAGAGCTGAAATATGGATGGGGAGCTTACATTTGTCGGAATAGGGGACAAAATTCAAGAGTTTGGTCAAGTCTAGAGGTTTTCTATAACTAATTTGCTAAACCAATAAGTTTAGCGAGTTAACAACGTAAGTAGTAACCTCAATTTATTTCTATCTCAAATAGTTTCCTATATTAGTTGTCTAAACAGTTTTGCATTGGGAACATTAAACTATTTCTAAACAACCAAATTTAGTAATATTTTTTGTCTCTTACAGTTTTGTAACTTGAAACCCATTATTTTCTTAATTTACTTATACATTCCATTTAATCTGATCTCTCAAGAAAATCATCGAATGAGGAGTGGATATAGAGTTCCTCTCCACTGCGAGAACTTATGAAAAGAGAATATTTGATAACTTTTTATTTTTAAGGAGATATTTTACGAAACTGTTGGAGGATTTTTTTTTTACTTTTTACTAAAATTTTAAAATTTTAGATATTGAGTTATTTTACCAAACTACTGGAGATGCTGAATGGAGATTTTTTTTTGAGGGTGTTGCTTTATAAGTAGGGAACTGATTGATATATCAACGGCAACTGATTGTTCAGTCGCGCCTCACGATATGGGCCTGAAGCAGAAGTTGGGCTACTGGATAGCCGGAATGTTTGGGCTGGCAAACCATTAGCTACAATACGGAGACGTTACAGCAATGACCGAGATAAAACGCAGTTTTTATGGTGTGTAAACACCAGTCGCCATCCATCGACCTCATTTGTGTATCCTTGATTGTAGCTCATTGGATCAAACCAACCACACATACTATATTCTTGTGTATATATTACATTTACATCCATGATACTATATTTCTCGCAGCTCAAACATATCACATCTTATATTACACAATACAATATAGAGTAAACCAACTAATTAACATAAATTAGTATATATATGATTACATACCTGCAGCAAAGCAACTAACCAAGCATCATACATAAACTAACAAACTTCAACTACATTATCGAAAGTCGAAACCCATGCATGGCTCGTATTTATATATAGCTAGCTAATAAGCTCGATCATTTGTCAAGCAGGATGGCCTGTAGAACCCTGACGAACTCCTTAGGCGCGGTGAGCTGAGGGAAGTGGCCGGAGGACTCGATTAAAACCGTGTCCGCCCCGCCGCCGCACCCTGCCAGCGCGCGCTGCATGTATCGAGCCACGGCGAGCGGCGCCACGGCGTCGTGGGTGCAGTGCACGATGGTGCAGCGCGCCGCGACGTCCGGGAGCACGCCTCTGAAGTCGCTGGTGAGCACGGCGCTCAGGACGCGGAGCGCGGCGTCAGAGCGCATCGCCCCGAGCTGCTTGGCGAACATGGCGACGGCGGCCGGGTGGTCCGGCCCGACGACGGCCTCGGCGAAGCGCGGCGCCCACGCCGCGAAGTCCGCGTCGACGGCGGCGAGCATCGCGTCCACATCCTCGCGCTCGAAGCCGCCATCGTAGCCATCCTCATTGATGTACCTATACGAAAGTACAAAAACTGCAGTCTGTTATATATTAACCCTACTATATAACCGTTTGTTAGGAGAAACCTATATATACACTTGTTTGGTCCGTTGACAACTTGACATGCTCAAGTTTGGGGCTCAAAATAATAATGCTGATTAAGTATTCGAGATAGTGATCCCGGAGACATACATATACATCCTTGTTTGGCCTACTAGTATATAGCACAAAATGATGACTTGATGATTATAGAAATATCGTAGACACCAACTAAATGGATGATTTCTGGAAGCTCTATAATTGTCCATATGCACTAATATTGTATAACATGGAAAACATCCATTATATTCATTAGCCAGAACAATCCAGTTTGCATGCTTTGCAAAAATTTCAGTTCAATATTTATAACTAAACAATTTCTAATTAATTAGTCCAATCCTAGAAAAGCAATATATTAATTTGTAGGTGGGGTTCCTCTCCCCACCGTAGCATCTTATAAAAAAGGTCTTCCCTTAATAACGAGGTAAGTATATTTCCTTTTTTTAAAAAACAATCTCCATGTACAAATTGATTTCAATTTAATATCATTTTTAGAGACGGCTGGGCACCCGTACGTCCATACTAATCGATGAATTGTAGAGACGAAAAACTAGAGATGGCCATGATACATGCCTCTATTGAGGAATCCTAGTTGCCTTTATATATCTACAAATAAAATCTATATATAGTAGTTCATATCGTATGTTAAAAAAAAGAACTTTAAAATTTTGGTTACCATTATTTTTTAGCTGTTAATCATCACATCCACAATTCAAACATAAAAACTCAGCTTGTTAAGAAACAAAAAAGATAGAATTAATCTGTTATTAGGGGTAGATTTCACTAACTAAAATTGTTTAGGGGGGTAAATTGAGCCAAGTTTTTTTTTTGGGACAAGTGTGGAGAAAACGAATTGTTCTTGTAAGTAACATGGAATTTTAATTTTATACAAAAATACAGATAGAGTCTAGATCAGCGAGGTTCACCAATAATGACAGGTAATTTGAGATCACGAGAGCTAGCGCCGTCCGCGCGCTGCAGTGAGGCAGTGACTAGAAACCGGCCGGGTTAGATTTACGTACGTGCGTGGTTAATAAACATAAATAATATGCTTATTAATTAGGTCAAACTAATCAAGGTCCTAGCTTGACGAAAGTCTTGCAAATATGCATGGTTTCTGCCTCCAACTTCCAAGTTCCGATCGAGTGCATGTCATCTGGTGGTCTGTCTCGATATGATCGGCGTACCTCGGCGACGCTCCGACGAGCACGAGGTGGCTGAACAGGTCCGGCCGCGCGACCGAAGCAATGCATCCAATCATGCCGGCCATGGAGTGCCCCACGAACGCCGCCCGCCGCACCCCCAGCTCATCCATGAGCGCCACGAGCTCGTCCGCGAGCGCGTAGTACGAGGAGCAGTACCGGTCGCCGCCACCACCGCAAGCGGCGGCGGCAGCCGCCCCGGAGAAGCTCCAGTCGAAGACGACGACGCGGAACCTCGCCGCGAGCGCTGGGACGACGTCGTCCCAGACGAAGCGGGTGCCGCCGTACCCGTGCGCCAGCACCACCGTCGTCTCCCCGTCGTCGTTGCCCAGCACCTTCGCGTTCATCTTCTTCTTCCTAGTGACAGCAATAAGCTTAGCGGACACAGCTACACGTACAGTTTGCTGCTATGTCTGTGGCGACCGATGAGAAGACACGGCAGGGTGAGCTACGGCTTATCTTAATTTATAGCGAGAGAATTCTCTCATCATCAACTGGCTAGCTAGCCGCACTTAGATAAGATCGAACATAGAGATCGACAGCGATATATCGAGTTGAGGACGGAAGGGATGATGGGCTGCACATTGAGAGGACAGGAGAATTGTTTTAAGGGAGAGGGACGTGTACATCTGCATGAGCCACCGGGGTGGCAACAAGGTTGTCACAAGAGAGCCTGCATGTCTCTCATCACCAACTACTGCTGATGATGTTGCCACCGGCCTCGCGTCCACATCGGCCATGACGCCCAGCAGAAAAAGGTGTTGCTTGGCGCCTTCCACCGCGTGACTGCGACATGGCAGATTCCCATCCGCGCCAGGGCTAGGGCTTCGGATGGTCCGCTTTTGTCGTAGCGTCGTAGGTGAAGGGTGTTTCGTTTTGCAGTTGCAGGATCATCATTTGTTTTTTTGAGGTACACAGTACAACGCAGACACTCAACACGCACGCACGCAAACCTTACTCCTATGAGCACCTTCGAAGGACTGGACCGGCAAATCTTGAAGTTCACGAAGTCACCACAGGCGCCTCGCTGTCGACGATCCTGGAATAAATCCAGAATAAAGTGTCGCACCCAAAATTTAAACCCTGGGTGGGAGTCTCCCAACCAATGACCTTTGTCATTGCGCCGTGAACCCCTTGACACAGGATCATCATTTGTAGTGGTTCTGGTTTGCACTGGTTTGGGCACAAACTAAGGTGGCCTTAGAATACCAAGGACTTCATAATAGATAACAACTTTATGAGTTATTGTGATCTATTTTTTCCTTTATTTTTGAAACAGTTTCACGGGTGAAATTGTTTTTCTTCTCTCACAAAGGTATGAATTGGAATGAAGCTAAAAAAAGTAGATTATTTGAATTTCATCTCCCATATTCACTATAGGAAAACGACAATTTGCCTAGTGCTGAATCAGTTGCCGAGTGCCTGATATCAGGCACTCGACAACTAATTTAGTTGCCGAGTGTCACACTAGGCAAAAAAAACACTCGGCAACTAATTAAATGCCGAGTGTCTGGTACTCGGCAAAAAAAAAAACAATCGGCAACTTCATTTTTTTTGTCGAGTGCCGACTCTCGGCAAAAAAATACACTCGGCACTTTACCACGAGGGCTAACGTCATCCCGCTCCGTTTAAGTTGCCGAGTGTCTGCCGTTTGGCACTCGGCAACTAAAATTAAGTTGCCTAGTGTCAGGTTGTTGGCACTCAGCAACTAAATTAAGTTGCCGAGTGCCAATACTAGGTACTCGCCAACTTAATTAATTTTTTTTTGTTTTTTGGCTCCCAATTAAATTGCCTAGTGCCAGACTGTTGGCACTCGACAACTAAATTAAGTTGCCGAGTGTCACCCTAGGCACTCGGCAACTAAATTAAGTTGCCGAGTGCCAACCCTAGACACTCGGCAACTTAATTTTTTTTTGTTTTTTGGCTCCCAATTTTTTTTTGTGTTTAGTGAACTATTGTAAACAATATGTTCAAATTTGGAAGTTTTTCATTGCTTTTTGGTATATTTCCTTAGTTTATTTTGTTTTCTTCAATTTTCCCGCTTAATGTTCATTTGAACCTGCAGGTGCATCAAATAATATATTTCTTTCGTTCTAAAAATGTTATCCTTGTTTGTTAGTGTAAATGATGGCTAAATCCATGGCATGTCTCGAAAGTTCGATCAACGTGCTCACGGAGCAACGTCGCCAACTTCGGTGCTTGTAGTTTTTTAATTATATTAAATGCAAACAAATTCCAAAAATCACGAAACTTTAGATGGGCATATGTTGTGGTAAAAATTTGAAAAAGTTTCGAGCACGTCGTCACGTACGTTGTTCACAAACCTCAAAGTCCACATATGACTTCATTTGGGATATCATATGTGGACTTTGAGGTTTGTGAGCAACGTACATGACGACGTGCTCGAAACTTTTTCAAATTTTTACCACAACATACGCACATGATATCATGACGCGTGCACAAGTTTCGTGATTTTTGGAATTTATTTACATTTTATATAATTAAAAAACAACTCGTAACGAAGTTGGCGACATTGCCCCGTGAGCACGTTGATTGAACTTTCAAGATAAGTCATGAATTTAGCCATCATTTACACTAACAAACGAGGATAACATTTTTTTAACGAAAGAAATCTTTTATTGCATGCACTTGCAGTTCAAATGAACATTAAGGAGGAAAATTGAAGAAAACAAAATAAGCTAAGAAAAAATACCAAACACCAATGAAAAGCTTCCAAATTTAAACATGTTGTTTACAATAGTTCACTAAACACACACAGAAAATTGAGAGCCAAAAAACAAAAAAAATTAATTAAGTTGCCGAGTGCCTAGGTTGACACTCGGCAACTTAATTAAGTTGTCAAGTGACAACCCAAGGACACTCGACAACCGTTTTTTGTGGCAAACCAACCGGCCCATCGGCCGATTCAGCCCAGCCAGCCGCGCGCGGGGCTCCCCCATCCCACCTGGGCTCAAAGTCGGCCCAGCTTGCCAGGGAGCAGCATCAGTCGTCGGATCTAGGGATGGGGCATCAGACGGCTGCGCACGCTTCTCGCACGAAAAAAACCGCCTGGCCGCATCCGGCCGTCCCAAACCCTAGTCATTCTTCTCCTTTCCGTTGCCTCTCCACCACCCGTGCCGCACAACAGAGAGCCCTTGCGCTGCCGCCGGCCCCCTCGCCGGCAAGCGTGCTCGCCCTCGGCTGAGCACGCCGCCGTCGAGCGGCTCGGCGGTGGTGCTCATTCGATCCGCCCAAGGCGCGCGAGGCGGCGGCGCTCCGGCGCGGGGCCGCGCTCCGGCGCGGGCAGCCCGGGGCCACGAGGGCGGCTCTCCGGCGCGGGCAGCGCGGGCGGCGCGTGGCCTAGGTTTGGGCCTCGGTCTGGGCCTAGATCTAGATATGGGTCTCTTTTTTTTGTTTTTCCCTGATTAGTTTCCGAGTGCCAGCCACGAGGCAATCGGCAACTAATCTGTCAAGGTTGACGATCCAATTTTTTTTGCCGAGTGCTTGAACTGGCACTCGGCAAAAAAATAACACTCGGCAAATTAGTTGCCGAGTGCCCGAAATCTGACTCTCGGCAACTAAATCAGTTGCCGACTCGCTAGTTGCCGAGTGCGGCACTCGGCATGGCGAGTGCTTGGGGCACTCGGCAACTCGGCGATTTCCTGTAGTGATTGTATAGTAATTTTATTTATTGTTCCATCACGTGGAGTTGTTTTGCCAAGCATTTGTCGAAGCAACTCAGCTTCAACAAGAAAGCTACGGAGTACGCATGAAGCTACTTTGTAAAAAATAAAATAGTAAAGCTGAACTATATACCAAACATGACCTTAATTAGAATCCCAACAGTCGAAACTTTTTATATCAACAGCTAGCTTGCTCATCAGCGCGCGCGCGGAGCTGGCATCTATATAAGGTCGAGCAGATCAAGTTTATTTATGATTCTTATTAATACCTAATCGAAGCACTCAAAGTACATGTTTTAATAACTCGGTCAAAAAAAAAGAACTAGTACACACCTTGCTCTGACATTATATATTTTTAATTATTTTTGTAGCTTTTTTTTATGAAACTATTTTGTAGCTTTACCTGGTGTGAAATAAACAAAATGCCTGGTTAATATATAGTTCAAAGGACATTAATTAGAATCTCAGAGATGATGAAAGCAAGTAAAAATATAAAATAGGTAAAATGGAGAACCCAATATTAATGACAATATGACATCGGTCATTTCAGTGTCAGGACCCGAATATACAAACTACAACACAGATTGGCAAGTTATTGTTTTTTTAATAACAAAAGACGATCAGCCTCCACCCGTATAATTTTAAGTTATAAGAGCATCTCTGAATAGTTGGGCGGCCAAAATCTAAGTGCAAACTTTTCGAAACGACGTTATTGTCGCATCCATGATATGGTATCTCCGTCTGCTACTTGTCTGGAAACAATGGATTATCATAATCAAACAAATGTCTTTGTCTTGCCGTTATTTACTCGAACATAAAGTTCTATGTTGATCCATAGTTTACATACTATTGAATCATCACTTGATCACATGACTGTTTCAACACATGTATGCTGGCTAGTTAAATCAGAGAAATTAGGCCAGACATTACGAACTTGAATTGATGTTTGCCAGATTTGGTGTTAGTGCGAGCATACAGTATGGGAAATGGCCAGCCATGCATGGATATTCTAGAATCTATCTATTTCAGCAGGCCAAATGGAATGTTCCTTCTCAATATATACATGCATATAGATCGAACTAACCAAAAGGTAGCACATGACAAATTACTATAGTAGTATTATATGTTTCTGAATTCTGATTCTACATACTCTCTGTATAAAATAATATTATATTATTTAATTTGAAAATCTATGGTGATACTTTCTCCGCCCAAAAAAGAAAAAATATCTCGCTAATCAATCTCAAAATTGACCAAATATATATATATATATATATAATTACTACTCGCTTCATTCTAAATTATAAGTTGTTATGTTTTCTAGACACAAAGTTTTTATTATATGCACGTAGATTTACCACTAGTAGAGAAACGACCTTTCGTCAATTGCTAAAAACAGCTTTAGTCCCGGCTAAAATTGCGCCCGGGACTAAAGAGGTCTTTAATTCAGGTTGGTAACACACCAACCGGGACTAAACCTTTAGTCTCGGGTTGTGGCACCAACCGAAACTATTTGTTGGCCGTTAATCACAGTTGGTTATATGGATCGGGACTAAAGGCCCCCCTCCCCCTATTTGAACTCTTCTCCCCCCAACCCGAGCCCGAGAGCTCCATTCCTTCACTCTATTCTTGATGTGTTCTTCACTGTTCTTCATCTCGTCTTCGGCCATTGCTTCATTTGATCACTTATACGCCTCCATCGACTCGTTGAAAGGTTACTATCTTCAATCTCTCATATTTTAGCGGCAACATATGTTCTTTCTTGGTCTATATGTGATTTTTCTTTATGATTTTATCTCTTTTGCCATTTTAAGCTTCATTCACTTGACATTGTTTGAATATTTTGAATAAGGCAACTAAAACTAGTATTCTAAGTATACACCTTTCATTTCTACTATGTCTACCACATTTTATGGTTTAATTAGTTGAAAATAGAGATTTTAGTGTATTATTTAATTTAATTAGTTAAAAAAATATAAATAGATTTATTTTTTCTAATAGAGATTTTAGGGTATTATATGTTCCACATTTCAAGATTAATTTAGCTTAGTTAGAGAAATATAGATTTTTAGGATATTATTAATTCATTTAATTTCTGGATTATATGAGGAATTTATGGTGGATTGTTCTTGATTTATATGTCACTTGAGCTCAAAATACATTCCATATTTAGATGAAAAAGGTAGCTACCTAGAATACTTTTAGTTGTATACATGACACATTTGATGATTTTAGAGAAATATAAATTTTAGTTGTTTTAATTCCTTTGTTTAGAAAATGAGGAATTTATAATTTCTAGTTTGAAAAATAAGTATAGAGAGTAGATGACAACTGCTTCGGGGTACTCGGCCTCTGATCGGGTTCCAAAGCGACTAAGGCCAGACCTCCCTCCCATTACATGTGGCGAGTGTATGCAAAAGACTGTGAAAGAGTACCGAGTGAGGAAGGCGGCTGCCAACAACGGTTAGATCTTCTATAAGTGTCCAGATCGCAATGTGAGTTATATATTTTGTCACATTTGATGGTTATGGTTAATTTCTACCTATTATACGTGATTGTTTTGATTAAAATATGCTTATTTTGTATTCTATTTTCAGTGGGATAGCACTGGATGCCGCAGCTAGTACTGGGAGAAAGAGTATGTTAAACACGTCGCGAATGCTACGAAGGCTAATGAGACAGTGAGCCAACTCAAGAAGTTTGTCGACGTTGAGCAGACAAATGATGATATGTCTGTTGGGATTGGTCGGGAAATCATTATGCTACTAACACTACGTCAAAATTCATTTTGCACAGCGGGCGTTTTACAATTACCACAGCGGGCAAACGCGCCCGCCTAGAACGAAATGTCACGGAAAATCACAAACAACTACAACGGGCATTTTTTGCCCGCTGCGGTTGGTGCATCATAAAAAACAAAAAAAGCCCAAACGGCCACAGATCTGGGCCACGCGGGCTCCGATCTGGGTCGCACGGGCTCAGAGCTCCGGTGGACACGTTAAGATGTCCGCTGTGGTACGGACAAAAATGCCCGCCATGGTAAATAAAAAAAACCCGCTGTGGGAGAGCATTGGATTTTCTACAGCGGGCAAAACAAACGTCCGCCACGGAGGGCTTTTAGGCAACGCTGTGGAAGCTCGATTTTTACGTAGTGTGAAGTGCATTTTAGGTTTTCTGTGTATAGTGCTAGTGGTCTTAGCATACGCTATGTTGAGGCTTTCATAGAGCATACATTAGTATTTGTGTGAATCGAAAATGACACATGATGGTGTTCCATCTCATGTTATTTTAATGCAGACCTTTCGTTCCGTATTTTATAATATCATTTTTTAACCAAAATGAGAAATTTAATTATGTTTTGGGTCATATAATGCAGACGATGACACGTCATTGGATGTACAATGTAGATCGCCGCTCCAAAGAGTTCATTGATGGCGTGCATTATTTCTTAAGCGTGGCTGAGGAAAAAAAGCGGGATGGTAATTTCATGTGTTGTCCATACGCCTTGTGCAAGAATTTGAAGGAATATTATAGCTCAAGGACTCTTCACTCACACTTGTTGAAGTCTGGTTTCATGTCAAACTATATTTATTGGACCAAGCATGGAGAAACCGGAATTATGATGGAAGAAGACGAAGAAGAGCAATTAGACCCTGACGACATTATTGCTCAATATGATGACTTCAATGATACTGCAATGGTGGAAGCAGAAGAAGAGGCAGGGGCATAGGACACACTCTCTGAAGATGATGCTCTTGGTGATGTCATTCGTGATGCACAAAGAGATTGTGAAAGTGAAAAAAGAAAGCTAAGTTTGACCGCATGCTAGAGGATCACAAAAAACTACTATAACCGAGCGCCGAAGATGGGCAAAATAAGTTGGGTACAACACTGGAGTTGCTACAATGGAAGGCCAAAAATGGCATATCCGACAAGGTATTCGGGCAATTACTCAAGATAAAAAAAAACATACTTTCGAAGCCTAACGAATTTTCTACCACTACGTACGAAGCAAAACAGCTCGTGTGCCCTCTGGGATTAGAAATCCTGAAGATACATGCATGTCCTAATGACTGTATCCTGTACCGTGGCAAAGACTACGAGAATTTGGATGAATGCCCCGTATGTAAAGTGGCACGATATAAGATCAGGCGAGATGACCCTGGCGATGTTGAGGGCGAAAAGCGTCCTATGAAGAAAATCCATGTCAAAGTTATGTGGTATGCTCCTATAATACTACGCCTTAAACTTCTGTTCAGAAAGAAGGACCATGCAAAGTTGTTGCGATGGTACAAAGAAGACCGTAAGGCAGACAACATGTTGAGATACCCTACTGATGGGTCCCAGTGGAGAGCAATTTACAGAGAATTCTCGAAGTTTGCAGAAGACGCAAGAAACTTAAGGTTCGATTTGAGCACAGATGCTATGAATCCTTTTGGGGAGCAAAGTAGTAGTCATAACACTTGGCCTGTTACTCTATGTCTCTACAACCTTCCTCCATGGTTATGCATGAAGCAGAAGTTCATTACGATGTCAGTGCTTATCCAAGACACGAGGCAACCTGGCAACAACATCGATGTCTTCCTAAGACCCTTAGTTGAGGAACTCCTACTTTTATGGAGCAAACCAGGTGTACATGTGTGGGATGAGTACAAACAGGAACACTTCAACCTACGAGCATTGTTGTACATAACAATCAATGATTGGCCTGCCCTAAGTAATCTTTCAGGACATACAAACAAGGGATATAATGCATGCACACATCAATATGGTTCAAACATGAGTGTGCTACAAGACTACAGTGGCAGGCTCAATTATGATGGTATGTAAGATTTCTTGTTAGGAGCTGGTATAACCACGAAACAATTTCTAGAAAATGCACTCATCGAAAATGCCACTGTAGTCGATGAGTGGAAGAGAAATTATGTACGTGGCAGAAGTCTATACAACCCTGCGGCTCTCAGGGAACTTGGTACGCAAATGCGCTCGTTAAACTCGTGGTACATGGAGGCATGTACCAAAAGCACAAATGAATGGATTTGCGTCAGAATTAGAGATGAACAATACTTCTGGGGCGATGACGTTATATATATTCTGTTTAGTGAGCTACACCAACTATGTCATATGGACGCTCTAGACAAATCTCTCATCAGTTGCTACACTGTCTGTAAGTGATCATTTCTTTTAGTAATTTGACTATAGCATATGTTTATGTATAGTAACTAACTATCCTCAAACATATATATGCAGATTCTTGATGTTATACCTCAAACTTAAGGGAGACACGGAGATTGTTTCATTGACCCATCAATCATATTCTCGGATCCAAACACTCCTCGCGATCAGTGGATACCTCAAACGGAGAGGAATCTTTGGAGGTTCTTGGTCAACCAAAAGACCAGAAATTATATACTCTCCCCCTACAACTTTGGGTGAGTGTTGTTATCGTTTGCACAATTTATCTTACTTACTCAATTCAGCATAAAGATATATATGTTGACTCTATATATAAACAAATGCAGTTTTCACTGGATACTCATAGTCTTCGATATGACTAGAAGTCAATTGATAATATTTGACTCATTGAGAAAATCACTGGGAGATTACCAAGATATGATAGACATTATCAAGGGGTAACTTTGATCTTTAAATATGGATGCATGCTCTTTAACTACACTGCAAGAGTTAATTAACTAATGATCCAATTATTGAGCAGGGTTTGGACTTGGTTTGTTAGAAAACACCGTCCGAATCTAGAAGTGGCACTTCGTGATCCTGTCCTGCTAAGTGTAAGTTATAGTAGCTTTCATAATCTGTTACCTTAGCATGCTTTAACATATGCGTATGATGACGATAGTAATCATTTTATATCTTACAGTGGGTTCTAAGGAATCCACCAGACAACAATCTGTGTGGATACTACGTTTGCGAGTTCCTCGCGGTGTATGCAAGAAGAACTCTTAATCAGACACTAAAAGTATGTGATACACGTATACATAATACATCCATTTTATTTATTTGTTGCTATTAACTAAATCTTATGTATATTAACACTTTTTTCTTTATAATGCAAATTGAAGACTAAATGGTTGAAGCGACAAGTGATGGATAGCGTCCGCCTCAATGAAATTCAAGAAACCATTGCTGGATTTCTTCTTGAAAAAGTGTTCAACCCTAAAGGCGAGTACTATTTCGACCCGGCCGAACCACTGAAGCCAAATCAAGACGAACATCTGTATGAGATTTAAGTGGTGAGAACGGTTTTGTCTTAAGTCAAGTATGAATGGATAATGATGTAAATTTTATGTGCATATATATATATGTATATATATATATTATACTTATATATATATAGCTCCATAATATATTTATATATAGAGTTTCATAGTTTATTTGTGTGGTGTTTAATGCTTGAAACTAACTTATAAGTGCGTGAATACATGTATTAGCAGCGAATAATACACATTTGAATACCTAATCTAATTGTAAAATCAAAATAAGCAAAACCCAAATCAGAAAAAGGACCTTTAGTCCCGGTTGTCGGAACTAAAGTGTGCTTCGTCGTGGCCCCCCTGACGCACCCTTTAGTCCCGGTTGGTATTACCAACCGGGGATAAAGGTAAGGCTTTAGTCCCGGACCTCCGAACCGGGACTAAAGGTGGGACATTTAGTCCCGAACCCTTAGTCCCATTTCAAAAACCGGGGCTAAAGGCCCTTACAGACCAGGGCTAAAGGCCGATTCTGTACTCGTGTACGTGTGCTATGGCGAGATATACATTAAAAAAGTATGTATCTAGAAACACTATATATTAACTTAAATTTGGAATAAGTATCACTACATTAATTATAAAATGTATTTTCATAATTAACATACTTGAAGATTTAGATATCGATACTATTTATATAAATGTAGTCAAATTTAAAACTACTTAATTTATAGGAGAGCGAGATCTTAGTGTAGATTCTCTGACTTGATGAAGGAAAGTCACCTATGACTTTGCCCCTCCCTGATGCCCTTCATTCTTCATTGCACGGCTCACAAAAAAAAATATATGTCAGTGAATATAACACAACCAACTGTTTGGGCCCAAATAAGGCCCTGTTGCCAGTTCGGGAACAAGGTAATTAATGAATACGTAGCAATCTGAGTGAGCTCAGTGTATTTTAGTGCAGATTTGATAACCATTTAATTTAACTATTTTATACAGCATTCATGCTCCAAATAACCATTACAATCTCTATAAAAACGACTATCACAGATTAATTTGGATAGTTTATTTATTGACGTAAAGACCACATGGGTATTTTGCCAAAGCCAGCCTAATTGGGTTTGGGAATAGGCCTAGCCGATTTCCCCAGGTTTTGCCCCAAAATGTCCAAGGGCATCATCCCAAGGTTGGCCAACAAGCCTCCCCTAAGCTCTGCCACACGGGTCGTTGGGCCAAGCAATGAACAATAACATGTTCCCCTCTATTCTAAATTATAAGACATTCTAAAAATTTTAGAGAGTCAAAACATTTCAAGTTTGATAAAAAATTATAGAGAAAATTATAAAAATCTATGACATCAAATAGTCATACTATGAAAATATTTGATAAAAAAATCTAATGATACTTAATTGAGATCATAAGTATTATTATATTTATCATATAAGTTGGTCAAATTTGAGATACTTTGACTCTCCAAAAGATTCTTGGGATATCTTATAATTTGGGATTGAGGGTTTATGTTGAAAGAGATTAGGGCAAAGAGAGGTAGATAGTAGATTGTTTTTTTTACGATGATGTATGTTGGGCACCTAATCAAAACGATGATGTATGTTGGCCTATCCTTTGGCATAATCTTATACTATGCAGAATGTATCAAAATACTGTACAACTCAATATATTGGATAGGCCCGTAAAACCCGGCCTAGTTGACTACTTGACTTGCAAACCTGACTCATCCAGTTTCAACCAGACCTCATTTTGATAACTTTGACAATCCTCATTCCAAACATGGATTTTTCCCTATTCTCGCAACCTGGGCCTTTGTTTGGGCTGTGAAATATGCTGGGCTGACAACTTGTCCTCAGAACCTTCTCCTTCCCGGCAGCCGTGAGGGGCACCTGTGATGACTTTGCTTCACCAAGTCAGGGGGTGTTTGATCCCCTTGGCAAATTAGCAAAAGAGCAAAAGAATTGCTACTTTTTGGTAGATCCAAACATGCAAGATAAAAAATAGCAAAAAAGCAAAAATTTATCATTTGTCATTTGCCACTTTGGAGTGGCAAATAAAGGCAAATAGAAAATCCTTCCACTCATACCCCTCCCTCCTATGCATGATATGTGAATGAGAGTGTAATTATTAGGGGTATAATTGTCTTTATATGTGTCATTTGTCATTTGCCATTTGCTATTTGCCATTTGCCAAGAGATCCAAACATTAGGAATTGACAAAAGATTTGCCAACTTTATTTGTCATTTGCCAATTACCTAGGGATCCAAACATGCCCTCAGACGATCTGTGCCAGGAGATTTTTGTTTTTCTTTTTAATGGAGAGAGTATATTGAATGTTATATTTTAGGAGAGATTGTTTTGAATAGTTTGTTACCGTCGGAGAGATATTTCCCTGTAAACATGTCAAAGGATCGAATGTTTTTGAGGGGATGAATTCTACTCTAAAAAAGCTTGTGCATCCCATTTCAGAAAAGACCATGGACTAAAAATATCACACTAACACTACTACAAAAATGATTTTCCGAGTCGGTCATTTTGGCTTTTCCGCATCGGGCAAAACCGTCCGCCACGGAACCAAGGACACGGTAAATCGTGGTCTTCCCGCAGCGGGCGGCTTTGCCCGCTGCGGTAAATCGATTAACCGAGGCGGGCACATTAGAATGCCCGCCTCGGTTAATCGTTTTAAAAAAACAAAAAAAACCACGATCCTGTCAGCGAGCCCGTTTTTAGCCCACCGACGAGCCCGTTCAGAGCCTGCCGCCGCCGCGCCGCCCGCCGCTGCACCTCGCTGGATCCGCTCCTAGCGGGCTCCTCTTCGCCAGATCCGCCGCCGCTGATGGTGGTGGAGCTGGTCAACGAAGGAGATCCACGGCCGCCCGGGATCGGACTGCCTCTCGCCGGATCCGCCCGGGATCCTCTTCGCCGCTGCTTCTTACGGCCGAGCACGCGAGCTCCACCCCACGCGCAGGATCCGCGGCCGCCGGGGACCGAGTTCCCCTCGCAACTGAGCCTAGAGCCGGCCACTGTCCATCGGGATTTAGCCCCCCTCGCCGCTGAGCCTAGAGCCGGCCACTGTCCGCCGGGATCAAGCCCCCCTCGCCGCTGAGCCTAGAGCCGGCCATCGTCCGCCGGGAGCGGGCACATGAGAGGAGGCTTGCGGGACTCGGTGCAGGGGAAGAGTCGGGTGGCGCGGCACGTGGGGGGAGTCACGTCGCGGGGATTGGGAAGAGTCTTGCGGGACTAGGCGCAGGGGAAGAGTCGGGTGGTGCGGCGCGTCCGCGTCGCGGGGATGGGGAAGAGTCGGGCGGCGCGTGGGGGGAATCGTGTGGCGCGGGGAGGGAGTGGCCGCCGCTATTTTTTTGTGGGAGTGTTTTGTTTGTGGAAAACCCTAAGTGCTAGTGTGTGTGTGTGTGTGTGTATATATGGCGATGGGTATTGTGCCTGACTTTGGGCAGGTTGAGCCTCAATCTTTCCTGTGGCGGGCCTCATAACCTGTCCGTCGCAGTAAATCGATTTATCGTGGCGTACTACTTAAAGAGCCCGCTGCGATAAATAGGGTGTTTTCCGTGGCGGGAATCTTAAAGTGTCCGCTGCGGTAAATCGATTTACCACAACGGGCAAAAGTGTCCGCTACGGTAAATAAAAAATACCCGTTGCGGTAAATAATGAAATTTACCACAGCGGGCAAAAATTGGTGTCCGCCTCAGAGGGCATATTGGAGACGCTGCGTAAGTTCTTTTTTGTAGTAGTGTAAGGCCATGCATAACGCATGCATTTAGGAGTGTCAGACTCATGCAAAATGATTAGCATAGAAACATGTACATGGGATTATTATTCACATAGGATTTTTCTAATTAAGTAATTGTGCATCCTACTATGCACCAGTCTAGCTACTTATACAGGAAACCAACCACAAACATAATATTGTACAACTTTCTATGTAGACAAAATAAATAACATCAAATTGCATTGTCTTGTCCAGGTTAAAGTCATTCTAGATAATATTTAATGCAATATAATACTAATGTAAGTAACCAATCAGATCCATACTGAAAGGCAGTGTGCTTGCTCAGTGGTCTCGAGATAATAATATTCATCCTATCTTTTCTTTCCTCTTATGTGCGGTGACCTTCGAAGCCTAGCTGGAGCTGGACACAGGTGAAAGGTGAAACCACTATATTAGGACAGCAGCAATGCAAAACGTCAAGACCATATGCCTCGGAAAGGTGCAAAGCCAAGTACTCATTTCCCATCAATAACATGTTGTTTCTCTACGAAAAGCAACTTTGGTTTTTGTCAAACCCTAGTACTCATTTCAGTATCAAATCATGAAAGCATGACGAAGATGCTAGCGACTCTGCTCACAACACGAATTGGATGACTACCTCCATGTTTTGTCAGTTAAAACACCTACTGTGCGAAGCCACTAGATGGTGTGATCTGGAGGCTTTACGGAGACGTGGAGGCTAGAGCCAACATCAAACACATGTTACAAAGCAATCCATTCATCAGGGAGAAGAACCAATAGGATTAGAGAGATCATATCCAATCAGATTAGTGACATGTGTTAATCCTAGCCTTAGATGTAAATCCAACGATCAAATGTGTAAACCTCCCTGTAACTCCTCTTACGGAACCGACATCAACGGGGGAATATCCGTGGGCGACCGCATATCTGCGTCCCCGAATGGGTGTCTCGCAACTCTCGTTGCGTCGATTCACTTTGTATAAATCCTGAAGATCATCAATGGAAAGTCTCAGTTCGATTCATTTGCTTTCTCTCGATACACCCACGCTAAAACACGTTATCAGCACACTCTTGATGTAACACCCTAAGTGTTAAGCTTGCATTTGCATATCATTTCATGAGTATGAGCACAAGCATCTATGCATTCATGCATTTCCATGATCATATGAAATGATAACCATAAATGACCACCTTGTTTTCATGTTGAATGTGTTAACCTACAACTAGCTTCATTTAAGTTATGCTTGTGTAACCAAGTGCTTGATGTTTTCATCACTAATAAGCACCTAGATGTTTTAGGAATGTTAATTGAGCCATGTTTGTGTTCATGATCAAGTCCAAAAGAGCTTCTAGGGTTTAAGCTTAATGGTTGACCCCAGGAACCCTTTTTCTTGATTTAACAAAATGACTTTTGTTAATGACCTTGTATGAAAAAGTTGGCTTAAGCGAAGTTGTAGAGTTTTTAATTCTGCACAAACTTTGGCCATTTCCGCCGCAGCGCCGTGGCCGAGCTCGCCTGCGCCGCACACCGCCGCTTTGGCCACCAAAATCCAGCCACAGCTTCGCCTCACTCCGCTCCACCTTCTACACCGTTCAGCTCCAGCCCTAACCGCTCGGGTAAGCCAAACCGCGCAGCACCGTAAGCGCCATTGACGACCTAAGCTCCGCCGAGCTTTGCGCCGCCATGGCCAGCCTAATCCAGAACCTCTCCCTCTCTTCTAGCTCTTGTGTGTGGTAGCCTAGATGTCGTAGATGCTCACCGAGGAGTCAGTTGAGACGATTAGGGTTAGGGTTCGCCGGAACAGGAACTCCGCCGCGCGCGAGCGCATGGCACCCGCAACGCCGGCGAGGTTACGCTGGGCTTTTCAGCGTCGCTCGCGTTCCTCTGAGTAGCGTTAGGGGTAGCTGGTTAGCGAGTGGGTAGTTAGCCGGAGATGGTTGGAGCATCCACGCCTCGCCACCGCCGGAACAGAAACACCGCGCCGCCGTGAACTCGCCACCGTGCCGCTGTGCATGTGGCCGAGCTTTTCGGAGGGTTCTCACCGCCCCAATCCGGGCTAAATCGGACCGCTAGGGTTCCGTGTAGGTGTAGCCGTCGCCAGTTTGGCCGGAGGAAGCTTGCGCTAGCCAGCGCAAGAGCAGCAGCACCGCCGTGCCACCATGAACGTCGTCGAGCATGCTCCGGTGCGAAAGGGGTACAACCAGTTACATGGTTCGATGCGGGTTGCGAAGGGAGCACGACCATGGGGTTAGTTTGGCCGGAAACCTCACCATCGGCGAAGGACCGAGGGTCGAGCACCTGCAATGCAGTCGGCTCTGTGGGGAAGAACCTGACCAGTGGGTCCTGCCTGTCATAGGCTCTATTTATTTCCTTGTTTTGTCTTTATCAGTTCTGTTGGTTAACTTTGGAAATTCATAACTAATTCTAGGTAAATGCTAAAAATATGAAACTAGTTCTGTGAGCTTTGTTATGTTTTTCTCTATGCTTGAAAAATATTAAGTAACCTGTTAATACTGTTGTACTGTGTTGTTTTAATAAAAGTGAACAACATGCTTTATGTGCTTAGTTTAACTTGGTTAATTCATAACTGGAGTTTGGTATGTGCTAAAATCATGGTTCTTGTTGTGTTGAGTTTGTCTCATGCACTTCCCATGAAAAATGTTAAAATGGCAGTAACCTGTAATTTAGTAGCTTGTTGTATTTCTTTTAGTTAAATGCTTATTTAATTAAATGCAACCTTACTAAATTGCTAAGCTAAGTTATATGTGGTTACTATGTTTGCTAATTTTTGTACATGTGTTACATGCTTATAGTAAGCTAAGAAAAATATGAAATCTATTGTTTGACAGCTTTCAAATTGTTTAAGTAGTATATGTTTATCTTGTGCTAGTTTTCTCATCACCAACCAAGATGTAATTTAAACTCCTGTTTATATATGTTTGCTGTTGTTGGTGTGAACACCAAAGTGGTAGATAAGTATGTAATCTATCCTGTATAATTTTATCATGATTTTTGGATAAATGGTTAAAGGCTTTATAACTGTTCTAAGTTGTCTCTGTCTGCTGTTAAACAGCTAAGACATGTTTTCTAGTTAGAATTGTTTGAGCTATTTGTGTTGAGTTTCAGCAGTAGCTATAGTTGGCTTTGTTGTAGATAACTTGTGGATCTGTCTTGTGTTAAATGTTCACAGCCATGACCTGTTTATTGTAACCTGAGCATGTTTTACAAGTTCAACCATTAATCTGTGTTTTCCTATTTTTTTCAAAACAGCTTTTCTTATAGAGTCTATTAGCCCTTTTTAATGTTGGATCTAGCTGTCGAGTTTATGGAATGTTTTGTAGATAATTTCATGACCTTTCTAGAATGTCTTCGTTTGTAATTTTTGGTTGTATGTAGCCCTAGATACACAGTTTTCTTCTAGCTGGTGTTTTCAGTGTTTTCTATGCCATAAATTGCTTGTGTTAGGTGGTGTATGCTTATGTGAATTTAATCAAGTGTCTTAAGCTATAAAAACTTGTTAATGCAGGTGTAAGAGAGCTTACCTCAGAGTAGAAGCTCTATTACAGGTTGCTAAAGAAGGGTAAGTGTTAACTTCTCTACAGCCGAAGAGTTTTGCACATTCGGTCAATGAAATAAAATGTTGCATAGGACACTCATCATGAACATCCATTCATATGCATTAGGAATGTCTCATTCTAGTATATGACTTGTCATATATGTTAGTTTATCATACATGTATACATGCATCCAGGATCGCCGGAGGAAGTGACCTTGCTGGAGTTCGGGGAGCCAGAAGGAGGAGTCCCACCAGAGTTGGAAGCTCCGGAAGAAGGAGAACAGGGCCCTGATCTTCCTGAGTGCCCTAACCACCTTCCCTCCACCTTTGTGAAAGGCAAGACCCAGAGCATTATAAGCCTCCTCCCTTTCTATTTAAAGTATTTTACTTACAATCCAACCACTTGTTTGTGCATTAAGTTAATAGGATTTGAGATGAAACCCTTTGCTGCATTATACTTCCTTGTCCACTATAAATAACCTTGTAGGCCCAGGATCGAAACCTCTTCTTAGCCATGCTTAGACCGGTAGCGTGGGTGGTCTATCATCCCCCACAAAGATAGGTTGATGGTCACGGTTGGCTATAGTTTGCTATCGTGGAAAATAACCTTGTGGAAGTAATAAATCGAGACTGGGCGGACAAGGTGTTGTGAGCCACTTGAATTGGAGGTCTTGTGAGCGGGTTCTCTCTGCCTGTGTCGTTAGGCACTGGATCGTGGTTGGACATCTGCCGAGATTGAACGCATGCCTCTGTTATAGCTGGCTGAATAACTCGTTTCGACCGCGAAGCCTAACTATGTTAGTTCGGGCCGGGCACTCCCCCTACTTGGGTCATGAAGACCGCGAGCGGCATACTAGACCGTGGGCAAGTATGACCTGGCTATCTGTGAGTCGCTACTCATGCCTGTACCTGGAGCCCCGCGGCTACCCGAGCAACAATGAAGGTGACCCGCATAAGTGTGTCGGCAGGCATGCTTGGGTGTGACTGAGGAATAAACCTCCAGCTGGATAGGAATTCGATTCGAATCGCGGTCTCTCCCCGTCAGTGAGAAACTTGAAAGATCTTCCTTCCACTGTAGAGATCTGAACTCTAATAAGTAACCAAAAGATGGTTATGTGGTTTTTATGCCAAGTACAATATGGTTATTAATGTTTGGTAACTCAGTGATTGTTCTAGTACAGGTGCTAATGAGATCCTCTAAAGATTACCTAACCTGATGCTAAATGTTGTTTCCTAATGATGAGAATACATGAGTAATTAGGATGCTCTTTTATGCAAAACCTTGTTATCTCATGAGATCCACCTGATAAAGCCTTGCATAATCCTTGAAGTGTCTATGGTTATATATCTATCTCTCTGTCGGGTAAGTCTAGCTGAGTACAATTGAGTACTCAAGGTTTCTTTACCCTTGTTGTAGATGGTATGGTCTATTCTGGTTATTGCCAGGCATGCCTCTACCCTGCATGTGATGAAGAGTGAAGACAGTGGGCAATGGTGAATCTGATGTCTCTCCTTACTGCTTTTGATGGGACTCTACTAGACTTGACACTATATTTGTGTTAAACAGTTTGCAATGGGTTTTGTGAAAACCTAAACTTCCGCTACTTTTATTTGAACTCAGTGTTGTAATAACACTTCTCTAAATTCAGTTGAATATTATTTTTGTGTCGAACTTATCACTGTGGATGTGCGGTTACTGAATCTAGTGTACGATCTCGGGTTGTTACTTGAATGTGGTTTGAGATCCTTCGAGATTTCAAGGACTACCGAGCTTATATGAGCTCTAGTGTGACCGAGTTGTTAGAAATGATGACCATTGCATTAGTGCTCTTATATGTTGGGCGGTTCCGTGACACTCGAGATCGAGAGAAAGAGAGTTTTGTCGAGAAGATTTCTACGGGGTTAATTCCAATGGAGGAGGAAATGTGCCTAGTAGATAGCGGTACTACTAATTCTATACTAAGGAAAACTAAATATTTCCAAACTCTAACTAAGAGACAAGGAAATGTTCTAACAATCACTGGATGCGATGCAACAATAGTAGGCTCTGGATGCACTACTATTACACTTCCCATGGGTACTCAACTTACAATTGAGGATGCATTATTGTATCCTGATTCAACTCGTACCTTACTTAGCTATAGAGATATTCGTAAAAACGGACTTCACGTGGACACACATGAAGAACATAAAGAGGAATTTCTTCTCTTAATCAAAGATACCGGATATGGCAAACAAATTCTCGAGAAAATTCCCTCTTTATCATCTGGAATATATTATACATAAATCAAACCCGTACCACATGTTGCCTATAAAATAATTTTTCAGAATGTCAATACATTCCAAACTTTGCATGATCGCCTTGGTCATCCTGGCATAGGGATGATGCGAAAAATTATAAACATTTCTCATGGTCATGACTTAGCTAATTCTAAGTTCCCAAAATCTTCTAATTTTATATGCACAGCTGAAAGGTCCTAGATGGCTAGAGGGGGGGTGAATAGCCTAATAAAAAATCTACAAATCACTAGAGCAAAAGGTTAGATAACACTTAAGCAAAGCTTTTTGCTCTAGCTCTACTTGGGGTGCAAAGCCACCTATCCAATGCAATTCTAGTTAGCTAAGTGCTTGTCAATCAATAGCAAGAACCTAAAGCACTTAGCACAAGCTAGCAAGAACAACTACTAAAGAAGCTAACTAGCAAGCTAACTAGACAAGATATGGAAGATTTAAATACAAGAGAGGAGGTGATTGTTATACCAATGCCTTGTGATGTATGAATGTCAATAGGATGAACCAATCACAATGAATACCAATAAGTAGCCAGGAGACAAGATGAACACAATGATTTTTCTCCTGAGGTTCACTTGGTTGCCACCAAGCTACTCCCCGTTGTGTCGACTACTCAAGTGGTGATTCGGTGGCTAATAGGCAATGACAAGCCTAGCCCACTAACTCGGGCGCCACAAGAATCCACCCAAATGAGAGTAACTCAATGACACGAGCAATCCACTAGAGTTACCCTTTGGCTCTCCGCCGAGGTGGATACAAGCCCTCTCACAATCACCGAAGTCGGCCGCAAACAATCACCAATTGCGCTGAAGCTTCTCCACAATCGCCAAGCCGTCTAGGTGTTGGCAAACACCAAGAATAACATGAAACCACGCGGCGATGATGATGACCAAGTGCCACTAAGATGCAATGCAATGATCAAAGCACTTGGATCACTCAAACTCTCACAAGTATGCAACAAGAGTG